>JAUCNO010001888.1:14175941-14188504 GCA_032353835.1 Enteromius viviparus
CTAAAATATGTTACAAACAGAGAAAAAGAAAATCTTACAGGTTTTAAATGCAAGTAAATTTAATTTTGGATAGACCCTGAAAGAAAGTGAGACCAATATCTGTATTGAGCAGCATCCCTATCCTGTCCCCCTCCATGTTATTTTGCATTCATTTATCAACCCTATGATCTGCTCATTCATTTAACACGGGCCTTGGGGGCGGTGCAAGGACCTTGAGACTCACAATGCATTTAATTACAGAACCCCTATGATACCCGGCTCCTTAATTGATTCAGGCTTCCTTTGTGCGCTTCCGAACAGCAAGAGACACAAATATAATAAACGAAAGCCATGTGCACAATGCCATATTCTGTCTCTGCTAGATCTGTACACATGTTGTTGTGTAATATCTCATCTCTTTTTGCAGTAAAGCATGTAACAATACAGTATCGCAGCCAGTTCTGTACCGGAAAACAAATGGTCAACATTTGCTTTAAAATTTGCATTTGTGTAAAAGATAGTAAAAGACCCATATTTTTCAAATTATTATTATTTTTTTTTAAACAATTTAAGAAATTTTGGATAGCGGGAGACTTGTGATTGTTCCACTGACTGCCAAGTAAATTACACTGTCAAGGCCCAGAAAAATATGAAACATATTGTTAGAATAGTCTATCTGCCATCAATAGTTCAGTGTGAATGTTAGGAAATGACTGGAATACTTTTTGTACACACAGAGAGAAAAAAAATCAATAATTTTGTGTGTTAAAGATCTTACAACACAAGGGTAAGTAAATGATGAATAAATTTAGCAATTTTGCCTCAACTATGCCTTTTAGAGAATTTGTATTTTTGGTGAGCTATCCCTTTAAGGAAAACCGATCAATGCCTTTGCTGTGGTCTAGTAAGTTGTTAGAGATGCTTGACCATATTTCATTCTCTTTGGGCAGGAATCAAGCTCTAGGCTAAGACTGCCTGCGGGGGAAGTCATCTCATTCTCTTAATATGTCGGACTACCATTTATTCCACTACAATTGTCCCAACCACACAGTCCACGGGTCTACATGATCCTTGGTTCTGTTTGACAGATGATACAAGCACTATATATATATGCACCCTTAGGGTGTTCTGTCAGGTCTTTTGGGTTACTCTGTTGCTATGACGATAGGAGGTAAAACTGAGGTCATCTTAAGAAAAAAAAAAATTAATGCAGCAAATGAATAGTAGCTCGAAAGAGGGGTGTTCCTTGGGATCATTACATTGATTTCCCATATTTAAGTTTGACAGGGAACGAGCAACTGGTGACAGATGAGTAAGGGTGGGACGGCCCTCCCCCTTCCCAGCACATCACCAAGCATGGTGTCCGGCAAGGAGATAGCCAGCCCTCTAGAGTATGTTTGTTTGAAGGGGGCTCATTGAGCTGTTATGTCATTAGATTTTACTGCCCACTGGACACGATAAAACATTGCCATAAATTATTGATTGGCTGACAGCAAGACCAACCCTTGTTATAAAGATAAGTCCATAAACACTATCAAAATGAAGATGAGCTCTACAGGTGCTACTCGTAGTCTTGATTTTAATGCAGACGCTGTGCTCAATTTTCACCCCGGCTCCTCGTCTCACAATTCATAATTTAGACCTCTTGATGAGTGTGCTGAAAGTTTTGTGCGAGAACACTGGAAATATTCTGGAAGATGAACAGACAATATTCCACAGAGAAGATGAGATTCTAGCCTTAGGGAGACACTAAAAATTGGGAAAACAGGGGAACACTAACTTGTGCTGTTATTTTTTGTCACAAGCAATGTATAACTAAAATATATTTACAGAAGAGATGTTCATTTTAGCAAATGTCTGTGTTCCTGTAGGCTGGGTCTTTTTATGCCTTCTCTGTCCATGAAGTATTGCGATGGGAGGGGGTGAGTTCTGTTCAGATCTGCGACAGATGATCAGTCCTGGCACTGTTAATCCTCATTATTTTCCATGTGAATCTTTGATTTCCTCTTGCTCTGCCAGCTGATTTTCTCTAATGAGTGATAAGCACTTCCTCTAAAATCTTTAACCCGGGAAGGGTTCATCAGTAATATAATCTGGCCATTATTATTATCTGGCTGTGCTGACAATAGCAAGTGCAACAACATCCAAAGAAACATATTTTTGCGTCTTCTCTAACTGCATTTAGGGCCATTCGATACAATGGGGATAGAGGCCTTCTGGGGCTTTTTTGTTTTTATTAGAAAAAAAAAGACAACAAACCAGCATTTTCCTCAACACATTTTTCTTAATGTGAAAAGTGGTTAGATTAACAGTACTGAGCAAAAATCTTTTTTTCACTGAACGCGAGCAGCTTAGCGCGACAAAATACTATACAAATCATTATAATCAGTGATTGGATGCAGCACTGCGTGACACGACAAATCCCAACAGTAACTGCTGCATCTTTCTTTTCATGACATGTTGACAGAAATGATTTGCAATGGTCTGGTGTAGATAGATTTAGCTTTGCAGGTAGGTCTATTTGAGCATCTTGGAGATGTTGTCATATTTTTTACTGACTTTTATGCTGTCTCAGCTTGTTCTGTTTCTTCATGTCATTCATGGCAAAATGTTTAGAAATGTAAACCTATATTTCCTGCTACAGCAAAAAGATAGAAACTACTGACTTAAAACAATTTTAGATGGTGAAAATACTAGACTTTTGCAGTGCAGTACATAGCTGTATACAGCTGACTCAACTCTGAAAATGTCTTTCTAGAAAAAACTCCTCTGGAAAGCATCTGGTAGGACCTTTTATTGAACATACTGTACCTTGATTTCCTCGCAGCCTAATTTTTATTGATACAAAGGCAAAACATTGTGTCTCCAGGCTAAAGACTGTAGCCCCTGGGGGCTTTTGCCTTAGGCTCTGGTGTATTTTAACATCATCTTTTTTTCTTCTTCTTATAATCAAACTCCCTCTGCCATTTCTTTCATAAAAAAAATTAATAAACGAATAATTCACTTTGTTTATTACATGTTTTTGATTATGAATATTGGGGCACTGAAGTTATAAAGGTGCATAATTTGAACTATTTTGTTTTATAATTGAAATATTAAATGGTAATATTAGTTAATATTTTAATAATATTAATGCAGTTAATAAACGGTTTACTTGGGTATCAGGTAATATATAAATATATCTGCTTTTATCTATAGGGTGCAACTAATTTTAAGGAAAGGACTATATTCTACTATAAGCATTAGAACCTGGCAGTGATTTGGCGACTTAAACTGTGTCAACGGGGGGAAAATCACTGATTTGCATGCAAGCCTCGCCTCTCTTCGCGCATTCGGCACCCGAATACAGGCAGAAATGCAGAAGCTAAGCGCGTGGTGATTGTGCACAGCGTGCACACTTTGTTTGCTTTCAAATACAGGATCAAACAGGGCCATGCCGCACAAGGTTAGACTGTTACAGGACAAATATACAGTATATGTCTCTCTTTCTCTCCCTCTCTCTCATACACACACACGCTCTCCTCACGTTTCCGCTCTCGCTTTCCAACGTGCTGCTTTGACGCCCAGATGTCTCTCTGGTGCCCGGCTCCTTACACACAGTTACACGCTGCATACTAATAAACTTCAGCCTGAACTGGATGAACGAGACATACAAATGTCGTTTCATCTCTGTCGCACGCTGGTTCTCCTTCACGCAACATGTTGCGAGGTCTTTTCCCTCCCGTCTTTGCGCATTTAAAGGACATTACGCACCGCCAAAACGATGTCATTTAACGCCACCGCTTCTTTAAACGTCCACACTGCGTCTTTTATTCTGCTCGGAGCTTGTAGAACGGATTGCTTTTGACGGGAACGTGACGGTAGGCTGAAGATGAGTGGACTATGAATGTGGACAAGAGAAAGGACAAGGGGGTGAACGGCTTTTAAATCTAAACGCGTACGGGGAAATGTGCATTTATTATGGGTGATCTCTCATATTGACACGTCCAGTGAGTCTGTATGTGTGTGTGAGAGAGAGAGAGAGAGAGAGAGAGAGAGTGAGTGCGGGTGCTGGTGCGCGCGCGCGCGTATATCCATCGCCTGTAGTCTGTGTTACTGCGCCAGGATGGAGATGACGCAAATGACCCAGCTCCCCAAAAAGTGTTTCAAGACGAACATGGCGGCAACTTAACACAGGACCCAAGATGATGATGATGATGGTGAACAGCAGAGAAGATCGAAGGCAATCCGCCCAGATAGGGAAAGAGCAGCTCGTTCAGCGTCTCGCCTTCCCTTGAGGAGATACGGGAACAGAGGAGGCATGTTGTCACACAGAAAGCGCTTTTTCTCCGGGGAGCCATGCGGAATAGCGGAGATATGACCGCGCGCGGCTTCATCTAGCCCAGAGAGTCGGACACAGCTGCCGGGAGCGCTGTTGAACGGGAGGAAAACATTTCAAATCAATGCATTTTGTGGCAGAGGAGCCGTCGCGGTGGAGTCGGCCAGTGCTGCTCTTTCCTGAAATATGACCAGGGGTGCTTGGACGTGTCGGCAGCAAGATGACGGCTTAAAAATCTGCTTCGCACCCCGAGAGGAGGAAAAGCCATTATTCACCGATTCGGAAAGGGCCCAGAGATGGCGACTGTCCTTAGCCTCTCTTTTGTTTATCACCGTTTTGCTGTCTGATCATCTGTGGTTCTGCGCCGAGGCGAAACTGACGAGGACGCGAGACAAACGGCTGGAGCACACGAACCATATACTTTCATCCAGCCATCAGAGAGAGCAGAGTCTTATTTTTATAGGCAATTCTACCAAACCTCTGTGGAGACTTGAAACTTGTCATCCTGACAGCCTCTCCAAAAACTGCTTGACTTTTGACGAGGCGGAAGCCGTGTGCTCGGGCCTCTCCGAGTGGAACCTGAGCGATTTCTATCTTTCTTTTTGTAACTCCTACTCGCTTTTGGATTTGTTTTACGGGTTTACGAGTCCGGACAATTTGACCTGTAGCCTGGACATGGCTGATGCGTCGGGATGCAGCCAGTGCGTCCAGGCTTACCAACGCTACGACCGACGAGCTCAGGAGAAATACCGAGAGTTTGAGCTTTTGGTTCAGAAATATGAAACGGATGTATATTCGGTGCGGACGTGTATGGAAGAGTGCACGGTAGGCGTACGCTGCCTTTCCCTATGGTGTTGCTTTGTTTGTTGACGGCTTCTAACAGAAGCTCGTCATGTATGCTGTCACATTTCTTTCACGTTAAGCATATGAAAAAAAGAGCTCTTAACGTGTACGGTCCGCTGTTTTGTCATCTGCGCGCGAGAACGCGCGCTGATACACGGTGCGCGCGCACTTGTGGATTAACGGGAGGTGGATTTTTTATTTAGATTTTTTATTGGGGCACAAAAGGAGCTTATTGGAACGTCCAGCAGTATGTCTTTACTGTGTGGTGTGTTCAGGTGATTGCTAAATATTATGCAAATCCACTAAAGCCTACCAATGGATAATCCATGACACAAATAAGAAATAATGGGCAATGTACACAAAAATGCAGCTAGCAGAAAACATTTTAACTAAAATCGAAACTCCCAGCTTAGCTAGACATTTCAACATATTTTTTTTTTATAAATATACAATATTAAAAAAGTAAGATATTGTGGGTAATTACATTTTTAATCATATATATTTAAAAATTTTCAAATGGGAATGCTATTTTGCTAGTTATTATGAGTGTGCTTATATCAAACAGGCAAATGTGGGAATACCTTGGTACAGTATCAGATGGTAATTCAGTGGTGTCTTTATATATAGTGACATCACTATATAATGAAAGATTTATTTATTTGCCTTGGCGTGTCATGCAAATACCAAGGTAATGTTGTGCTTATTTTTGGTACGTTTAAGTGCAAGCATTTTTTGTGATGTTTTCTGCTAACTCAAATTGGGGGTTGGTTTCTGGCACTTTTCAGCTAGCCAGGCGAACAAACTGGCTTAAACCATTTAAGGCTTGTTTAAGGTGTGTTTTTATCCACAGGGGTCCCTCTCAAAGATGGTAATTACCTCAGTATGGAAGGATGAAGCTGAGGGCATGTCCTCTCATTTGAAACAGTCTGAGATTTATGGTGCTTGGTGTCTTGCAATCTAGGAAGAGATAAGAAAACACAAAGATTGTGTGTGTGAGAGAGGTGGCGCAGTGCTTTATGGAATTTCAATAACGTTAATAGCGCAGCAGTGATTTTTCTGCGTAATCCCCGGAAGGCTATTCTGTTCCAGTCATTGTTCAGGTTTTTTCCTTTTTCTTTTTCAGTCATGCTGATGAATAACGTTGCTGTTGCACACGTGTGAAATAGGACTGTTGCTTTTAGCCTGTACCTTAACAGAGCATTGAACTACTGAGCAGATGCAACAGAACAGAACATCATATGAAACTTGCCATTCCCAAATTATTAAATTCTGAGTTTGTATTTCCTGTGCTGTGGAATGAGAAAACAAGGGAAAATGTCCTGCCAAACTGACTGCAGGACACTTTGTAAAGTACACTACCCATTACCTACAGCGTTTCTGTGGGTGGGCAGCAGATTGTTGTTTTCTCTTTCTCTCTCTTGTGTCATATATGTGTTTTAGTTTTCCTCAGGTTTACATTTGAGGGGATTTGGTCCCTGTCCATGGTGCTGAAACAAGCACAAAATGCAAAGCAGTGCTGGCTGAACAAGACACACAATCACACCTGAAAATGCAGAAAAAACAATCTGTATTTCTATTCATGTTCTAATGTTCTAGTAACTAAAGTAGTCTAAAATATTTAGAAGCTCTATCAATTTTGTTATAGCAACCTATTTTTGATGGTTTAGAACAAGGGAAGCTGTGAGATGTTGTAAATGAAGTCATGCCTTAAAAGTGTTTTTTTTTTGCATACTGAAAAATGAAAATTTGAAAAAGTAATTCTCACGCCATCCAAGATGTAGTTGAGTTTGTTTATTTATCAGAAAAGGTTTGCAGAAATGTAGCATTGCATAACTGCTCACCCATGAAGCCTCTGCAGTGAACAGCTGATAAAAACATCACAATAATTTACAAATAATCCACACAAATCCAGTCCATAAATTAATGTCTTGTAAAGTAAAAAACTGCATGTTTGCAATAATATTTTCAGCATTGTATCTTTTTTTACTTGAAGCCAAAAAGTTGTCTAATCTGGATCATTTATTTTTAATTTATTTAAAAAATGAAAAATGGAGCATTAATATGGAATACACATCCCGCCATTCATAAACTATTTACACTTCAGATGGTACACAAATCCAAGGCATAATCCATATTAATCCATAGATTGTTTAGACCCTTCTTAAAATTACTCTTCCGTTTCCCAGTCCAAATTCCAAAAGCCTGTAGACAACCTAAGGCAGAAAAGCAACTATCTGGAAGAAATAAATTCATAATCCTCCATCTGTCTAAATGTGTGCGTATGCATGTGTGTGAGGGAGTTAAGGAAATACATGGAAATGAAGAGAGAGATTTGTTTTGTTACTTCCCTAGTTTCAGCCTCAGGCGGCATGGGCCGCCCACAGTCCTTTCACTGACCATCTGATGCATGCTGCACACAAAACTGGCAAGCGCTCATCTGATTGGCCAGCTTTAAGCAACATCCATAGTTTTTTTTTTTTTTACAGTCCACCTGCAAAAAAGTTGTGTTTGCAAGGTAACTTTACCATGTTATGTTGTTTTCATTATGTTCTTAGACAGAAAGTCTATACATGTTTTCAATCTATTATTATAATGCAGTATGTTTTAGATAAACAAAACAATCCCTGACTGTTCACTTTATGTGTCAATCAGTCAGACTCTTTCTCTCTAAGTGGGAGGATCTTGGCTAGATATGCTCCAGTGTGAACCAGATCTTATGCCTTTAGTCAAACATCTGGCTACCTAGACTACTTCTTCCCAGGAGCCCTTAGTAGAGACATGCTTGTTCTTACAAGGCTATTTGTCTGTTAGAATGACTCTGATTGACTGATGTTGATTGACATCTGCTGGTGGATGTGAAAGGGGCCCAGGTGTCTTCCTTTGAACATGACCAGGTTTTTTGTCCAAGGGTCGGTTTAGGATCAGGCCTGGAAGATACTTGAATTCATTAACCCTATAAAACCTGGAATATGAAATAATTATCACATTTTTTCTCCCTCTCATTTATTGGAGTACTAAATGCATTTTTGTGTTTTTGCTGACTGTCGTATTTGGGGGCACTTCGATTTTATACAGAGACCCAAACTGAGCAAAAATTAGCAATTTGGTGCAGTTGCTGCCAAAAAGTACATTTTGGGATTGTATTTTAAATTTGCATTTGCATAAGAAAGTTACAAAATGCATGTGAAATAATATGTATTAGTAAGATGATATTTAATTAGTTTTATGAACAAGTCTTGTTTTTTTTTTTTTTTTTTGTAGGAGTGAGGGGTGGCAATACATTGTGCAATACAATTCAATGATGGCTAAAGGAATACCTATCCCTCAAATTCATATTTTACACTCACATTTGAGTATACAAATCTGAAAATGATGTTTGTGTAATCAAATGAACAATTAGCTGGTTGGATATTCAGCAGTTTTGTTAAGGTCTGATAGTGTTTTGTGTATCAAGTATTACACGGTGGGCTTTGTAGAGTAATTTCTGCATGGAACAGAAACTTATTGAACAAGCATATATTGAAAACCCTTTCACTGTTTAACAAGGATGCATTTGTAATCAACATACTAAATACTTTAGTGATAATTGGCCCACAGAGAGTGACCGAAATTGTTACCTTGTTGTTTTGTTGGTGTTTTGGCATTGTAAGCTTTATGTGAAGCACAACTCCTTTACTTTTGTCCTCCTCCTTTTATCATCTAATCAGTGAGTGGAATGCAGACTGTAGAAAGTGTTGGAAGAATCATGTCGTCCTAATGAAATAAAAATCTAAATCTGGGGATTTGGCAGCCTTTTAACACAATCTAAATTGCAAATCTATTCTTATGTTCGTATGACCTTTGCACAAGCACTGCTCTTTGTGTTTGAATTGTGGAACGTCCGTTTAATGACCCCTGCGCTTCTTGAAGTGAAATTATATTTCGGGAAAAACAATCATATCTCTCTTTGTCTCTTTTTTTCCCCTTTTTGAAACCATCGTTTCCTCTTCGGCTCCCTCTCCCTGTGTGTTTGCTCGCCTCCTCACCTTCGTGGCCTGCACATTGTTGCACACAAGTGGGGAGATAATGACATTTTTGGCGAGAGACTGCCCTCTTGACAGCACGACAGTGTGAGTTTGTAAGGGCGTTTTATTCACTACCTAAGCCATGGCGACTGCAGAGGGAGCAGAATCCGGCCCTCTGCATCCTCTTCCCCAGGGCATTAAATATGTATGGGACTAAAGAGGCATGGACCTGCCGGATCTTTGTTTGCAAGGAAAATTAATGAGACGGAAAGACAGCGATTTCCACCGTGCTGCCCCGCGTTCGCATCCGGGAACAGGCACTTTCGGTGCTGAATATCAGTGGTGATTAACATACAGAGGGCGGGTTCGCACCTTGTCGAGATCCATCATAGAAACATGAAGAGATCTTGAAGGTGAAGTGTGCCATTTCTGTGGCGCTTGCAGCACTGAGTGGTGAAATCGTGATTGTTTTCAAGCGTGGTTTTGTGAACACTCACCCTTCACCTTCCACAATTAGCTATATAGTCCCACTTAGAATTCATGGCCAATTTTGCATTGTGAAGAAGAAAACATAGTGAGGTTTCGATCATGTCCGAGCTGTTTGCATTTTAGCCAATCAACTTACTCAGAGTTGAATCTATTTATTAAAGTGGGTCATAAAAAGTTACAAAAAATTGTGAGATTTACTTTGAAACAGTTTTCAGTTAACACAGGAGCTTGGTATTGCTTAGTATAAAAACATGAAACATTTATCTACATGTACAATTTTATCTTTACACATTAATAAGATTAGGCAGGGCATGTGAGTTTTTCCTGTGTGTGGTTGTACATTTTTCCTGCAAGATTTGAGATAAATTTTAGTGTGAAAGTTACTGCTGAATCGTGATTCGATTCCTTCTTCATTGTAATTACATGCGGAAAAGTCTTCCGGATGTCTCTCTTTATGTTTCACAGAAGAACAAAAGCTCTGGAAGGAAATAGGAAGGATGATAACAAGAATTTTCTCTATTCCTATAAGCGATTCATCCGCAATCCACATGAGAAATCTCCACTCTACTGTACAAGCAAATTCAAGCATTATTACTATTATGGAAATGTTTCTTAACCTCACCTACCCATACACCAACTCGCCCACCCACGCTAGATGAACCCGAAGTAGAGAAAGAAACTGGCAAGTGTGAGTGTTGACTCTCCTCAGGTAGAGAATAATCTAGCCGCGGGGATCGTCCACCTGCATCTAGGCACGGAAACCAAGCACATGGCCATAAACACACAGTAACCAGACCTTTCATTTAGCCCTGCCACTGCCAGAGCAGCAGGTACCTCCTTAATCCTTTCCAACTAGTTCGGTCTCCAAATCGTTGAAATCAATGCTTCCTGCTCGAGTCCTCTTTAACCTTTCCTGGAAGGGCAGATGGTGAAAGGAGAGCTGGCGGACGAGGCTTCTTTGGCTTACAGGCTCATATGCCACTCTGTGTCCCTGGAGTTGGCTTATCGTCCTCAGCCCTGGGGCCTTTTTGACATGGCACAGAGGCTCAGCGGAAAGCCAGAGGACAAAGCCAAGGATCACGATCCTATTCTACTGCCGCCGCATGGGCCAGAGATGCGCTCGCGGCCTGTAGGGCACTCGTGTGATCGTTGTTTTCCCTTGTCTGAAACACTTGTAAAACCACAAGCAATTACTGTCAGCTCTGTGCACACATGGGCGTATTTACTGATGTGTTGTGAATTCCCATTTAGAGACGAGACAGATATGAAATGGAAGATAAATGAAGTTGCATGTGGGAAGTGTCTTTCTCTGTTGGAGTGAATGGTCATAAAGCGAAGGCATTCGCTTTTGTATCATAATGAGGAGCTCAATGAGGAAACAAGTTCAAATGTGTGCGAACCGTGAAGATGTTAAACCTGTGCTTCTAAACCTTTTTGATCACAAGACAACAGTCAAAGTCTTGAATCTAGAAGGTGTTTTTTACTTCTGGTGTTATGACAAAGCTGCTTTTTGTCAAACCTTATTTACACAAATGTAATTATAATATTATACAGGAGTGGTAGTATTAAAACAGTGAAAGAAAATCATTATAAACAACTAATTAAATTCCCAAAATCTTCTCTTAATTAAAGAAAAACATATTTGTGTTTTCCTATCATTTGTGATTATAGGAAGTTTTTCTTTTAAGAATTGTTTTTTTTCAAAATTAGCTTTCGTGACTAGAAATTACACTTTTTAAGAGAATAAATTAATGTGGTTTTCATACTTGTTTAAGTGTGGAACGCTGCTGTTTAAGCAAAAACAATCCTGCAAAGTTGCTATGCTGAAAGTTCAGTGCAAACTGAGATATTGTCATGTAAAATCATGGCAGTTGAATGCCTACAGTTGTGGCTCGTACGGACTACCACAGACATATATAGACACCCCATTGGACTGATTCAGGCATGTAGATCCAGCTGCCATCTTGGAATGGTGAACTTGATGTCATTGAAGGTTTGTACAGAGCCGTTGAGCTGTTCTGTGTGGGATCGTGGCATCTTTTGAATATTCAGTGATTACTTTGGAAAATGACGTCAAGTCATGTCATGAAATATAGGAGTGCACAAAAAAATCTATTTATGTGAATCTTGATTTTGTCTTCTAATGCTTTTAATGGATTCACAAGTTTCTTTAGAAGTCAATGTTCTAAAGCAGCAGTTCTTGCACACTGAATCCGAGATTTTCATATGCGTTTATAATTTTTTTTTCATATTTGTAATCCTTTACTTAATTAATTAATAATTGATCCTTATCTCAATGCTTGCTAGGGATGGAAAAATGCAGAAACTCAAACCTGATCTATATTTTTTTGTGACGGACGAAAGTTCGAAAGTTTCTTAGGCAGTGTCCAAACATGATTGACACAACATCTGGTCGTATTTATTGTTTAATGTGGGGACATTTCAGACAAAAATTTGGAACTCTGTGTGCAATGACTTTTATTCTTGTTCATCATGCCCTCCTGATCTGCACACATTCTACTCTGCATCTCTCTCTTTTTCTTTCTTTCTTATTCAGATCATCAGCTGGTCAGGGAACTGTGTTCCAATTATACACTTCCAATTATATGTATAGACAGACAGATATTTTTCACATATTTATAAGAAGCATTAAACGTGGACACGATTGGATTGCCATGGTAATAAGTAATACTTGCTGGCAAACACTACTTGGGGTGTAAATGTCAGTTCACATCTAGATTTTTAGCTTGTTTACAAGCTGGTTTTGTCTTTTTTAATGATTTTAAGATATCTTGTGGTCTCCTTTGATGCATTTTGTCTATTGTTCATACTACCGCTTTGAACACACTCTCACCTTAAAGGGTTAGTTCGCCCATTTAAGACATGAAGTTGTATGCAATCCTTACCAGCACTACAGTGTATACACACTG
>JAUCNO010001888.1:14215680-14231278 GCA_032353835.1 Enteromius viviparus
ATGAAAATGACATTTTTACCCCTCCTTCTTCTGAATAGAGAGCTTTCTGTACTGCTCGACAGTTCATTTATTGTTTGTTTCCTATTTTTCCAAGTGGCTGTCAACTTATTGCTCTAGGTTGTGTAACTTCTGACAGGCCGGCTGTCTTTCTCTTTCTTTCAGTCTCCTATGGGACAGAGTGTCCAGCGGTGGTTTTTGCATTGTTTGTGCCGTGGGTGACGGACAGGGCTCCACGGGACTTCCCCTGTTTACTGTCTGACAGCGGGGAGTCCCGCAGTCTGCTTTTGTCTGCCCCTCCTCCTACCCTCCGGCCCCATACAGCGCCCCCGTTGGCTGGCCTGGGCACTGGCAGGCCCAAATATAGCAGCAGAAGAGAAGAACGCGACGTGAGTCCCCCCCTCCAGCACCTGCAGCTCAGAGTTATTGACAAGCGCTGCACAGGCCTGTCAATCAGCCTCCAGCACTAGGGGATTGAGTGGCTGAGAAAGACTGTCATTTAGTCAACTGCTCTGGGCATGCACCCTTTCACAATGTGTGCATCCATCCGTGTGTGAACGGGTATATTTCCATACAGTGCTTTTCAAATGGCAAGATGGTTGACTAGTTGTTCAACGATAGGCTTCTTTGTTTTTAGCTGTGTTTTAAGACTCTGCAGGCTTATGTGAGGACATTATATTTTAGTGAATTTCTCAGAGACCATTTTAAGATGTCCTGTACAGAGCACATTCAGGGCTTTTTTTCAGAGATAATAAATGATTGGATGTTTCATCACGAACACTCCCTCTCTTTGTTCTTCAAAAATGGCTGACATTAATTTAATAAAACATTAATGGAAATTTGATAACATTTTGTAATTTTCATTTAAATCATCAATCAACATCTGAGGAAAATGTTTCAAATCAAAATATGACTTTATGTTATGAAACAGCACATTGATTTCATATGTGGACACAAGGACTAAAGGCATGTTTATTATGCATCTTGGGGGAGATAACAAATTAAAATACTATTTTAGTATTCTATAAAATATTATGTATTACTATGAAAATCATGTTGATTATTACTCCCATTTTTAAACTTTTTCCCAAAAACACATTCATAGGCAAATTAGATTTTGTGACCATTTTTTATGACCATTTCATACACATTTTGCAGAATTTTTTTTTTTGAAAACTAAAAATGTATTATTTTTTCATGTTTTTAATGCTTTTAAGAATGTAGATATATATAAAAAAAAAAAACATTTAATTGGTTCTTAAGAGGATAAAAACAAATCTGATTTAAAAGGACAGTTCTTACAAAAATAAACATTTTGTTATTACAAAATGACCCTTCTGACCCTAATGCCGTTGCAAACCTATATGACTGCTTTTCTTCTTCAGAGCACAAAACAACAATATAGAACCCCATTGAGTTTCATTGTAAGAAAGAAGGACAATTCTACTGATACATTTCTCTAAATGTCTTTTTTGCATTGTACAGTCATGCCGTTTTGAACAACACTGAAAAAAACGTGAAACACTGTCACTTTTGGGATTTATTCAGAATTTATTCATTTTCAAATGAATAATGATTACAGGAGTAGATTATTTTCTCAGTTCCTTGCATAATATTACGTGGTAAAAGTGTTTGGAACTATTAATTTGTAGACTAAATAATGAGTCACCAAAATATTGTCAACCAAAAATATTCAGCTCAGACAGCAAGAAAATGAATTTTCAGTCAAAGTGATGTTTATTTAGTGCTTCTGGGATGGCACTTTTTTTGTCAGTGTCTATTTTGTGCACAATAGGTACACATGTTGATGCACTTCACTTCAAGAGTAAGCAATATGTAAAAAGTCAACACTCTGAGCCTACATCTTTTATTTTATCCAATTACCCAAATTTAATGAATTGACAAACTTTTGGTTTTGGTGTTTTGGTGAAATTTTTTGTATAAGTAGTGACTTTTAGTAAATTTACTTGGTAGCTCAACTGGTACAGCATTGCACTTGTGATGGAGCACACTCGGGTGTAAGTCCTGTTAAACATGCATCACCAGACTCGGCAGAAGAGCCCAGAGCCTTGTAGAAGGAAACTAAAATGGCATGTTTTCTACAGCAAATGCCTTTTTATCTTAAGTGTTTCTTTTGTTCACAATATTGGTTAAGTTTAGGGTGCAGGGTTTAGTGAACATTGCCAGATACACATTCATTTTTTAATGGACATTATGGATCACTTACTTTACATTTCTCTTTAAAACTTCAGCAAAACATACAAGAATCAATGTCATGCCATTTTTCTAGCACCATTGCTGCAGTCATTAAAGCTCTTCTTTCGTAACAAATTATCCTCAATCAACTATAAATTTCAAGATAATTACTGAACAAATTATCTGCTGTAAACAATGTTCCCTTACAATCGACAGGTCTCTGCTGTTTTTTTTTTGTTTGTTTTATTTATTTTTTTGTGAGAACTATATAGTTTTGTGCAGTGAAGGGTTAGGCATATTTAACATATTTATTTGCTGAATATCTTTGCTATATTCTTGCATTGCACTCTAGCAGTTGATATGAACACATACAGACGAATGTCCTTTGGCTATTGTGTTCACATTGTTTTTCAACATCAAAAATGTAACTTAAAAAAAAAAGGATTTCACTTTAATTTTATGACACCTCACAACTTATAGAATATACTGTAAGTAACGTTGCACCTAAATATCTGCTAATATCTTTAATTACAGTGTTACTATTAGTCTATTAGTTGACTAGTAAGGTTAGGGTTAAAATAAGTTGATATGTACTTGCAAAGTTACTTATAGTGAGTAGGACATTTGTTGGCAGATAATCACAATAAAGAGTTAGCAGATACTGATCAGACAGTAATCAGTTAGTAAACTAGTAGTTGCAAAGTTACTTACTGCCAGCAGACTGTTCAAAAGGAACCATTAAAATAAAGTGTTACCTTAAAAGTATGCAGCTGTCATACCAGTATGTGGCATTAAAAAAGTGTTTGATTTTGAGCTAGTGGGCTCAAATTATCCAAAGCTTCCTTAAGACTGACGTACAATCTGACGACCAAACAAATGCAGTTTTTTACGTCTGCTTTTTATAAACATCTGTGTGACTGTGACTCTAGCTCTCTCCGTCTCCATCATTCTCATTAGATATTGGGCATTGGTTTCATTTTTTCATCACTCCATTTCTGCCTGATGGGGAACTGATTGGATCAGTGTCGATTCAGCATCATTTGCCTGCTGAACTGAACGTTTTGAATCTAGCTTGATAATTTGGCAGAAATTGTGGCGTGATGAACTTGGCAGTTTCATTGGGCCTCTCTTTGTGATGTCACACAGTGAACACATGCATAATCAGGTGATAATTAATGATCAGGCTTGGTTAATGTGGCAGCCTGAAAACACTGATGCAGATTCAGATGTGTTCCAGGAGCGAGGCACAGGGTGGTGCTGGTCCATCCAGAATGATTACTGATCATCTCAATAAAATTTGCAGTAGTTACTCACATAAATGCATGTCATCATGTTTATGGTGTATATGTGAGCTGTTATGGGTATCGTTTAGGTAATTGAAAATAAAAAGATCCACCCATTTAAAGACTTCTAGCCTTTGCACTCTTATATTCACATCCTGTGTACAAAACCACAGTGTAAGTAGAAATGAGCAAGTAGACGATTTTTATTGGAGGTCATATTTATAGTAAGAATTACCATTTTGTTCATTTTGAGTATATGATGAATATTTATGATTTAATGTAACTGTGTGTGTGTGTGTGTGTGTGTGTCACATTTACATCAGTGAAATGTCAGAACTGAACCTGCTCATTACCGGGACAGCACTATATTAGTGTGTGTCATGACCTGTGGGATACGCTTATATTAACAACGGAAGGGTGAAGTCATTCACATTTTGTGGAAAATGGGTGAACATAGAACATAGACAGACATGGTTATTTCTGCATCATGACTTTGTCATCTACACACTTATAAACAGACACATTAGGCTTTCTGAGGACATGTGGATATTCAGGATGTTTGTTTAGAAGAAGGACAAGGGGGGGATAAAGGACATAATATATGGTTTAAAGGACAGACCAACCTCTAAGCTTGGATCATGTGCCTTGAATCATATTATTACCTTGACGTCACTGAATAGCTTTCTTTATTTTTATGACAGTCAGTCACTGTTGGGATAGCAATGAATGAGAACTGAATCCTACCTTTTGTCAAATTTAAAACGCATTTTTGTTGCAGACATAATCAATATTTAGTGTTAAACATGTTAAGGCCAAATGGGCAGTTGACTTATAAGACGTTCACCTGCAAACATAGTTGTTTTTTCAGTACACTGAAACCTTTCCTCAACTGGCATCCATTCAAAACCTGTTGTTCATCTTGCCAGTGTAGCAGTGTAGAAGTGTTTTTTTTTTTTTTGGTTAACCTTGAAGGTTTCCCTCTTTGTCTAAGACTGCCTTCATGGGAAGTTCCAACTGTGGAAAATAGATGGGGGATTTCATATTCCTTTTTGTACTTCCCAAGAAGACAGAAGGGGTTGTTTTTTTTAGCACTGGAACAAAATCTCTGTTTAGTATTTAATAATGTTAAGATTTAACCCAATATGATAAACTATTACTCATTTTACTAGCATTTATGTTATGAAATCTAACTGATAAATCCCAGATATTGATGTCACATACAATTCATATTCCAGTCCATGCCACTAATATTTTGTCTTATTTTGTCTTAAAATATTTACAATGAAAAAAAAAGAAACAGCTTGTTTTAAATGATACATAAATTATATTATATTTCAGGTGTACGAAAAACAGATGTCCATTTTGAGATTGCATTGCATTAAGATTGGATTGAAATCACCATAAAATCATATTTTAATGGGATATTTCATTGTTTATTACAAACGATTTGTCAATATAGAGCATTAGGATTTTCCTCTTATAATGTTTACACTGATGTAAATGAAAATAACTGCAGGGATCGCAGCAATTAACAATGATGTAGTCTTGTGTTGCCAGACCTTCAGGAATACATGGCAGCTTTAATTGGCCAAGGTCTGCCCATGAGGCAGTTTGACCGACGTGTCAAAAAAACAATCACAGTTTGTTTAATTTCAGTGTCACGTTTCGAGGCGTGGAAATGTTGCCATAATTTAAATGGCACAAACTTTAAATATTTAAATACTTCTAAAAATCCAGCATTTAGTTGATCCTGATAAGCGGTTGTCATCACAGCTGTTAACACAGCTGCTTTCTTCTTTCTTGGTGTCACGAGGCGGAACGTTAAAGAACTTGACATGCACATCTCCTGGAAATCCTGTATCAACCAATCAGATGACGACTTTGAAACTCCTGAAGTGTTTTCATTTTTATATCATTTTCTGTTCTGTAGGCTTGACGCCTTAGGCTGAGACTAGCAATGATCCAATTATCCAATTAATTGACCCTTCGGAAAAATCCACCCCCTTTAGCTTCTGTTGTCACTTTCGACAAGCCATGCTGCTCTCATGTCAAACGGTTTTATCCTTTCCAGCCATCCCTGTGAAATCTACTTGGTCCAAAATCCTGCTCCACATAACTGTATATTAAACTTCAAATTTGTTCTGCAGCACCAGCTTGTCGCATCACGTTGGGTTACGACACGGTGCAAGAGGTAAACAAGAACACAAGAGGCACAAAAAAAGGTCTTCATGGAGGTTCTAAATATTCCCAGCCTCACGCAGCCTTTACATAGAACAATGCCAGATGAGCATTTAATATTTCATAAGCTAATTAAAGCTCAGGCTTCAGGGCACTGGAGAACATGTGAGCGTGTGCACTACATTAGAGATATGGTCCAATGTCTCCAAACGCTCCCTGTTAGATGTCCTCATGGGCGTATGCCAATGAAATCCAGCCCTCAAGGAATCATGAAAATACCAAAGGATTATTTCAGTTTTTCCTTAGAAAGGGAGTGTGTGTACGTAGACATGTCAAGGGTTATTCCGGTCTTTCTCCAAAGGGCGTTCAGATAGAGATAGAGGCAGACAGACAGAGAGGGAGCGTGAGCGAGAGCATATGTCAGGTGGAGTGCAATCACCGCGGTATTATCATATGAAAGAACTCCCGTCTCTGTGCATGGATCGAGCTGCAGCGGGGTTGTATTAGGTGACTAGGCTTTTATAATCCCCCTGACATGTTTTCATGCAGATCTGATGGGCATGAGTGCGTGTGGATTGTGCAGCGGTCACGGGCGCCACGTTTTTCGTCGGACGCTCGCTGAGACCTGACGGGAACCCCTTGATTCACACAGCGGAGATTTTCATAAAGCTGCCTGTAGAAAGAGTGTGTAAATATCACCGTGAATGTAGAGCCCCCCACAGGGAAGAGAGCTATGAACTCAAAGCTGATTGCCAGGTAATCATAGATTTGCACACAATATATTTATATTCACTCGGATGTAAACGAGGCAGGTCGTGACTCAGTGTGTTATTTAACTTGCAGCATTTTGCCAGCGGGAAGATGGGTAACTACAGAAGCTTCTTGCTGAGTTGTTTCGGAGTAAAAATTGATGTTGTCCATAAATAATTTGCCTATTTCATCCTTATTTTGGGCATGATGTGGTACAGCTTCCTCTGATCCACAACATAATAGATGCACAGGCCTGTGAAACTACTCAAATTTGTTGTTTATTTCGTAATTTACTATATATATGTATATATTGTATTATCTACATAACAAATAGATGTATCCTTTTTTTTTTAAATATATAATACGAATGTATAGCTAACTCCATGGAAACTGTTTAAGGGTTTTTAATCAAAAGAGTAGCACTCGTCACAATGCATATAGTTTCAAATGAATCAGAATTCCCGGCACTTTGAGAGTATATTAATGAATCAGTATATACAATTCCACAAAACAGAAAACCATAGAATTGATTCACTAACACCTAAAATCTTACAGTGTATATATAATGCCATTCGTGTAATGATCATTTGTGATGATCCAATTAACTGTAATGAATTAGATTTACCAGCACTTGCATGAGCATGAGGGCTATTTAGGATGTGCTGATTCACTACAAGCAATCATATAACATCCCATATGAGAGAGGGGACCATTTTGGATGACTCAATTCACCAGAATGAATCAGACTTTACAAAGTTACACATGAGAGAAATTTCTGTGCGCAACTGTAACGTTTACTACAGGCTATGAGACACATTGTCTATCGTCTCAAATACGCACACTCAGACAAAAGCACTCTCCATGGTTTTTGTGCTTTATGGCTCAATTTAATTGTAATGAAGTAATAAAGCTCTTGTGAGGCAGGAAACATGAGGGATCAAAAAATAAATGTCTAAGATTCCTGAAGCGAGAAAGACTCCAAAACACACACAAACTATGTCCAGAGAACTGGGTGTGCAAATTAATTAATTAAGTCTTGCAGATAAACACAGTCCCGGTGGCTCTTTGGCCTCTTTTATTAATTACTTTTTTTGCCAATTCCAGAAGTCTGAATCTCTTTTCTCTTGCGCGCTGATAAGGAACAAAGAGAGATGAAAGGAGTGGTGAAAGTGCAGAGCAGGTGTTCACCATGTGACTCAAACATGCATCACATGCAGTAAACAACACGTTCGCAACCCTTACAAAATCATCAAGGCCTGCAGATGTCAAAATCCATCTGATTTACCAGACAATGTACAGTACGGAAGCTGATGTAGTCTATAGTGGTTATCAGTTTGGGTTAATGTAGGTGGTAGGTTCAAAACATACAAAGGGTGATTGCACAAGCTATCTTCATTGGGCCTTAAGATGGATATTCTCCAACCTAGGCTCATTGGAAATTTGTGCCTCTATATACTGTACATTTCTGCACAACTGAAAAACATAACTGTATATACAAATCACTACTGTTTCCAGTTGTACAATAGAGGCAGTAAAACTCTGACAAAAAAGTGTGATTTACAGGTACAGAGTTTAGAATTACAAAGGCTAAATTACACACAATTGCTTGCAGAATATTATGTGATGACTTAACGATTAAGTTTGAAGATTAAGTCAGACTGCACGATTTTCAAAGTAGTCACGTCACAGATCTGGGGTAGAATTCAGTCGCTGCTGTGTTCACACTGCGTGTAGTTCACGCTACATGGTAAACTGAGCTATCGAGGGAGAAGAGCCTTGGTGAGAGAGGTAAAGAAGAACCCAAAGATCAGTGTGGCTGAGCTCCAGAGATGCAGTCGGGATATAGGAGAAAGTTGTAGAAAGTCAAACATCACTGCAGCCCTCCACCAGTCTGTGCTTTATGGCAGAGTGGCCCGACGGAAGCCTCTCTCTGTGACTTCTTCTTGAATGGCCCAGCCAGAGCTCTGACTTAAACCCAAATAAGCATCTCTGGAGAGACCTAAAAATGGCTGTCCACCAACCTTTACCATTCAACATGACAGAACTAGAGAGGATTTGTAAGGAGGAATGGCAGAGGATCACCAAATCCAGGTGTGAAAAAGTTGTTGCATCTTTTCCAAAAAGACTCATGGCTTTATTCGATCAAAAGGGTGCTTCTACTAAATACTGAGCAAAGGGTCTGAATACTTAGGACCATTTGATATTTCAGGTTTTCTTTTTTAACCAATCTGCAAAAATGCCAACAATTCTGGGTTTTTCTGTCAATACGGGGTGCTGTGTGTTTATTAATGAGGGGAAAAAATGAACTTAAATGATTTTAGCAAATGGCTGCAATATAACAAAGAATAAAACATTTAAGGCGAATACTTTTCATACCCACTGTATATATAGTGCTTTGCAAAAGTATTTACACCCCTTAATGGTGCTTTCATTATTTATTTATTATTAAAGACTTAACTGCTGACCAGCCTCTCACACACTCGCACACAATCATACACATCATAACATAAGCCACAGGTGAGTCTGGCGCTCTTGTTTTTGGCTTCTCACCTTCGTGTGTGAGCTGTTATTGTTATCATAGTGTGTCTGCCTCCTCCTGTGTGAGTCGTGTACTGAGCTAATGCTATTTGGCTTTTCAACAAGCTTTTGAATGTGTGCTTATTTTAGAATAGCTCCTAAGTGCTTTGAGATGTTATGGCAATGCAGAAGGCAGGCAGAATATAAAACAATGAGGGATGCTGCTGGTTCTTTTTCCATTTGTTGGCCATTAGCAAATTTCTGTAATATGTACATAATACTGTAAACATTTGATGGGCTTAATGTGAATTTGGAAGTATAACATGCATGCAGTAATGCTACATAGTTTACAGTATGCATACTAATACAGCAGCAATTAATCTAGTACTTTCAGTTGAAATTGAAAGGAAATGATGGGAGAGAACAAGTTGTTATCTAGACTTAACTCAAGTTTCGGAGCACATAAGCTAACCACTATATACGCAAACACAACCTTTATTGGTCTCAGTTCTTGCACTGCTGATGAATAATAACACAACAGAGTTCAGTGCTGCACAATGGAAGGCCTGGAAACAGAGGCACTCAGGTCTTCATGACTGCTGTAATTAGCTAAAACAGGTTCCTCACACATCATGACTCAAGAATCTTTTTATAGTCTCTGGCCATGGCGCTAATTCATCTCTTCCCACCTGAGCTCTCCTCTGTCTTCCCACTCACTTACTGTACAACACCTTTCATGAGTGTTTTACTGCACACACACAGAAAAAATAAATAACCAGTGAAGGAAGGATAAAGATAATATTATTAGATTTTTATTACTAAAGGGTGTTAAGCACAACACATAGCTGAGACTTGAGTCTGAATAATTTCATAAAAGTGTTACTACTATATAAAAAATATATTAAGCATTTGTAAATATTTTTAGTAATGTAACCATCTGAAATCAACGGCAGTACATTCAATACAAACATACTGACATTGTGACGCATGGGCGGACGCAGACTCGGAGTCAGATAAGTTTAGATCCATTTGCAGTTTTATTGGCGAAATCAGGGTCGTACAGGCAGTGGTCAGAAACACAAACAAAGGCAGCGGAGACGAGACAAAGGCAGAATAACAGTTCAGGCAAAGGTCGAGGTATCAGGCAATGAATCAGAGAGCAATGTCCAGGCAATGGTTCGAGGGTAACAGGCAGAGAGTCGTAATCCGAATAAACAGTCCTAGGTCGAGAAATAGACAATCCAACAAGGCAAGGGAAAAACGGCACGGCAAAACAAAACTTCGCAACTACCTGTTGCAAAGCGCGCCCTTTTATGGTCCCGTAAACAACCAACACCTGGCGCAGAAATTACACAGAGTTTCACAGAAGGGGTCCGAGAGGAAACTAGTACTCCGGGGAAGGTTCCCGCTGATGCCAGGGAGCCACAGAGGCCGTTGTTACAGATATAAGCATTCAGCTTTTATTTATTTTTTTTTTATTGGGATAAAACTATATAAAACTGTTCTTAAATTAAAATATGAACTGTAACCTTGTGAAATTATTGGCAACAACTGCATAGTTACAATCCAGGCAACACAATCAACACACATTCAACAGTCCAAACAAAGATGTTACTTTATCAATATTCAGCATTTGTTTTAAAATTTTGGTGTAAAGGAAAAGGTCTTAATCATTGAAACTAAATTAAACCAAAAAATTGGCTATAAATAAACTATCGCAAAGTGTTAAATCAAGTAATGTTGAGTCCAACGAGTTAAAGATGCTCCAGCAGGTTCTTTTTAAGTCAAATTAGGTCAGCGTAATTTTAAGATAAAAAAATAATGCTTTACAGAACTGACGTTTACCTCTGTCTTTTCAAAAGTGCAAAAGTTCTTCTTTACAAAAAGAAGCATTACAGTTTTGTCACAAATAAGTCTATTTTGTTTCTCATCCAACCTGTGATAAGTTGCACTAAACAACCGTTTACTGTGTACACCTCATACGAGCTTGTGAAAGTGGCTTGTATTTGTGCGCCAGTACACCAATCGTTAGTTCAAGTTAGCTTCCTGGTATTTGTTTTCTGTGTTTCTCATGCACAAATTACATATTCGCCAATGATTACAAGTAGTGTATACCGTGACAAGATCCTGAGGCCCACTGTTGTGCCATTCATCCACGACCATCGCCTCGTTGCAGCATGATAATGCATTTATTACATTTACATTTATTCATTTAGCAGACGCTTTTATCCAAAGCGACGTACAATTGTAATGCATGGCCCCATGTTGCAAGGATCTGTGCACAATTCCTTGAAGCTAAAAACATGGCCAGCATATTGTACATGTGCAGTACATGTCACCCATTGAGCATGTTTGGGAAGCTCTGAAAACAACAGTTCCAGTTCCTGCCAATATCCAGCAACTTCGCACTGCCATTGTAGAGCAATGGACCAACATTCCAGGCCAATCAACAACCTGATCAACTCTATTCAAAAAAGATGTGTTGCACTGCGTAAGGCAAATGGTGGTTACACTAGATACTGACTGGTTTTCGGACCCCCCAACTACAGTAAAACTGCACATTTTAGAGTGGTCTTTTATTGTGGCCAGCCTTAGGCACATCTGTGCAATAATCATGCTGTCTAGTCAGCATCTTGATAATATTATCTCGGCAAAGAAGAAAGGCTCACTAACACAGATTTAGACAGATTTGTGAACAATATTTGAGAGAAATAGGCCTTTTGTGTACATAGAAAAAGTTTGAGTTTAGCTCATGAAAAATGGCGGCAAAAACAAAAGTGTTGCGTTTTAATTTTGGTAAGTGTGTTTATATATGAATTTTTTATCTAATATTGTTTATATAGGTATATATATATTAGCACAGCTATGACATATTATTGAGCTGTATTTTTTTTTTTTACCCAAAACTGAAGCTATGTATTTTCCTATTAGATCTATTTTCTTTATCCAAACCCATTTTTACCTAATAATGAGACAGAAGATGCTGTGGGTCAGGTGACTGGATCACGTGACTCCGTCGAATCCCTTGTCCACTGCAGCAGGGCTTCCTGACCTCTGTGAAGGACATTGAGCTCTGTTGCATGTCACTAAAGCTCGACTTGGGAAATGTAGTTTTTTTGCGTGGTGGACAGATGATGGACGTTTATTGGCTCAAGCAGACATTTATTGGGTGATTTGCGGCGTGTTGGGGTCTGCAGCAGGGAGCGTGTGAGCTGGGCTCAGCAGGAGAAAGCATGGCAGGGTGCTGAGGTGGAACCGGAGAGAGACTGCTTAGCAACCGCAGGCAGCCCCAATGTGTCACTCACCAAGAAAGCATGAATGAGTTACAATGAAGGTTGTGTGCACACACTTACACACGCACCCCCGCTCTCCCCCTTTCAATCTTCTGAATGTGCACACAAACAAACATATACGAGCAAGCACTCAAGTGGGTAATCTGCATGTTTAGCAATTCATCAACACACACATATATAGGCAGATAGGTGTGAACTAATAGAAACAGTGAAAATTGCTTATGCTATAGATATAGCACTATATGCATAATTTTATGTGTGAAAATGTATCACAAACACACCATTTTGGAAGCCACAAATATAATGCAGAGCAGTGATTCTGGAGGGACGTGAACCAAAAATAGGTTGCCTGATAGGATCGTGGACATTGGGTTAAGATACATATTTTTCAGAATTTCCGTCAGCCATCACTTTAGTCTTCAGTGTCACATGAAATCATACTCTAATATGCTGTTTCCAATATTACATATCATTATAATGATTTCTGAAGGATCATGCAAACTGAAGACTGGAGTAATGGCTGATGAAAATTCAGATTTGCATCACAGGAATAAAGAATATATTAAAGTATATTAAAATAGAAAATTATTTTAAAATGCAATAATATTTTTTAAATGAATATTTTATTTTATTTTATTTTATTTTATTTTATTTTATTTTATTTGTTGATGCCCCTGGTATTTGTGCAGTTTTAACTCGCACAAGCATTTGTAGTGTATTTGTGTTCTTTGACATCTGCCCAAGGACAATGAAGGCCTTGAGCAAAAGAGTCAGATCTAAACCTCTGCTGTTATTCTGTTTCAACAAACATATCTGCTCCAACAGTGCTCACAGTGATGCCATGTGGCTTGTTATCATCATTTCTTTGCTTATGAACAAACTCATCTGTGTGTGCAGAGCTTGCAGGATGCTTTGTTTTGGTAGACCCCTTCCTAAACACCATAAAAGCCAAATGATCGACACCAAAAAAGCTCCTTGGAGTCATAAGGTTTTTGATTGTTTTAGTGTAGTTGCTTGGCAGTCTGTCTGAATGTTCTTGGGTTCTGTCAGCCAAGTTGTAAAAGCCTGACCTAGATTTTCCCAGACCCTGAGACAGAGTTGCATTGTGGTAGCCAGTGACATCATCAAAAAGTGGACACTAATTGAACAGAGATTTGTCGGGTTCCTGTGATCATAAAACATGATATGCTTAACATTTTTCAGCACATGACCTTTTTCCGCAAAAGGTCTGGCATTTAAAAGTCAGAAAGGCTAAGGAAGGAAGAAAGAATATAGCATTACAACAATCTTTCAGCAGCCTTAAAGAACAACATGTCAATGATGTAAAACAAAGGGTTACACAGACAATTAAGCCTCTCAATGATCATTAACGCACAGTCACTTTCTTAAATGCAGACAAACACGTGCAGACACGGATGCTTGCCTACAGAGCAGGATTACTGTTGATGTAGCTTTGGATGGGGTGTGTTTCAAATGACTCTGTCACCTGAGCGCTCTTATTGATAACTGGTGCACCTTAGGTCTACAGCAGTCTGTGCTGTTCAAGCACGTCTCGCTGTGATGACCTCATCATCAGCTGCTCATGTTTCTTTTGCTTTAAACCTACTAAGCTGCTTACCTAGACATCTCTCGGCCATGTTTCTAATGCAAAGGCTGTCTCAAATTATTCTGATACCTTCTAAGTTCTAATTTGCATGTATCCTGCATGAATAAAACAATCCCGCAAGCAACAAGTGCGGTGACAGTTTTCTGTCCAAGTTGATTAATGGAGCCAAAGTATATACGAGGGTACTTTTATTCACCTCTTACAATTATTGATAGAAGATTGTCTTTATCTTTTTTTTTAGGCTACCTTTTTTGTGCTTAAACTCTTGCATAATTAGTTTAGCTACAAGCTAATTTCAGAATATTCGTAAGGAATTGAAATAATTTTAGGTCACACTTTATTTTAAGGTTAAACTCTCGCTATTACAAAATAAATTAACTATGACAATTGTCTCAATAAACTCCTATTTGGTTAGTAAGATAATTGGTAAGTTTGAGTATTGCTTATGAGTAGGGATGTAGTGAGAATTTTGCCTATACTACCGAATTTTATTCTTTGTGTTACTTTTCCCTGCTGAAAAAAAACAGCATATGCTGGTTAGGCATGTTTTGATGCTAAACCAGCAAAAAGACCAATATAAACCAACGTCCCAGCATCAAAACCTAACCAGAATATGCTGTTTTTTTTCAGCAGGGATGTTATATTATTATTTGTGTGTGTTTGTGCTTGTTCTTATGGCATGCAGACACATTGTTAGCTAGATAGCTGGTCTAGCTAGCAGACCCTAAACTGGAATGTTTTGTTTTGTTGCAACTTAGCTAAATAGTTAGTCTATCTAGCGGAAGTGGGAACATTTTGTTTTGTTGCAACTAGATGCATTGTTAGCTAAACACCATGATAGCATGTACGTCTGCAAGATGTCTGTTAAAGATCTCTTGATCTGGAAAGCATCTGCTGTCTACAAATGTCTGGCAGACGTCTTTCAGATGTCAGTTTAAATCATAAACATCTTAAATACTTATAATAGACATCTATTTGGCATCTAAAAGGAGACATCCAATAGACATATTGCAGACATCAAATAGATGTCTCCTAGATGTTAATGTGCTATTAGGGTAGCTAGCTAGCTAGCTAGCAGAAACTGGTATATTTTGTTTGTTACAGTTGGGTACATTGTTAGCTTAACCAAGTCAGAAGACTCTAAATTGGAATGTCTTTTTTTGTTAACAATTAACATTGTTAGCTGGCACGCTCTGGAACATTTTGTTTTGTTGTATTGCAGCTAAATCCTTTGCTAAATATATAGTCTAGCTAGTAGACTTTTTTGTTGTGTTTTTGTCGGAGGAATCCATAAAACAAAATGAGTAGTGATGGGAATGACAGTAGGTGTAACAACGACCTCTGTGCCTCTCTCCGACCGTCATCAGCGGGAACCTTCACCGGAGTACTGAGTTTCTGCCCGGACCTCATTCCTCGAAACACCTCGTCACTTCCGCCCCAGGTGTTGCCGTTTATCGGGACTATTTAAGCTCACACTTCGGAAAAGCAAGTCGCAAAGTTTTGTTCTGCCTCGGCGACATCTCTGAGCGTTTATACACCTGTTGTTTGGATTATCTTGTTATCGACCTTTGGACTGCCTTGTTTATGATTCTCTGCCGGATACCTTGACCCTCTGCCTGGACTTTGACCATTGATTGTTTGCTAGTTACCTCGACCCTCTGCCAGGTCACTTACCTTGCCTTTGTCTTCTCTCCACTGATCCCGTTTGCTGGTTTTGACTTTGCCTGTTTGACCTCGTTTGTAATAAAGCTGCATATGGATCTGAATATGTCTGACTC
>JAUCNO010001888.1:14264925-14294246 GCA_032353835.1 Enteromius viviparus
GGCGCGAATTTTCGCCAAAGTTCAGATTTTTCAACTTGAGCGAATCACGCGTCAAACGCGCCATTCGCTCTATTCGCAATTCTCGCTATTCGCGCCGCTTAATTTGCGCGATTCGCGCCGCAGGATGTCTATTCGCTTCATTCGCGTCCGGTGTGAACGCACCTTAATGGTTTACCCTCAAGCCTTCTTTGCCCTTTCCCCATGTGTGAGTGTATTTATACTTGTGTGTTTAGTTATGCGAGTTAACGTAGAGTTAATAAAACTCTTTTTTCACACAGTTTCTGATTCTGCCTTGCAAATTAATTTCCATTCACGATTTTGACCCCTGTTACATGCTCTAATGCAGTGATACTGTTTTTCTGTGGCCATAAACATATCCCTTCTTAGAGTATATATGAATTTACACTATGTTCGCTGAATTAACAGATTAGTTGATGGTAAAACTGCTACAGTTACTACTGGCAACTGATATAAATAATTGCAATTAATCATAATTAATAGTAATTATTTATATACATTTTTCTTAATGAGCTAATATGCTACATACCTTTATTTTTTCTTAGCCATCATCATTATTACAAGCATTAATAATGTAATAACACTGTTAAATGTAATATATATTCCTAATCAGGTGTTTGTCACCAGATTCTCTCTAAAGACCACCAGATTTCACCCAGTTAATGGTGTTTTTTAACTGCACAAGCAAGTGATTCAGTGTTTCTGTACATACCTTCAAGCTCTCTGTGCTGTTATGTCGGCTGCTGTGGATGGGACTGCTGCTGAAACAGAGAGCGTCGAAACACAGCACACCTCCTACACAGTCACCCAACAAACACACCTGTACAAAACACACATAAACAAACTAGTTCAGCTAAAATCAGCGCAGCGTTTATCCATCCAATCAACACTGTCAGGCAAATCTCAGGATTGCATAATGACAGCTCAATCTAGAGGGCAGCCACATTTAATTAAACATACAGAAACAGCACAGCTGCAACTCTATGCTTTCCTGTTTGCTGTTGATGAGCACCTCTATGGTGAGCTCAAATAATGTATGGATGTTCCACAAACAAACAAATCCACAGGGATAATTATCTGTGTCAACATGAGTCTGTGCATGCTTTAAATAAACCACAATGCAATGCAAAAAGCACCCTAAATTTTCCCCCAAATTTCAAGGCTAATATGTTATTCAGGCACAATGTGAATGGTCCGCCTCCCTAGAGAGTCAACAATTGACACGTAGCTCATAACTGCGGTCACCACTTCAGGAAATCATTGTGCCTTCTAAATTGACAGGAGTGTGTTATTGGATTAATCATGTGAGATTATGGAGTAAGACGAGTGCAAAGACTCCCTCCTTTTCGTCTGTTTTGAATGAGTCATCACTGATGAGTCACTTTCCCTGCCAGAGACCCACACACCCTTCCCACTGCTGCTCTGTACAGTTTGCCTTCCCAATACTAATCTGGGACCGCCCTCATCTTCCTGTGTGGTCCAATCTCATTTGTTAAGAAAAAAAACGGCAAAAATGACTTCAGGACTCAGACTAAACTCGCTGCCACATTTACCATTGCTCTGAAAAATTCTGTGAACAAAAACTTTTCAACACTTTACAACAGTCCTGAATAATTTGTCCATGCCACTGGTTCCAAATTTTTTTTTTTTTTCTATAGGCATTTCTAAAAAGTTTTAAAAGCGCAAAGTATTGTAAGTTAAAGTATGATAAGCCATAAACCAAACCAACCATCTATGAGGTTAATCAACAAAAACTCTTGAAAATTTAACTAAAAAGACAAACGCTGTAAGCTTTATGCATAAACCAAAATTTTACCTTAAAGATTATTGGGTATTCCAGAACTCACCTGCCCTGTGAACCCCTGTCCCTCTGGAGACTGCAAAAAGCTATGGTACACCTGGTTAGCCCGAGCGATCACGGTTGCGACGGCATCTTGGTAGTGTGGAGCAGCTATGGCGAGAAGCGGTAAAGCAGCCAGAGGTAGATGGTCCACGCTGCTGGACACGCAACTCTCGTCATAGCTGTAAGGGTTCAGACTGTGGAAGTGAAGAGAATGTTAGTATCCAAACTGGTGACCCTTTGACAAAGCAACAGACACAAAACATTTTTGTTTGGCCACCTTCTAAACTTTAATGATTAAATGCACCATATTCACAGCAGATTTTCAAGCAGCAATAATTTAAATGCATGACTCAGGTCAGAGATGTTGCAACATGAGAAGAAGAATTGCGGAGAAGCCTGAGGTGCTTTATCATGCTGCACTGCATGAGTCTGCATGAGTCCACTGAATAAAAGAAAGATTGCTCTGCTCCAACATTGCCACCTTGAACAGCTGTGCTAACCTCAGAGCCTTCGATCAAGCACAACGATTAGCGACCCGAAGCCTCTGACAGAGACAGGGAGTACTGATGATTGAGGGGGGTACAGGCTTTATACAGCCATGGCTGGATTGGGATGTTTGAGGAGAACACACCACCCTAGTTGTGCAAAATTTCATAATAGGGTCTCTTCCAATTCCTAATTCCAAAAATGGACATATCCCACTGAAATGTTAAGTGAAATGACAGAAAAAACTATTCAAACATAACACAGTTAAGGCAATCTGGGAAATGAAGAGTCAAACCTCAAGGCTTAAAAAAAAAAATTCTGAACTAACTTGTAAGTTCAAGTTTTGATTTGAAATTTAACATGCATTCATTGAATGGTGCCAAACTCAATGGCACTGATGTGCAGAGCGAAGATATGAAACTTCCCAGGTGTGCAGCTGTGATAGGCTGCTGCTTGGTGAAGTGTGGCACAGGCTACTGGTGATAAATGACTGTTGAAGATGAAGCCTCCAAGTGGAAATGAACAAGTCCCAAATGGATCTGTCTGCTGGAGACCTGAAAAAGCAGTCAAGCTCCTTTTATCATCCTTTTGACTGGGAAAACTATGTAGCTCTAGGAGGGCTGTAAAGAAAGTCACGGAGAAGTCTCTTCTCTGATTATAATGACAACCCATAAGCTCATTGCAATCAGTCTTCAGTGACACTGCCTGTGTAACACAAAAGCAGGTCCCATTTACATCTTACTCACGGGAAGGCAAAGCCTGCTTTTTTTCCCCCTTCTCGTTAATAATCTACTGCTGTTTTACTTCTCTAAATCATGCATAAATTTCCTTCAAACTGCATTCTGGCCGCTGATCTTTACCCTGACTCTTCACAAGGCTAGGCTAATGCGTTACGACCCAGTGTGAACAATAGTTCCTGTCATGTTTACATGAACTCTCCTGGCTGGAGAAGGACATAGCCATTACAGTAACAAGCCTGCAGACCAGGGGCCAGCCCTATTAGACAGGCTCCACAGCAGGAGAGGGTTCAAAGAGCACCTCCAAACCTCTCAGTATGGCCACTCACCGGATTCATTATTTATTTACACATTCTGTAATTAATGTTTGGCCGATGCTAGCAGCTGGCATTGTTGCTGGGGAGATGTTTTACCTTACTAATATGAATATGGCAGGCTGGGTAATGTAGTGCAACAACCTGTCATTTGTCATGGAGTTTTAGATCTCATATCTCTTAAGTCTAATCTTGCCTGCTGTTAGAAATGGCTGTTCTTCATGAAATCCAATTGCCATAGTAAAAAATAACAATGAACAATGAACAAGGAACAGTTAACCCAAAAATGAAAATTCAAGTAGCTCCAAATCTGCATAAAGTTCTTTGTTCAGCCAAACAAAAGGATAACTATTTTGAGAAATGTTTGTAACCAGGCTCCCATTGACTTGCATAGTAGGAAACAAATACTTACCCAAAACAGCCTGGTAAGAAACATCCTTTAAAAAAACTGGTTTGGGACTACTCGAGGGTGAGTAAATGATGACAGAATTTTCCTTTTTGGGTGAACTATCCTTTTAAGTTACAAAACGAAACATGCACTGTATAAAACGTTTGCCAGAAAGAAACCATTAAGTCTAGGGAAAGCTAGCATCAAAAGAAGCATTTAAAAAATATTTTCTGTGTCAAGTAGTTGCTATGGAATTTTAACATGCCAACATTGTTGCTAGGCTGTTCTAGGTGGTTACTTCGGTAAGAAGTGGCCATTAAGTCTAGGTAAGTCTGCACCTTTCTTCGCTAGGTGAAAATTTGCAGTCAGATTACTTGGAAAGGTAATAGCACACCTCTTCTCAACAAGCAGCATGATTTGAGGTGTTATTCATGTCCGTGGAAGAAACGCCATCTTAAGAACCGTTGTCTGTCAAAAAAATGTATATATCTTTGAACTGCCTACACTCTTTACCTGAAGGGACTAAAAAGAAATCTTACCAGGAAAAAAGCAAGTGGGGAAGCTGCAAGGAAATTCAGAGAGAAGAAAGAGAATGAGCACTGAGGTTTCCTGTTTGCCATAAAATTTTGATTTAGTATTTACTATTTCATCTAGTTCCCCTCCCTTGAGCTGTGAATACTAAGCTCTTGTACAAGAAAACGTTAGCTTAGTACTAGCAGTTGTAAATGTAAACAAGCAAAGGGCAAGTAGCAGTACAAAGGTACACAAAGGTTCCAGTGATTTCCGTCATCTTGACTACAGAGACCGTCTCTGCATTTGATAAAGTTTAATTCTCGTCATAATACATTACCATTACTCTGTTGTTCTATTTGATAATGTTCAGTGCTTTGCTACAATCTGTATTGTTAAAAGCGCTATACAAATAAAAGTGACTTGACTTGACTTGACTTGACTTTTTCCCGTTTCTGTAGACCTCATCCAGGGTAGCACCATATTTAATTTTTGACAGGCATGCAAACAAAGCTGCTAGGGATAAAATTGCATTGTGTTTAATGCATTGTACATATAAATTGGGGAAATGTTTTTTTTAGCTGCAAGACTGCAAGTTTATCCTTCAGTTTTCATTCACATTCAAATTCAAAATGGTGTCTAACCTGACTGAGGTTTACTTTTGGTCATGCTGACTCGAGCCGAGATCATCACAGTGTCCTCGGATAACTTCTACAAAAGCTTATTTTTCACTTCAGAAAAGCTGTTTGCTTTGCATGTCAATCATGCCTGCCTGAAATGGCCCGGGGAGGAAACAGGAGGCTGCAGTCATACCCCTCTCTGTGATCTGTCATCTTCCACAAATGTCTGCTTTACCTCTGTCTCAGGAGGGATTCATTATATGAACAGGCATTAGCAAATGCCTGCTGAGAGGTTTGCTCTCTGCAAATCTAATAAGCACTTACAGGCGAACCAAAGAGGTAGAGGATCAAGGCTGAGGAAGGAAATGTGCTTTTTAAAGAGTTTACACGAGTGACGCCACATAAATATTTCATTGGGGATGGCGGTGTGACATGATGTACAGCTGTGTGCGGGCAAGGCGCTGTGCTTAAGGCAAAGACAGTGATTCATTGCACTCATAATTGCTTGAGCTGTTGTTGTAGATGGAGTCGAGGACCTGCCTCCACTCTTCTCTCTGCTGACAGCGACGTATTGCAGCTACAAGTCCATTGTGTGTTTGGAGAACAGTTTTAATATGCGATGCGGGAGAGGAGGTGTTTATGTTTGTTTTTAACTTGTGTCACTGTGTTTTTTTATTCTCTCTCTGGATAAAATGAGTACAGAATTGTTCCATTAGGCTCCTGATGGGAGAGAGGATATGATGTCATGCTGGCTCAGCTGTAACTAATGGCTGCTGGAAAACTTGCCAGAGATTCTCCTCAGTCTTTTGTAGAAGCACCATTAATGCATTAAGGTCCATTCATTCAGTCTTTTAACAGTGAGTAGGATATTATGTTGTACATTAAGGCAACTGTCAAAGCAAATGGTTTTGGTTTGATGTCTTTCTTCCTCTTGTTTGACTGAGCAAAAGTGGAGGTTTTGGTGTTTTGTTGCTTGTTTACATGGCTATTTATCCAATTTAATGCCTGCTGTGCTGTTACAAAAGTATAACGGGCCACAAACGGAGCCCTGTTGCACACCGTGTACAAAAGAGCTCTATATCATCCCAGAGGAATATTTTATCATGTTTAATTTTAAAGCTGAAATGTCTGCTAATGGCACTTGTAAAATGAATGAACCACTCATAATAAACTCATAAAATGCATATTTTCAAACATCTAAGAAGCAAACAGTCCTGCTCCAAACTCACAATATTGGTTTAGCCAATGTTGCTTGCATCAGGAATTTCCCAAAAGTATTTTTAGCCAACTATGGAACACAGGTTTCAGTTCAACAACTCTGGTTTTCCCATGAAAAAAGTATTTCTATTAATTAACATTTACGAACTGAATCGGTCCCCATGAGTTTGCCAAGTTACACATGATCCTGGATCAACATTACTGTCCAAAAATATAGACTTATCCCGATCCCTACCCCTAAACCCCCAAAACAAAATATATGCCTACTGTACAATCAGTGAGAAATGATAGCTGATTAACAAGGGCGTAGAAGCACCTATCCCTGACGATAAGCCTAAAACAGATATTTCCAGAAAAACCATCCCTCAATTCTGATTGGTTGATTGCAAGGTTGTTTCAGGAACATCTTGTACTTGTTGAAATCACGCTTACCAGCCGAATCTCTATCTATTAGCAGTAAAAAAGGTGGAAACATTGTAAATAACATGGTCTTTGTAAATCTATGATTTTTAGACCTATTATTACTGATAGACATTGGTGTTGAATTTCATGTGTGTATGAAATCTGTATATAAAATATATACCTAAAATAACATACTGTAAACATCTGACTGTGAGTGATAATAAAAAATGATGTAGAGGAAGAAGGCTGCAAAGTTGCCAGGATACATAGGTGGGAGAGCTTAAGCGATGACTGTAACCGCGGTACTAATGATGTAATCAATTGCAATGGACACCCAGACTAAAGCGCTAACAGTTCTCCTTCTGTACTTTTCTCTTTGCACAGACTGTCTACAAACACTGGCTCTGTGCCCAGTTCTTCCACACCACACAGATGCACTGCAGCAACAGGATCCCCTGCAGGAAGTACTGCCTGGAGGTCCAGCAGAGGTGTCCCTTCATATTGCCTGACAATGATGAGCTCATCTATGGAGGAAGCCCCAGTTTTATATGCACAGGTGGGCACTTTGACCTTTTCTCATACAAACAAATCACCAGTGGTTTCCTCTTCTTGAGAGGACTGAATCATTAGCTGTGACCGAAACCAATGGCAGCTGCTCCACTGCCTGGCCAGTCAATTAATTAAACAGATTTTTTTATGTTATGCTAAAACGTGTTATCTGCTTTCATAGTGTATTCAAAACAATATTCCTTATAAAACATATTAAAAATATAAAATATATATTTTTTAACATATATTCAAGCAATGCATACCAGTGTTGTTTAATATCACTGATATGCATTATAATTTATTTTTTTTTTTTTAGTTTTTGAACTTCAACTTGAATGTAATATGTTGCTTGAGCAAGTGGCAGATTTTTCTTATGCTTTGTTTGTCCATTTAGGCATTAATTGAATACTATTAATTTAAATATTAACAATTAGAAAAAAAGAAATGGATAAATTAAGGCTGCATATAAATGAGGAGGTAGGCAAAGCAATATCAGCAACACACATTTTTGTTATCACGGAGGTTGACAGTGTTTTGGTATGAAGTCACCTTTTAAGAAAACTGATTTCAGACCAGCTAACACAGCACCAAAATGTCACATCTGATAAAACAGAACAAATTCAAAGGAACTTTACAGACATATAATGACTACAATGCTTATTTCTTTGTGAGTTCAAAACTCAAAGGAGGGAAAAAAAGTGGTTTTATTAACCACCCAAACACACATACAAAATTGTGGGATGTCATAGACAGCAAAGGATACAACCAAATGAAGGCATCACAGCAGACAGGATGTTATGCAAACATTGGATTTGGACCATTTATTTCCTGAGTAGGCAGCATTTTGCATTTGCGTTGCTGATTTTAAACACTTGGTTTCTGTTGCCTCCTTGTGGCTGAAACAGGAAGTACAATCCTTCCCTCTTTTTTCTGCTTTTACACTTTCATCAGATGAATTAGCATGGTTAAATGGTTTGCACAAAATTCGAGTTAACTCATTGGATTCATAAATACTTTATCTTTAAATGATCCTCTATTCGACTTGAATAATTATGCCGATCATGATTATGAATACAAAGGTAAAGAAATAGGCTTTCTCTGGTCTGCATGTTGAATAGGGGTGGTGTACTCAAGTGCCCCGAACAGTGTTTGTTGGGATATACTCCTCTCCTAATCTCAGAGGGCGCATGCTGAGTGGTGCATGTGAATGAGTGCTTTGGCCTCCCAGTGGCCTGCAGGCTTGTGCTATAATGAGACAGACTGATGATAAATGGGGAACTAAGAGCAGAAGAGCACAGACCGGCTGAGTGGTCACACTGTAATTACCTGCTCTTTAATTGCTTTAATTATCCCCACTTAACACAGACTGGTCTCTCAGTGCTAAACTTTACACCACCGTATGCCTCCATCATTACAGCATGACCATAAACACCTGTCATCAGTGATGTGTGTGTGGCAAGGTCAAGTGGAAAAGTCAATTATATATTGGACCATATTCAAGGAACAGTTCAAGCTATCTATTTATCAGAAACTGTTTGGTTACCAACATCTACCAACACAGAAGGATTGGAATGACATGAGTTTACAAATAATGACAAAATTAAAATTTTAAAGTTGTACTATCCCTTTAAAATCGGTCAACAAAGTTGGGTGATTACACCAACAAGCAATAATATCATAGAGGGGACCCCTGCATGGTTGCGTCAAGGTCAGCATGTCTCTTAAAATATCAGATAATTTGACCTTTCTATGACAAACAGGCTATAAAAAGTCATGCGGTGCAACCAACATGATATTATATTAAAGAGAAGCCCTGTGTGTTAAGGTCAATAAGTCTCATGAAATGTCAGATAATTTGACCTTTTTATGACAAGCTAAGGTTAGTTCAATGTGTAAAATGTCATGTCTTGAGACCTCTCAAACACTTATTGATATTTGTACATTAATAATTAATGAAAAAAAAAACACTGTGCACACTGACAATTATCAATTCATAGAAATTTACATTTCATGTTCTAAAAAAAATCCAATTGTGACAATCAAAATTTCATGATACATGAAAAATAGATTTAAAACCTTGATGGTCACACCACTTGACATTATTTATCAATCAAATAAATGAATGAATAATACAAACCACACAAAAGCAACATAAACAAAAAATTCACTCTTCAAAAATGTAATTTTCAGAGGTTTTTACTTAATTGTAAACATTTATCGTGGCCCTTAACTTGTGTCTTTTGTCGGTCCAGGGCTCCAAGAGGACAACCCCTCAGACGCAGAGACAGAGTGCTGCGATGTCCGATGGGACAGCAGGGTGGACAACAGCTCCAAAGGCACTCTCAAAAGAACTCACCCGTCGTGTCAGCACGGGACATCCCTGACCTCGTCAGCGGCCTCTAGACTGTGCAACAGCAGACTCAAACTCTGCCTGCTGGTCCTCGTCCTCCTTCATACTGTTGCCACTCTCACAGCATCCCACAATCCCACCGGGTTCAACCTCACCTCCAGCTCCTCCAACGAGGAATGACGGAATAGCCACTCGGTTACAGTGCAGATTCCAGCGACGTGACGGACCGTGGGTAACTTGCTGGGACCTCTGGTACAGAGACTGTGGACATGCAATCAAAACAAACCAAGCGAACAGACGAAGCTAAACAAACACTGGACGAATCCAATCAAGCAACAAGAACAAGGGACAACACCGTAGCCTTTGTTGAAAGAGGCTTCTAGGGGTGTTCTCTCGCACCATGTTTTTTACACTGTGTCTATGGTTTGGATTTCTGTTGCACTAGATGACTACAGGATCTAATTCACGTTTCTTTTCGTTTCATTTGGGTCTTTGTGCAGGAAGGATTGGAAGAGACGGATGAGTTAAATGTACAGTATCCAAGTGAATATCCAAGACTGAGCACGTGTCTATGTGAGCGAATGGACGAGAGCGTGTGCATGTGTGCCTGTGCTTGCATCCGTGTGCCCACTTAGATGTACTTCTCGTTTCTCTTCGTAATCACAAACTCTCTGAATGCTGCTCTACTCATTACGAGGGTTTCTATTGCCGTTTATCCACTGACAAATCTGCCTAGACAAATACCAAGATCCCCAACAAAACCCCAGGTTAAAACTCTCCCATTAAGATCCTGTAACCTTATTAAGGTAGCCTGATATTTCTGTTGTTGGTATGATGTCATTTCCTGTGAGGTCAGGTCAGTAGCTTTGGGGGTCTGGGTACATTAATGTGCTTGACTGAAAGGTCTATGTATCCAGACTTCTGTTTGTTCCCTCGATCTGCAAAAGTTGTCCACAAATCTGTTTTTAGCTTCATTCGTGTTTTATATATTATAGTAAGATATTATATTCTCTACCCTATATTCTGTAATTGCATGTTAGAACCAGTTTAGACTATGCTGCTAAAGTTTTCAAGAAATAAACCCAAACGATCGGGAAACAAGAGGAGCTCTCACTCCGAATACCATCCAAATTGCTATTTGGCAGCATGAACCCAGCCAATCAGAGCTTACCAGACAAATTACCCCAATCGCACAGAGAGGATCCATCGTTCTTTATTAAAATAAAGGGCTTACCCATCATCCACACGCATTCAAACATTCTTGCATGTAGAGATTCACGTGGCATGAATAACTCAGTGAAAACGATGTTAATTTGTTGCAAACCTTGAGAACAGGAAGTTGAGGAGCTCCAGACAGAAGAACGAAAGTCCGTCTCAGGTGGCTAGGCTGAGGAATCCGGTTCTTTGTGTGGAGGAGAGGCTAAGTTAAGGGCTGATAAATTATTTTATGTTTCTACAGGTATGCTCTAATGAGGATGTGTCACTGTGACACAAACACAAAACGAAGCCTTGAGTTTAACTAAGTTCTCTAGACAGCCTCAGTGTGTGCCTGTTGAAATAGCAGGCCTCACACCTGTGTTTTCATCTCATAGGACATGACTAATAGCGATTAATGTTAGGTTCATATACATATGTCATAAATCAGTCATGGCTAGCTTTAAGGCTAAGTATGCTAACTAAAAACAATAGAAACAATGTGTTTTGTAGCCATACTTCAATTGTGTAAAGCAGGCTAACATAATGCATGCCATACACACTCATTTCATGTAATTTTGTTCCTTCCCTGTACATATATGTAGATTGTCTGCATCAAGGTGTGGTCACATTTACGTTGTACGGTGAAATTCTGTGTAGTCACCCAGTCTGGAATTTCAGATGAAGGGAAACTTTTTCCAATAGAATTTCAGGTATGATAACATGATTTGAGTGTAAATTTGTAGTGAATTTTGCACCGTTTTCAGATTAACCGTGCAAATTTATTGCTAATTTTCGGATCAGATTCAGATTTATTAAACATGCAAATTTATTGCATTTACCAATATTAAGCTACTTTAGAAATGCCTTTAGACTACATTTTAAAAAAAGCTGATTTTCTCTTACTGTAATGTGTATTACCATTACATGCAACACCATTAAACTCTGAATGCATGGCATACTCTGGCATATTTAATAATTTGGATTTTAAAAACAAATCAATCCATCTGCCCTTTTTCTGTTTAAACTACCATTAGCTGTGACCTTTTGAGGTGTCAGAAGCACAAAGCCATTTTTGTTTTCTGAAATAGACTGCTAATGCACTTCAGTTCACCTGATTAAAAAAAAAAACCTGAACTTTAAACCTGAACGGCCAACTGCTGGGAGAGAAGCTCCTTTTATTCCAACTGTATTTAAATGTAACAATTTTCACCTAAACATACACAAACGGCAAATTATTGGCTGTTCAGGGTTTGTGAATCTGGGCAAGCTGAGGTTTATCAAACATACCTGATAATAATGACTTTTAATATCCTTATCCATACATCTCTGACTTATTGCATTTAGGCCCATCTTGGCATTTCAATAAACCAATATGTTATCAGAAACATCATAACTAGTGCTACATGTACATAGTGCTATGCCACAGCTGCAGTATGACGATATGGAATTTTGACCATATGGCAAGGCACAACAGGCCCATTTGAGATGTATAAGGGCAGTCCAGCTTGCTGCACTGAGGTCTTTGCTAATGAATAATTAGAGGAAAGCACTGAGAGATACAGTATACCCTCTCGAGAGCTTATTAGTTGGTTTATAACCCTGGACATTCAGCTCGGACCACCTGCTCTGGAACAGCAGACGGATCAGAAATGATTCCCTGTTCATCTCCGAACAAATTCTGCCTCTCCAGCTGGGCCTGACGGTGAAGGAAGAGATGAGTTAGAGAGGGGTGGGCTAATGACAGCGGCGTAGCACTGTTATTAATTTACTTCGAAGTTCTGAATGTTTGTTACACAGCAAGACAAGCGTGCACATACCGTAATACACACATGCAATCATGCTTATCCTTTGTATATATATTTGCCGACACTCTATAAGGAAGGATTCGAGTTCAGTTTCAACACTCATGTCAATGTAATCATTCGGTTTGCCTGGAATAAATTTGGACTCATGCATTGAAACGGTCACTAAACTTATTTCAAGTGACGGCATTCACAACAAAGTGTTGACTAAAATGTACTCCTAAACTGAGAGCTGCGTCGCGGTTGCTCAGATTTGTCACGTTTGTAAACATGTTTCTCTGTGTTTGTTGGGATTCAATCACCATACAGTTTGTCTCAGCGACCAACGAGATTGAATGTAAGAGATGCCTGCTAATATCGCTAAACACCACCAAACCTACTATAAGATGTATTTTATGCTTGCACATGTTTTATGGTCATTTCCAAGTACTGATCCAGTTGTGTAAGTAGTATTCCACATTGCGTAATCACTTAGCAAGCAGAAATACTTTCTTTTCTGAATCCTGTGGACCTATGCAGCCCTCGACCTCAGTTGTTTTTCTGTTGTAAATACGTTACGAGAATGCTAAACAATGTGTGTCTCTGTTTGATTTGGAGGTTTTTCTTGTGTTCTGAGTTGGTGTCCTTTTTTAAATCCTCTTTTGTAAGTGTCAGAGATCATTGGTTGGTTTGTGCTGAGATGGATACTGAGAGCAAAGTGGTTTCATCACAAGAACTGTCCTCTTGGTCACAACCTCGGCACCTGCAGGCTGTGATGCTGTGTGTGATGGTATGAGCAAAGCAATGACTTTAAGAAAAAATGAGAAAGGTTTAAAGGCATATAGAGATAAAATTATTACTATGACTACTGGAAAAAAATAATATTATATACTACCGGTATATTGTAATATTATAGATGATTTAGTTCAGTAACCTATTTAATTTTTTTACAAGCAACTTTGATGAAATAATTTATAAAACAATCTCACAAGTTATGATCTTTTCGAAGGTATGATTATACTGCTAAAATGATTAAAGTTGTGTTCTGATGAAATAACAAATATCGTCTGTTTATTTGTGTCTGGATGCTGAGCTGTCAATCAGATCAATTAAGTGCCTCTAATATGGGTTATGAAAGGTTGGTATTTTGGTTTTGGGAGTCCCAAACAGCAGATTGACATGCATGCAAGGTCATCAGATTTTAAAATTTCCAGGATTTTGTCATTAACTTAGAGCTGTGTTACTCAGTGTTTGAAAGCTCATTTACAAAAATCCATAATGGGGCACTTTAAGGTCAGAAGAGGTTACAAGCCATTGCATTGTTGGGTGCCATACATGAAAAATAACCATTTAAAACAACTGTATTTTGACATAATATAATGATGGATGTATTACACATACCACAACACTGCATTGAGTTAAAAATATCAAACACTTTCCACCATATACTTTTTTTTTTACTTTCATAAAATAAGAATTTTAATGATAACAAGAATAATAATTCAAAATGTTCAAGTGGACATCAAGATCAGGCATAAAACAAAGGCTTTAGAATCATTAATACAGGTATATGTAAAAACTGAACAAAGAGTTGTAACCTGACACAGAGGAAGATAGGAATCATGTGTTCATGGCAGTTTTCTTGTGATTAAGGGATAATGCAAGACTTCTTTCAGTGAGGTGTGTGTGTTTATCTGTCTGAAGTGACATATTAGTCATACAAGCTTACAGGTTAAACCTGATCAACCGGACCGACGCACCAGAGAGTTAACAGAAATAACAAAGAGCATTCATGATGAAAGGACAAAAGTAAAGCCAACAGTCATATAATCTGACACAGAAATTGACCTCACAATTTATACCCCTAAAATTACTATAACAAATATCCAAGACTGGGCAGTTTTGTAAAGACTCACAAGACAGGAGTTTTTTCAATGTAGTACCTGTGCTGGCAATTAAGTCAACCCAGGTCTCAGTCTCTCTTTAATTGAACTAAGAATTCATGCAAAGCTTGCATGAACTTTCCTGCTATATCAGATGTCATGTACTTGTGTTATTTGTGTATTCAAATGATCACTTTGACTACTATTCCATTCATTGTGACTGTGCATGATTATGCATGAGGAAAAATAAACATGCAAATTATGAAAGATCACATAAAAAATCTTAGAACGTAAATGCATTTAATAAAATGTAGGTACTATTTTATAGGCTGTCTATTATAGTTTACAATGCATTTTTTATAACAGTGAGTTACCACAGATTAATTATAAGGAAATGTATTTTATTTATCTTTTTAAAAATGTACATAAATATAATGCATCTATTATATTTATGGTATGGGGAGACTTGCTGCTTTGGGAACTGCAATAGTTGTCAAGTAAGATTTCAGCTACTTTTATGTAACGATATCAAAGACTGTACTGCCATCTATCAACATGGATCAGTTTGAAGATTCTTCTATGACACATGCTGCTTCTCCACTGTGGCTGTTGCCAGAGCACAATTGGTAACCAGGCTGAGCTTTTCATTTAGAAATAAAAAAACTGATAAATGCTGGTGCCGAATTGCCAGGGATTGGTCAACTTGATTAAGGTAACAATAGTTAGCAGGTCACACCATTTTTAAAAAGCCATTGGAGTTACAGGTAAATGAACAACATTAGCAACAACAATTAAGTATGTCACTTTAGTAAAAGAGACCAACACTTTTTGCAAGAAATAAAACAAGCGATTTTGGTCATATTGGTGACACGGAGGGTTCTCCAGCACCAGCTCCAGTAAAAAAGCTACGATGCTCAAACCAGGGCTTGCTGATGACCTTTGATTGCCATATTACAACAGGAGGTTTCACGAGTTTGCGTTTCCTCAAATCAAAAATAAAATGTGGCGTGCTGTCCAGGGGCGAGCCAAGAGGATGGCGGACTTTGAGCCCTAGTGAGTTGAACCCTAGCGAGGGCAGGGCTCGGCGTCCGGCTCGTGCCCTCCTGAGAGGGAAGGCACGAGAGAAGAAGGGGACGAGGTGGGATGCATAAAGATGAGATATAGAAGGGAGGAAGAGCAGGTTTATTTATTTATTAGATAATGTGATGCCAGGTGTGTTTGATTATCAATTTATGCTTCTCGCGAAACTTATTTTTTGCAAAAACTACCCTAAAAAGCTTATCTTAATTTATCATTTATATTTGTTTATATATTATGATTTTTTGTTTTATTTTTACAATGAAATATATAAAAAGTGGTTACATTTTTGTTTATTTTTTAATTTAATATATTAGTAAGATGAAATGTGACCCTGGACCAAATAAGTCATAAGCAGCATTGATATATAGCCAGTAGCCAAAAATAAATAAATAAACATTATATGGGTCAAAATAATCGATTTTTTTTTATGCACAAAAAAGGTTAGGTTATTTAGTAAAGATCCTGCTCCATGAAGAATTCCATGTAAATTTCCAACTGGAAATATATTAAAAATTAATTATTGATTAGTAATATGCACTGCTTAATACTTAATTTGGACAACTTTAAAAGCAATTTACTCAATACTTTTATTTTTTGCTTATTAAATCAGCTTTCAGATGATTATGAACGATTTGTGGTCCAATGTATATAGGCTAGACTAGTACTGTGTAACTTTTTAAATCATCAACTAATTTGACTGTTAAATGATTAAATGTTATTGTATTTTTGTCTCCAAAAATAAAAGACCATCTAATTTAATCATATTTTTCAATAAGTAAACGCTATAAACCAAAAAACATTCACAAACGAGTCACCTAACGTTACACAGAAGGATTGCCTACTGTAAGGTATTTTTTATAAATATGGTGTCAACCTGCCAGATTTTAACTTCCGCAAGTTGTCGCGTGTGTTTTAAATGTATACGATTTATAATCTGCAATGTAATGAACACACATTTGTAACGATTACAATAAACACGTAAAAACCCGGACGTTGAACTCGCAGTACGTGTTGACCGTCAGCAGAAGGTTCCGCTGTTTCCGCCCGGAACTTCCTAGAAGTGACACCAGTGTACAGCAGCAGTCTGGCTAGATTTGCTGCTAGCCACAGTGGATCAGCTGATATTTTAGGGCATGTTCGTGTAGATGACCGCTCCACCTGCTCATGAGCTCAGCTCTCTGAAGATGTGCCGCTGAAGAATGCGATAGATGTGAGTAGTTTTGTATCAGACCGTGAGCAGATGTGTTGCAGACATGGCTAGCAGCTGTATTAGCTTTGCAATACATGCAGTCCAGAGGGGAAAACTGCTGTCAACATCAATCTGTCATCGGTGCGTTTATGGTTCGTGTCAGCTGGGTTTGGACTTCAGGGTGTTTTCTCTCTCACTATGTCAACAGCTATATGAAAAACAAAAATGCGCGGGGTTTAGCGCGGACCTGCTGACAGTGTTTTACTGTAGGATGTAATATTGGGGTCAGATCGTGGTAACTGTTACAGCTTCTGTTGTAGTGCATTGCAAGGGAAGGTAATGGTGATCTGGAAAATATGTTCTCTAAATGTTTCTGTGTGCAATACAGCGGAATGAGTGAATATTGATCCTCATCTGCATACCGGTGTAATTGATTGGTCAAGACTGGACTTGGTCCCTAAACACCCCGAGGGCTCCAGACAGCACTGTTGTGTCATCACATAATAACGTTACCTTAAAGACTTAATTTCTCTGTGTTTAGATGTCTCGCAATGTATTTGTGCATCTCCTTTCTGCTTCTATGAAAAGTAGCCTACTTAGTTGAGACCAAGGCAGAGTGCTGGTATCAGAGGGTAACAATACCATGGTATTTCAGTAAAGGTCTAGGAGCTGTGGCCTATATCACAAGTAATTTTATATCATGGCAACTGTGTATAATGTAATGTCGTTACTAAAAGTTGTTTATATATTACATAACCATGCCTGTTTTATGGATAATCCAGTGAATAAACTGCTTTACAGATGAGAAGCACTTCATCTGATTTGATTAATTTCTCTTTCTATTTAAAATTTTCCATTAGGCAAATAAGTGAAATTCAAAGAGAGAGAAAACAGTAGGACTAATATTATAAAAAAAAAAAAAACATTTTCTGAATGTGCCACTATCACAACTTTACTCTCTTGTTGTAAAATAGGCAAAGTCAAGTCAAAGAGTGTTCAGATTAAATATATATATATAAAAAGACTTAATAATACCTTTTTTCGGAAAAAAGTAATATCTTCTGGTTTGGAAGGATTAATGGCAATATTTGTTATTTTTGTGTGAACCGTTTCTTTAATGTTCCATGTTTTATGGCAACCACGAACAATAAAAAAAATGCTTTTCCACTTTTACTAGTGTACGCACACACACACACATACAAATTGGTTGTTCAGTGCTTCTTTGAAGTGGTTCTGATGTTATAAGGAATAGGAGATGCAACATTAGTTAGTTAAAAACCAAACACACACTGTAAGGGTTAAATAAAGCAGTTAAAATTATTATATACACAAATTATGTTTATAAAAATCAACAATGTGAGTAAAAACAAACATAGTCATATAGCACAAAAACACCACATAAATGTAAAAAAAACTAAATAAAAGGTGTGGCAAAGTAAAACTATAGTAGAGAGCGCCAAAGAAAAGAAGAAAACCAAGCCAAGATTTATTCTGTAAATCTAAGGAGCACTTTAAATTGATATACATTTACACATTATTATTCCTTTTCAGTTACTATCATAAAATGCTTGAATTTCATGTTAACTTGCTGGTGGTTAAGGAGAGATCCCCTCACATGATTGTAAAGCACTTTGGGCAATACACAATAAAGTGCTATATAAATGCATTCATTCATTCATTCATTCACTTTTAAACCTAAATTTAACATTCAATAACAGATATTTTCTGCAATGTCTTGCACTGCATAGTACTGTATATCCCTCTTTACCAAAATGCCACCGCAGGTGCAGTGAATTCTGAAATTTACAGCAGACAGGCAGGGCGAGACTATGCAAAATAGAAGCACTTATATATACTTATATAAGCACTGTAAATATTTAACATTTACAGACAAATATATTACTGTAAAATGAAAGTTTTACACTAATGAATCATATCAAACACTAAACACATTTTGTCAAAGTGCTGACTGTACGAGCCATGTTACGCAAATACATTAGCTTAAAGTTTAAAGTAAATTATTCGCTTGGATCGCGCACATTTCCTGAAGCAGCTCACTCATTTCTTCATTTTTCTTTTCATGTAAATGCGTTATTCAATGGTGTTATTTGACAAGAATGGCGGAAGTTTTCCATGCATGATTGCCAGACGCAATTAGTTGTTGCAGCCCCAATGTATAGTAAAATATAGTAATATTAACCCCCCCCCCCACATACCTACTTTCTGTGTTTCCCCAGATTACGTCTGCAGTGAGTTTGGAGACTCTTGTCATCTCAGTTGTCATGGAGAAGCCATGGAGGTTATGGGGGGCACTGGAGGCGTGCTTGCTGACCATGTGCGCCTGGTCCTGGGGAGTGTGCCGTGTCTCCCTTCTGGCCCTCATTCTGACCTTCCACCTGTATGGAGGCTTTATCCTGCTGGGACTCATCCTGGCCTCTGTGGCCGGCATCCTGTACAAGTTCCAGGACATACTGCTCTACTTCCCCGACCAGCCATCCTCCTCACGGCTTTACGTTCCAATGCCAACGGGAATCCCCCATGAGAACGTGTTCATCCGCACCAAAGACGGCGTGCGGCTCAACCTCATCCTGCTTCGTTACACTGGTGAAAACCCCACCTCAGTTCCCACCATTTTATATTTCCACGGCAACGCAGGCAACATCGGCCACCGCGTCCCAAATGCCCTGCTCATGCTGGTCAATCTAAAGGCCAACGTGGTGCTGGTGGACTACAGAGGCTACGGAAAGAGCGAAGGAGAACCTAGCGAAGAGGGACTGTACCAGGACGCAGAGGCCACTTTGGATTATGTCATGACCCGTTCGGACATCGACAAGACCAAGGTGGTGCTATTCGGTCGCTCATTGGGTGGAGCGGTGGCAATCCGTCTGGCATCGTGCAACCCACATCGAGTGGCCGCCATCATGGTGGAGAACACTTTCTTGAGCATCCCGCACATGGCAGCCACACTGTTCTCTTTCTTCCCCATGCGTTACCTACCACTCTGGTGCTATAAGAACAAGTTTCTGTCATATAGACATGTTGTACTGTGCCGTATGCCGTCTCTCTTCATTTCAGGCTTATCAGACCAGCTCATCCCTCCGGTGATGATGAAACAGCTGTACGAGCTGTCGCCGTCTCGGACTAAACGCCTCGGCATCTTTCCCGAGGGTACTCACAATGACACCTGGCAGTGCCAGGGTTATTTTGCGGCCCTAGAGCAGTTTATGAAAGAGCTTCTTAAAAGCCATGCCCGAGAAGAGACGGCCCAGGGGACGGCAAACGTCACCATAATCTAGAACAGTAATTGCTATTGACTGCTCGAAATCTGGACCCTCTCAGATAGAATGTACAATTTATTCTTTTTTTTTTTTTCTGTCTCCCCACCCCCCCCCCCCAACTTCATAAGCTCTTGCTTTCCATTGATTTCGCACCAAGAATTTATTAGTTACAATGTCATTTATTGAATAGAGAAGGCTGAATTTTAGAATGCTTTTGTCAGCTTTTATATTAAGTATGAATGCATCTGCCTCAAGAATTTAATGCCCTCTCAGTCTTTAGTTTCTGCCCTCAATAGTAAACTTAAATCCCTACAACCTGCAAACGTAATTGGAAATAGTTAAATACCTAATCAAAATGGTCAGAACTACTTTCTGAGCTTGAACTGTTCAGTTTATGCATGGGTTTTGGAGTAGTGGTTTAAAAATACATGAGTAACATAATAATGTCTGTGATTTTTATTTTACTCATGAATGACAAACTGCTACTGTACTCCTAAAACTACTGAACTAAACAATTTGAACAAACTATTAAACAAATTAAGAAGCTATATTCTTATTTATTTTGTTTATCTTAATATATATTCACACTTTTTTTCTAGTAGAGCAGAGGGCTTATCGAAATATATATTTTTTGCCTTTTAAATTCCAGTGAATACAGTTAAATGGACCAGAGGCAACTGATCCTAGTTCACTCATCTTTGTCCATGGCGTTTCATGCATTCAGTCTTATACCCGACTGTATTGAGTTGGAGCTTTATTTTATCACACTGCCTTCTATTTTTACGAAGGTTTAAAATCCACTCAGGAAATCGGCTCATTGTGCTTTGATCCCATGTTTTGGATTTGCATATGGAGATGTGTGTGAGAGTATAGATTTCTGTACTGATTTTCATGTGGGCTACAGTTCACTGTGAGCACTGTATGAAAATACCAACACAACAAGCCTAAAGTATGTTTACTCTCTCTCAGGCTTCTTGATCTTCTGAAAGTTAGAGTGAAATCGCACATAGCAGCTGCTTGACAGTGTTCCAAGCACAGTCCATTTGCACAACTTGTAAATAAGATCTTTCCCTTCTTTTAATAAGGTCAAGTGCTTAACATCAGATCTTTACCAATGACCTGTTTTGTTTGGATCATGTTGAAAAACCTGCCCATCGGTGACTGTTGCACTGTGTACTTTAAAAAGCAACATTTACAGCAATGTAAGGATTAATTAATACAAAAATTGCCATCAATTGCTCACCATTTATGCTTTTCCATACCTTTATGACTTTTTATTTCAGTGAAACAAAAAGGAGAAATTTTGAAGGGTACATTAGTCACTTCCATGCAGCTGCCGGTAGAAGCCTTCAAAAGGCCGTAAAGTTGGTCATATGACTTCTCACAGCTGAGAGGTTTTAATGTCCATTAAAAACTATTTTATGGAGAGTTGAGTCTTTCTGAATTATGAGATCTTTATTGCAAAACAGATTGATTTGGAGGGTTCAACTCTCAAGATGATTTAGTGAAAAAACAAATAAAAGTTCAGTCGGTTCTTTATAGCAAGCTTTAATCTGTCCATGAGTGACTTGGGATATAGTCATCTTGAAATGTGCTGTCCTCATTCATTGTAGTTGAAGAGCAGCCAGCACCTTCTTTGAAATGTCTCCTTTTGCGTTCCACAGAAGAAAGAAATCATACAGGTGTGAAAGAGAAAATGCTGGCAAAATCCTAATTTTTCTCAACTATTTAATGCATCGAATCAGGGGTATGGACATGAGGTTTGTGTTTCTGTAGTCTCACATTGGTGGTTGATTGTCAAGCACCCATTAAAACTGAATGGTGGACTTTGCAAACCTGGCCCATTATGTAGTGTCGAATCAATGCACATCCAAGTCTGTAATTATTGCATGCTTTAGATGCTCAGCACATTTCGTTTAGCTCTGATGCACTTTTACGCTCACGTCTGTTGTAATGCGTGAAAACTGCCTGTGAATTTTAAGATGACAGATTTCAAGGCAGAGTGATCCTATGTCGGTTTGCATGCAAATATTGCTATCTTCAATCCAGAGTCCATGTCGGGCTTTCCAAAGTCCACCTTTCAGGATTTTAGGGGCTCTTTTGGGCCTGTCGCTTTTAGGGGTACTTACGAGATTGTATAGTAGCACACCTGAGCTCTAGATGTCTTCAGTTATGTATTATTTATGGTTATTGGTTATGTAGTAACAGGACACTTGTAATCCAGTAAGAAGTGGAACCAGCCAATGCAAGAGAAAAAGTTCCCAAGACGTCAGCTTTTGGATGGTTTCAACACATTTTGTACATCAGTTTATTGAACTTTTGATTTTAAAAGAAATATCCGTAATGGTCATTATTGAGCGTATAGGCCTAATTTATAAGAACTGCCTCTAAACCTTATAGGAAATTCTATTAAATTAAAATGATTTGCAATGTGACATTTAGTTGAACTCAAAGTGACGTGCCATGATACCTTATTGAATGTCTGTGTGGTTGAGTGTAACCTTGATGCTGAAATATGATAAAAAATGAAAATAATAAAGAGTTTACTAGATTTGACTAACACACCATTGGCATGTTCTGGCCATTCTCTGGGGCTAGTTTGTATGTTAAAATCTCATTTCATCTTGTTCATAAACTGAATATATGACATAATATAAAGTGCTGCTCATGTTTTATATTTGCTTTTTACAGTGAATAGCAGAGCGGAAAGATTCAGTTCTGAATGTGCAAGGAGGGTTTTCTTATTCTTTCGACATTTGTGTTTTAGCTATGGATTTTCTATTCCAATCATTTGTTCATGTACATACAGTTGAATCACTCTTTCTATTTTCTGTGTGGTGACATGCAATAAAGAAATCAAACCCTTCTGATAACTTGGCTGCATGAGTATCTGTACTTCAAAGACGCTGGTTCCTGTTTTGGGTTTTCACTGTGGAAACTCCACTTTAAAAAGAACGAAACTGACTAGTTTTTTTGTTCGTTTTGGTATGTCTGACTTCATACCAAGAGTAGCTTTCGTTTTGCTTTTCGCTGTCAGTGTGCTATTAATGTATGGTTAACAAGTCTGACGTTTTAATTTATCTGATATTTATCTTTGCACATTTGACGCAGCTTGTTGAAGCAGCCACAAAGTAAGTGGTGACAAAGCAACTTTCAGTTGCAGTGCAGTGTTAAATACGGTGGGTGTGGACAGTTTGGCAGGAAAGGGACAACAGAAGCCAGACTGTTAGCTGGAAAGGACATTTTTGTTGAGTACAGTAGCTTTTGAGCTAAGTTTGACTTCAACTCTAGATCCCAGGCATTTTCCTCTTTTCCACATCAACAAATACAGCTTGAAGAGGAAGGGTAGATATGTGTAGCAGTCTGCTATATAAATGTATGCTAATAGCTTGAGGGGAATATTGATGTAATCTGATGGTGAGTTGGATTAAAAAAAAACTCCAGACAGCTTCTTTCTGAGTAGAAACCTTTCGCTGCGAGGATGACGTTTTAAGGTAGGTGGAGATCTTTTAAGAAATGCTTCTTTAAAATGTGTCAGTGCGCGGTTCGGGCTGCATTTACTCACTAATAACTTTATTTTCTAAAAGCTTGTCTCCACCATGCCTGCTGAAGATGTTGGTCCAGGTCGGGGTGAAAGGAGAAGGTTGCCCTGGCTGTTTCTAGTGCTGGTGATTGCTGCCATCACCTCCTCTTCTCTGTCTGTGATCTCCCTGTACCACGTGCTGGCCCTGCAGGCCGAGGTGGAGGGTTTGAGGGCTGAGGTGGTCCGCAAGAGAGAAGAGCAAAGTGGCACACTAGAAGAACCCACAAAGGAGGCAGAAAAACAAACCAATCAGCAGGAAGATGAAGAGAGCAAAGAGAGAATTGAGGTTTGTACCACAATACACGCACTACAATGTCCTTCTAAAATGTTGTTGTATTTAAAATGTGTAAACTGCGTGAGTTAATTGTCACTTTGGAAAACTGACAGTTCAATAACGGTGTTATAAAGTTCACCTAAGCTGGGTAGTAACTGATTACTTCTAATTTGTTTTTTTTTTTTAAATCAAATGCTCATAATCAGATTGCAGTTATTTTTTTTATGGATTACATGATTATATGTTATTCACAAAATGGCAGTTAATTATTTGTAGTTTATTGATGCTTCCTGATTCTGCTTTTAAATTGATTCCTAATAGTGTTTTTATTTATTTATTTATTTTTATAATTTCTTGAAATATGTATTCAAGGAACTTAATTTCTCAGCAATTAAAAACTAAATAACTATATAACTATATATATATATATATATATGTATATATATATATATATATATATTTTTTTTAATTATTTTAACTAAATCTAAATATTTGTGAGAATATTTGAGTAATCTACTTTATATTACTATATTACCTTACTAACAGCAGTTTTCATCAAGTTTTATAATGTGTATTACAATTTGTAAGCTATCTACCCAGGATAATAGTGTCATTATCCAGCTCAGATAAGTTTAACATTTAGCTGTTTTATTAATTACTGGTAAAATGACATTTTGACATTAAATTATGTCCCTATACTATTTTTTTAAATACTCCTTACATGTGAAATATACACTAGAGTAAGAAGTATGACAAATAACCCCAGGCCCATCTACTTGTTTCAAAATAATCTTGTAGGTCAAATATATATAGCTGATATATTTTGAGCACTTTCGTGCTGATCAAATTATCCATTATAATCTACCACACAAAGACCATCTTTACAAGTTCTGTGCCAATAACATTTAGATTTTTAGATACTTAATCTTGTAGTAGCTGTTTATATTTCTGGTTGTCTGTGTACAGTATCTGCAGCAGGCTGGGATGGATGATACCGTTACAGACCATACTGTCCTCGCAAAGAGGAGCCTGGGTCATACATCAAACAAAGCAGGCAAGAACACACTTCTGCTTATTCTGTGATGTTCATCTCTGCTTTTCTTTTCAAAGTGCTAACTGAGAAGAGCTGTGGTTTTTTTTGTATACTGACAGGAATGGTTCGGAGCATAGATGGTGCAAGATTAAAACCACTAAATAAATAAAAAAAATAAAAAAACATGCACTTTGTGCAAAAGCGCACCATTAGACATTTGCATATCCTGTTGCTTTATGAGTCACTATATGCCAAACACTTATAATATCATTAAACAAGTTGTGCCTCCATAATCATTCTTTATTTACAGACAATACTTTAAGAGATGTTTAATAATAATGCATTGACAATCAGTCATTTTTTTCCTATAGAATCCCAGCCTTGTTTACAAATGATGGCAAACCAGGGACCCACCTTCCAGAAAGGTACTAAAGAAGTTTATACAATTGTAGTATTGTGAATGTATTTTTTATACCATGGAATGTGGCAGACTTGAGTTCGATTACATTCAAGTCATCCATTTTATCAGTTTGGACATGGCTTTTTGCTAGAGCCATGAAAGAGTTCATTATACTATAAAAATACACTGTAAATTTTAGAACTGAAAACTTTGCTCAAAAAGAGCATTTGTGTAACTGGCCTTCATTCTGAACTTTGTGGAACCACAATGACAAACACTTCAACCTTAACATGTCAGTGATGCGTGTCCAGAAAGTGCCGTGGTGAGGTAATGAGAGGGAAGTTGCAGAGATAGCACGTACTCTGTAAATCCTTCTGAGAAATCTTTGTGTTAAAATTTGGTGCAGGGTTTAATTTAAAGTCCCTGATTATTTTGGTCTCATCTTACTGCCCAGTCTCACAGAAAAATTGAATGTTGCCGTTTCGTGAAATCACATACGATGTCGAATCTATAAAAAATGTAAAATACAATAAATAAAAAAATCAGCATAAAGGCAAACATTACTTATTTTAGTGCTGTCAAACAATTATTGATTTAATCATATACATAATAAACATTTTAGTTTCGTTCTGTGTAAATTTATTGCGTATATAATTGAAGATTATTAAAATTATAGATGAAAGATGCCAGCATAATGCCAGCAGTGGTCACTCATACTAAATTATTTAAATAAGAGACATTTTAATTTTGACGAAATACATAATACACAGTTTATGCTGTTTTAGTTATTGTTTATGTTACTACGAGTGGTTGCTAAGGGTGTTGCCCAGTGATACACAAAAACCGATGGGTGAAGTGGTCATAGCTGTGCTGTATCATGAAGAAAACACTGTTGCTGACCAATCAGAATCCAGAAATGGAACTAACCGTTTTATAAATATAAATACACATACATTATATATATATTAAAAATATTTATATGTATTTACATATTTATATTTATATAATTTGTATGATTAATAAATGTATTTACAATATAAACAATATATTTTTGTGAAATATATACATGCTGTTTTGTGTATTTAAAAATAAATAATAAATATATATTCAGCACACATACACATATTATGCAAATAAACACCTCCATTTTTCCTGCAACTTTATTTATTTATTTTTTGTCAGAGTTTGGTCTGGTAAAGTGCACAGCTATTCCTTGGCAAGTCGGACTGAAGCGTGGCACAGCTCTGGAGGAAGAGCAGGGCACCATTTTAGTCAAAGAAGAAGGATTCTTTTTTATATATAGTCAGGTATTTACATATTTGAATATCTTGAATGATGCATTCTTTTTTGACCTCTTTGAAACATCCCAACACCGTGCTCAGTGTTTTTTCCTCATTATTTCAAGCTCTCCTTTTCCCAGGTTTACTACACAGACTCTACGTTCGCTATGGGCCACTTCGTGATTCGTATAAAGAAGAACGTCGTAGGAGACGAGAGTCAGCACGTTGTTTTGTTCCGCTGTATTCAGACCATGGATAAAGACTATCCCTTCAACACCTGCTACACTGGAGGTGAGCGTCTCTTTAATCAGTGTTACAAAAGAGGGTGAATTCTCATTACTGTAATGTATCTGGACACTTTACTTGCAAATCTCATTAAAACATCTGTATTTTTATTTAATGAGGATATAGCTATAATAAGCATTTCTTTTCCCAAACTTCATTGACAAACATTTATGAACCTTGTGGTCCAGAAATATTATATATATATATACATATACATATATGTACACTACCGTTCAAAAGTTTTAGAAGAGTAAGATATTTAATGGTTTTTAAAGATGTTTCTTCTGCTCATCATGGCTGCATTTATTAGATAAAACATCCAGAAAAAACCTGTAATATTTTGAAATTTTATTTCAATTTAAAATAACTGTTTCCTGCGTGAGTATATTTTAAATTGTAATTTATTCCTACGATACATAGCATCATTACTTCAATCTACTGTGTCACTTTCAGACCTTTCAGAAATCATTCTAATATGCTGATATTTTATTATCAGTGCTGGAAAAAGTTGAGTTGCTTAATAGTTTTTTTTTTTTTTTTAGGATTCTCTGATCGTTAAAATATTAAAAAGCGAAGCATTTATTAAACATGGGATATAATGTTCAAAACTACTGTTACAGTAGCTTACTGTTTCACTACTGTACAAGAGTTTGGGATCAGTGCATTTTTATTGTTTCTTCTTTGAAAGAAATGAATACTTTTATTAATAAATGAACAAAAAAGTCATAGCATAGATTTACATTTTAGAAATGTTTTATATTTGGTAAAAAATTATGTTGTTTTTTACTTCATCAAAGAATCCTGAGGGAAAAAACAGGTTCCAAAAAATATATTTGGCTGCACAACTGTTTCCAACATTGATAATTCTAGCAATAAATCAGCATATTAGAATAATTTCTGAAAGGATCATGTGACACTGGAGACTGGAGTAATGATGCTTTGTATCACAGGAATAAATTACATTTTAAAATATATTCACACAGAAAACAGTTATTTCAAATTGAAATAATATTTCACAATATTACAGTTTTTCTGGATTTTTAATCTAATTAATGCAGCCTTGATGAGCAGAAGAAACATCTTTAAAAACCATTAAATATCTTATTGTTCTAAAACTGTTCATCACCTAAAGAGAGATAATAGACATTATAATTAAATATTTATTTATTAAAATATATTTTAAATTAAATGAAAGAAAATACAAATTTCTTCATTTACAGTGTCCCTAAACTCATTCTCCACCCGGTTAGGATGTACTTCCTCACCTTACAAAATAAACTACAATTCCACTGAGATCATTTTCAAGAAGTTATATGGTTTATATTTCCCGCTGGAATTTAGCTGTACAAAAGGAGTTAAACGTCACCTCTCACTCATACTTTTTTTTTATTCTTGCTTGTCCCACTATTAAAGTTCCACTCTGTTAGGCTATATTTTCAATCAAAAAAAATAAAATAAAATAAAAGTTTTTTTTTTACAGCAAATGGGGCAAGTTTCTTGGTTTACAACAAAATGGTATACACTGTGCTGCCAACAACATTTAAAGCAATATCAAATGTCAGTATTCTCTTCCACCTTCTTCTGAATTGCTGAAAATTGTGAATTTAGGTATTTAGTATAATGCCACCTTTATACTTAAAAACATCTATAGAGGATGCATAACATACGTATTAACTTTTTTACATTGTAATGAGTGGCAATTTTAGAGGGTTCGCACAGGTCTCTGTTCGGGCTAATTCAGAGTTGTTTATGATTAAAGTTACACAACTCCAATTTAAGTTAGTTTTGGGTGCAATAACTTTTACATTGAATGTCAAATCAATAAATAAAAAGGGTATGTGTCCAAAAACATGTACAGAGTAGGAGTTACATGGCATAGGCTAAATCATTTACATCTCTGGTTCACCCCAAAGATAAAACCTTACATTAATCTCAGAAAATCATGTTTTCCATAAGTATGTAATCATGTCAGTGCAATTTAGACCAGTACAATGGATTCATGGACCCAGAAAACATGGGGTTAGACACCAATGTTACTTAGCTAGGTCAAATAATAAAGGAGTTAGGATATTTTAAGGGCTTCCTGCACATCTTGGACACCATCTCAAAAATGACACCTTTCTAGTGGTCAAACTTTGGTAAGCTTTTAGTATGTTATTAAGGACACCTAATACTACAAAAAAACTGTTAAGAAACCTTTTGTTAGGATTTCATTAGGGTCAGGTGTGTTTTTTTTTTTCGTATATGCAGCCGTCTAATCATTAAACACAAATGCTTGCAGGTCAGAGTCCTTCTGAAAAGGCCAATAAACTGCACAGTCTGCATTCATCACAAACTCCCAGAGACGCAATGGCAAGTTTCAATTCAGTTTGCATCAATCCTGGGTTTTACCAGTGTTCATCGCCATAGTAACATATGCTACACAGCTAACCTGTTCCGGGGCAATTTATATTCTGGGTTAGAGATCTCAAAACGAAATTTGACCAATCAGTTTCAAGCAAAATGACATATGTTTGATGCAATAAAGCATTTACTGATGTCACACTTAGAGATCGACCGATATATCGATTTCCCGATATTTTCCCCGATATTTGAGCATTTTACCATAATCGGTTATCGGTTT
>JAUCNO010001888.1:14316074-14329119 GCA_032353835.1 Enteromius viviparus
TAGTAAATAATTAGTTGATCATTAACTAATCACTTATGAATGCCTTGCAACTGAACGTTATTATAAAGTGTTACCCAAGGGGGATATTCCAGTTCTCAGCGGCTTCTCTCTTGAGTTCAGTGGTGGTTGGAGGACTTATGGGGATGGACAGAAAAAAGAGAGAATGCCAGATGATGGCAGTATGAGAGGATAGCAGAGCTCTGGAAATGAGCTGAAGATGGAATATGAAATGAGAGGAACTAAGTGAAAGAAGATAAAGAGAAAGGCTCACGTCAGCTCTCAGAACTCGCCAGAAATGTGGGTGAAAGAGAAATACGAGGAACAAAGTAATGAGGAATATGTGTGTGTGTGTGTGTGTGTGCTTGAAACAGATGGATAGAGTGCAGAAGAGCCATATCTGACAGGATAAAGGGGGGATCAGGAGATTTGGGATGCGTCTGTCTTTTATACATGTTCATTGCATGTTGTGATCTGGCCTGATCTGTGCTGCTCGACTGCGGAAGACCAACACACACGCAGAGCGATGAACATTCACTGCTACGAAAGAACAGATGGTTAATGGGGAAAAAAATACAATCATATTCATATATTGTTTCTAGAGTCTCTTCATCTGTTTCTCACTCTCTTATGCTCTCTAGGTGATTGACATGTTAGATGTTACTCAGACAATCAAACATTAAAGGAGTCACTCAGCCACAAATGAAACGAAAGTCATTATTTACTTACCCTCAGGTCATTTTAAACCTGTATGTAGTTATTTCATTTCAATGGCAGCCTGGTCTCACTCTCAATTGATCAAATAATGCATTTTATGTGTTTACCTGATGTGTGCTGCAATGCTTTCAGTGAGAAACCTTTAGCATCTAGTCTAAAATGAATAGCATCATGACCACAAACCCAGTTTCTCAACATATGTGTATCATTTTCATACACATAATTATAATAATAAATGAGGAAGCAAAATTATGCTGCATTTCACTATATTTTGCAATAAAACCTTTTTTCATGTTTGATTTTTTTTTCTGTATTCACAATTTAACACATTTCACTGTAGAATTTTTGCCAATTTCTTTTTTTTTGTAAAAATATATATATATTTTCAATTTGAAATATATGTAAATATTTTCACTTATGTTTCCTTTTATTTATATATTAAAATTGTTGTAACTATATTTGTATCTTCATGTGTTTTATATTACTGATATGTTTTTAGGTTTAGGGCTAAGGAAGATGGTTAGATGTTTAAAAATATCTAAATAACAGTTGAATGTGATGGAAAACTGATTCATACAACATATCTAGTCATAAGGTTATACCTCAGCATACAATTGTTTTTTTTAATTTTATTTAATTTTTGCCATTATATGCCTTTAAAACACACACATATAGAATTGAACTGACTACATTTTTACTTTTGTGGTGCTTTTTTGTATTTGTGTTCTATATGAAGAAAAAGCTACATGACTCACATGAATAAAATATCATATTCCTCTACAGCTTCATCCTCTGAAAATAAGATTCAGTGTGACGGATCTATCACTCTTCTCTTGTCATCTTAGGGATTTTGAAGAAATTGTAAGAATTTGTCCATGATCGCCCTCTCAGTCTTGCCGTTTTCCTCCCAAGTACTCTAGCTGAGTTTCTAATCTTCAGGATGTGAAATGAAGTCCTCTCAGCCTGTAGTGACATTTAATCTCATTGGTCAGTGAACTATCTGGTGATATAAAATGCATTAGCATGCTTGGAGAAAGTCTGTCATAACATGATGGAATATCTTTTTAGATCTGAAACAATAACAGAGATCTTCCCTCACTTTTTCCAGCACCGTCCCATATGCAGCCATAACAAAAACAGCAGAGAAATCAATCCTGTCACATAACAGCAGTACAAGAGATCAATGCATTCGCATGGGAGGGAGCGTGTCACTGCAACAAATCAAAACACAAACCCTTATCACACAATAGACACTGACAAGGAACAGGAGACGCTTGGAATTATGGGATGAATGTGCTGATTAGATTTTACTGAGCTGCATTTCACATACACTAGCATTTCATGTATGTGGCATTCACACATATTTTATGATATCAGGGAAGCTGTATCATCTTGACATATGACTCAAGCCACTGAAAGTCACAAAACTTTAAATGATCGACTTTTGGTTGCTATGTCTTTGCATTAGATCTGACACCAACCTGAAGTGACAGAGCCAGAAAAATGTGTGTTCATTACAAACCTAGAGCTTGTCCAATCATAGTGCCTTAAAGGCTTCGTCTTCTCATTAAAATGCTGACAGCAAGCCAATGTTCCCCCAGTCATTTATGAGCGTTCTAGTGTTGAATGACAGAAATGGGTTTTTGATAGGTGATGCAGTGTGTTTTGCAGATTACTGAGGCGGCAGAACAGAATTTCTGCTTGTAATGAATGAGTGAACTGGGAGTTTTCATTTGACCATTAACTTCCATAACTACCCATCTGTAAAACAGGCTATCATAAATAATCATAAATTCAACATTGATTCTTGGAGGTTTATTGAGATCATCTAACTAGTGACAGTGCTGAGGAGTACTAACTAGTAGCTCGGCTACTTGTAAATTATTGATTTAATGGAAAATAAAGCAAGCTAAATTTGACCATTTATATATAGAATGTTAAAATGAAGAAAGTTTTCTGTAGGTGGTAGGTTTTGGTAAAGTCAATATACAGTTTGTACATTAGAAAAACCATAAGTAGTGTGTCTGTGTGTATGTGATTTTCTATAGGTGTGACTATTTCCTTTAGGTTTACTGTATGATACAGCAACCTTAAGTGATCCTGTTGTGCATGTGACAAGTTTGAGATGGAGTATAGCAGGTCACTGGAAAATATCTCAAATATCCATCTACACTATGAGGAAGTATTTATATTTTATTTTCACCAGCTGTAGGGTCTTTAGGAGTTTGCATCCAAAACTGTTGCAAATCCTTACCACAGGCCATTATTAATTTAACATTTGCGGTGTGCTTCCACGACGACTACATTGCAAAAAAACTAAAATGTTTTTCATTTGTATTTTCGACCATTTTTGCAAGCAGAATGTTGTAAAATGATCCCTGTTCATATATGTTTGTGTTAATGACTAAAAACGTATTTTGCACAGAATGAGCACATAATATGCATACGGAACACATCATCATTTTCACATATTAACATTTTTGTAGTTTTTAAACAGACAGTGGTTCTGTTTTCCAAAACCTGCACATTTAAACACGTTCAAAAGTTTGTACTTTCAGGCCCCTGTTGCCATGCAAATCAATGGTCATTACACCATAAAAAGCTTTTAGTTGAAAGCACCCCCTTAATGAACACTCTGAACCCAGATGAACCCAACAGCGTTTCGTTTTCTCTAACTCAACAAGTGCTTATGAACAAGAGTCTCGGGAATGTGAACCCTTGAGAATTTAGGATCCGGGGAATTATCTGCATAGGAGATACTATTCTCTCTGGTCTTGTTTAGCTGGGAGAATGTGAAGCTCAGAGCTACTGATCAGCATCAATTCATAAATCATTCACATCTCTGAGCTTCAACTCCAGCTCTCCTACAATCCGTTGTTATTTGATGTCTTTTTGCTCTGCTGTGGGTTGGTTGAGATGTGTATCTGACCTACTTTTGTTCCGTTACATCTCTTCTCACCATTTTGTAGTGTTTTCCCCCCAAGCTGTGCTTTGACTGTGGCTTTAATACACTGTTCCTTTCCCATAGAGGTTCAAATTTATGGTCATCAATTTCATAAACACTGTCCTGGGAGGACATTATCTCACTATGAAGAACACTGAATCTAATTTAGCCAGCCAATTTAGTATATAACTATTCATTCATGCTCCACTAGGAGACAGAATCTGCTGTATTATTGGTTTTAGAGTCGCAGCACTGGTACACAAGATGAGAACTGATGGACAAATGAGCTTTGTTTACATGTCTTGTAAGAGGTCTCAACGACCCATCAGGCTTTGCTATTGCTTGCTGTGATTGTCTTGCAGTTTCCTCGCAAAACTGTCAAGTAACTTCACAGTTTCACAGTTTGCTCAAGAGAAAACATGAAGGGATCCATGCTGAAGGTAATTTGTACACTGGCTTGTCTGTGACAGAAATACTTCTGACAAGCACACGTGCGTTACTAGCATTCAAGGTCATGAATAAACCATGTCTTGAATATAAATACCATTTTAGTGAGTTATTATGGTATATCAGGGTTTACACTTATTACTATGAATATGAGAAAGTGTAATCCACAATGATGTGGAATAAGTCCCGCCCTCTAAATAAAAGAGCCAATCAGCAACTAGTAAGGTGATGAGATTGCAGTTCCCCAACAAACAATCTGTGTGCTGAATGGACACTTGGGACTGCATTGTATGTACGAACTTGCAAATAAATGCTTTCTAATGATATCTGGGCATAAGAAACAATATTTATGGATCAATTCATTCGATTTTAGTATTTCCCTATTTCTCAGTAGAAAGCAGTCGGACTTGGCATGGCAAATAGAGCTAAAAACTTGCTTGACTTGAAAATGACTTTGATTATAGTGTTTACATTGTAAAAAAGCAGTCATTAATTTATTATTAGGCAAAGTAAAGCCTAAAAATACATCAGAGAGCTTTTTAGCCTTATCGCACAAAAAAAAAAGTTTGAGTACTTGTCTCTAAAATAGAGCATGTTCATCCACTTGATGTAGACTTCTTTTTCTTTATGCCAAACTAAAAGACTAAAGCTTGTCGCCCTGTGCAGAGGTCATGTCATGTCGATGCACACTTTACACACCTTATCACAGGCTCATAATGTCAGTTAAGTAGTTATGATCATGTAATATGTTATAAACTCGTGCACAAATAAAACATGAGAATCAATTCTTGACAATAAATGATCAGTCATAGGCTACTAAACACAAGCAAACCATTTCTCAATGGACTAAACGTGACATAAGAAAACCAGTAGAGGACCAGTGAAATCAGAATGACCTCAATGTTGGATAATTTATGAAAAATAAAAAGGAAACATAATGCTTCTTAATTTTGAATCCTTTTTTTTTCCCTGTCTGCCTCACACCATTTGTTATACATTTGCATAAATCCATGCATTGCTATTAAAGTTTGACGACAACAGGGCAAAGAGCTGTGATTGATTTCCTGTCTGCAAGTGTAATAAAGCAGATTGTAAGTGTTGATGATACAGTAAGATATTACTCAATTCTAAAACTTGGATACAATGGCAAATTTATCTTACGAAACAAAAATATATTGGAATTTACTAGAGAATATATAAATATATGCATGACTGTATACTTACATTATACTATACTTACTATACTCATATATTAGTAAGTATAGTATATTTGTCATGCATATGTTTATATATTTTCTATTACAAAAATATGTATTATTCAATATATTATAATGGTACAATACGTTGTTAATACGGAAGCAAGTTCCTTTTTCAGACAGCTGAGGTCAGAGGTGGTTTTTGGTCATTTTCACACAGCTAGCATAACAGAGGTTGCTAGGTAGCAAGAAAGCAGAAGGTATAAATAGTTTCTCTGTGAAAATGTCCTATTAGCTTAAAAGAGAAAGAAGTCTGCTTTGATTCTTCAAATTAATAAAAAAGGGTGGTTGAAAGTTCAGATGACAGCTTGCCAAGTGATGAGAGTGTATTAAATATAAACAAAACAATAAAGCAAATATAAATCATTAAAAATAAAGGATGTTTTTATTCATAAAGTTCTAAAATTGTATTACTTAATTGTATATACTACCAAATAATCAGAGGTACTATAAAATGAGATTTAATCAGCCAACAGGCTAACATGCTAAGCTAATGCAGTAACATTTTTTAATAGTCTGTGACTTAGCATTTACTATCATACATAACACAGAATCTAAACACCAGTGGAGTCACACGGCCATTCACAAATCCTCACCCATGGCCTCATGGGATATTAAAGTGTCTATTGAAAGTTTTAGGACATTGTTTTGTTTCATGAATACTGTGAATTTGGTCATACTGTTTTTCACCTACTGTAATAGTGAAGTAGGCATGCAGAGTTATTTGCTGTGGTTAAAAGGTCAGGGTCAAATCAGAAAGAACGGTTAATAATTCAAATTAATGTGACATCACAATGCTCAACTGCCATTAAATGTGAGGAAGCCTTCATTGTTCACAACCAGGTCTGCTAAGATAAAGAATAGAAAAATGACATCCAGTTACATCCATTTTGAAGGTCAATGCTATCCACATTATATTACCCTAATGTAGGACCAGTGGGGTAATATGACTTTACAGTTAAAGAATCAATTTCCTTTATTCCACAAGAACATGTAATTCACTTTTCTGCTTGGTATTAATCAGACTGATGATATTCCAGTCAAGAGCGATAGCGACTATTCTAGTCCAGACAGTAATAAGTGGGCGGGAGGTGGTTCCTGGTGAGTCTCTTATCTTTTTTACAGACTATGATTAATATGAGGAAGTACAGGGTCTGTATGAAGATATGGATCCCCCAAGGTCAGACTCAAGAGTATCAAAGAGCGCACCATAATGAAGGGGGGCAGTCTTATTAACTATTCATTACAGGAGACTTGGTGGAGAATGTAGGAGCTTAACCTGAGCACCCAGACATGACTGCAGGGGGGCTTCGTGGTCTATTTGTGGGTGACTGAAAAGACCGGACTAATCAATAAGTTGGGGTCAGAATGAAAAGTCTATTTGTGGGTGTATGGGTTTTTGAAGTAAGGTATGATGAGACTCAACCCTGCATTAGGAATGTAGGGGGTCTCGATTAGTGGTTGGAAAAAACACAGTGTCTCTGAGTGCCTCGGGGGTTTTACCCCTGAAAGAGTCCGGCTTTTGAACAAGGATACCCCCTACACGCCTCCCCCCAACATACACAACCCACGTGCTAACAGAGGATTGGGGGGGGGTGACTACACCTTACGGAGAGGGAGGGTCGGATACTCTGAAGCATATGCAAGAACCAAACAGTGTCACAGAGCGGCCAAAGCAAAACCACGCCAGGCAGGGTTTCCGTGGCAACGCCAAACTGATGAATGAATGACATCATGGTGACTGGGAGGTGAGAGAGTGTGAAATTGATTTGGTGGAGCAGAGCGGAGGCGTACACAGGCAGGCACGTTTTTCTCAGTCTCTCTACCTTTTCTCTTCCGCTCACCCTTTCCTCTAGCGCTGGACGGGATTGCTGGTAGGAAGCTGTGTTCTTTGCTGTGTACTTCAGTGTTTGATATGCTTGTTTATAAAAATCTACTGCTTTTTTACTTCTCTGTACAAGAGTAAGCGAGTGCATGGGGAAATAGGGGTGAGCGAGTGCAAGATAATCTATCTAGCAGGTCAAGCTGAGTTAGAGGACTGATTTGAAGTGCAGTTGGTTCGCCTCTAAATATACCATGTGTAACGTGAGGGATGGTGTGTGAGTGTGGGGATGAGATCACTGTGGGGACTTTAGACCCCAAAAATGCCAATGGTCTCTGTCATATCTCCATTTAATTGCTCCAAGGTCAAGGATATTAGTAGAGATTTATTAGCATGTGCACTTGTACTCCAGGATAGTGGTTGTATTATATGCATCTCTGGATGTGTGTACTGTAAGCGTGTAAACACCATGTGCACACTGTGTGAGCCACCATTTTCCCACACGCTCTTCTTTGCCAGCATATAAAAGGTCTGTCAATGTCATGTGGGGCTGTGGGAGGTGTGTGTGATGTATGTTTACGATGTCTGCTTTCTCCGTTTTTACGCTGCTCCGTAACGCATTAGTGCGTCGCAGGAAAACGCGCTTGTTCCCAGCCATTATAATGCAATACAAGCTACTCCCTCGTGATTGATGGCAAGCATCGACCTCTGTGTCCATTGCAGGAGCGCCAATCAGCAAGGGTTAAAGGTCATGGCTAAACCAATCAAGATGCTTGATCTAGTCACTCTCCTGCTCAGTTGTTTTGCACAACACAAAAGTGTGATGTTTGTTTAGGTGCACTTTGGTTCCTAGTGTATGCTTTTTAGGTGTCATTGACACAAGCTGAATGAATTGTGTTTGTGCATTCATTTGTAAATTGCTGCATTGAATTGGGTGTTTTACGAGCATTCGTTCTGCTCTTGTTCCGTGAGCGAGGCCATGTTTGTGCAAATGTATGTGTATTATTGCTGAGAGTGTCAGAGTTTGGCAAATGTTCTGCTACATTTGTTCATCGAATGTATCAGCGCTACGGTATGATCAGCGTTTTTCACTTCATCTTTTCAATTATTCATGCTGCTCATTATGCATGTGGGTTCATTTAGCAGCTTCATTTGAATCTTTACAACGACTCTCTGAAGACAGTGTTGCAGGGAAATATTCAGCTCCAGGAGAGCCGTTGTTAGCGACTTTATTAGTGGTTTTTACACCAAATCTTTTATATTTTTACCTTGCCTTGTTTTTGAAAGATCTTGGAGTTTTCTAGATTAGTGCAGTAATCATGTGCTTTTTAATATATATTTGTTTGTTAACAAATAGTTTGTTGTGCATGACAAAAATATATGTAAGCAGTGACATGGTAGAGTAAGTGATTTCCTAACATTCCTCAGTCTGGATACATATAGTCCAAACTGTGTCAGTGTGGGTCTATGGATGATGTATTACCACTGCCACCCTCAGGCTGTGAGTAGAAGTGCAATGTTCAAGATCTAAATATATATTTAAGCTATCTGCTGGTCATTTTTCTCTAGAGCATTTGCTCAGTTAGATTTAGATTTAGATTTAGAAGCATGCAATTTGAAATTTATCAACGCTAGTAACTGTTCATTAAAAGAGCAATTCTTTCTACAAGCATGAGACGTGCTATATTCTAGTAGTTTAGTTTTAGTTTAGTTAATAAGGGGGGTAAATCCTGAACTGCATAATTGCAACAGAACTTACAGATAACGATTAATTTTCTGTTGCACAGACAACAGTTCTCAACTTGAGAGTGGTAGAAGATTATAGTTTTCAGTTTAAAGCAAACAATGCTAACAAACTGCTAACTTTAGCATGTTAGCCAACTAAGTCTTTAATGTATATCCAAAAATGGCTTATTGCTCACTGTGCATACATCTCATTAAGAAAGTTTTATTTCAAATACTGAAAATACTGTCTTCTCCAAAAATTATTTTGTCGCCAGTACTTTGATATAGAATGCATAGAATTATATAGAATAATATAGAAGTGAAACAGGAGATATTTATGCATCAATGTACAACAACTCAAAGAGAGCATTTTGTCTGAAACCCAAATGGCAGTATTTTTCTATAGCATATCACTTGTAATTAGATGACTGACATATTACATAGTTAATGTTAATACTCATATATATGCATGTGCTTTTTCATTAAAAGAACATTAAAAAAGTGGTCAATTGGGATAGAAAAATTGTCTGTTACTATGGTTACAGGTATTACTTGTGGGTTGAATTGACTTTGGTCACAGACATTATATGATCTGCTTGGGTCACCCCAAATAGTAAATAAAGCTGTCAATCCCAAATGAACATAGCCTATGCGCATGTCCCAGTGGCTTTCGCACTTGTACTCTAGTATTCTGCTATACGAAGAGAGGCTGTTGCTTAGCAACATGACAATTTTGTTTACACCACCACAGAGGAGTGAGCAAGCGAGTAAATGTGTGTGGATCATCTACTGTGGCCAGATCCCACTTGCCTCACTCTGCTCCTGTCTCTGGGGAGATATTCCCTGCCACCACATGTCTCCTCAGAGCTGTCTTCTAAGAGATTCCTGTGTTCCCGTCTGTTTTTCCCTGAGAAGGAAAATGCAAAGTGTGTGTGTGGTGTGGAAAATACTGCACATGTTTGGGTGCTCCTCCAGCTTTAAGCTCTAATGTAGGTCTGGAGAGTAAATCGGACATCCTGGCATGAGTCCTGGTATTAGTCTTTTAGAAGCTCATCCAGTCAGGGTCAGACTCCTCCCTTCATCCCTCTCGTGCTCTCTTTTTTGGGACTAGTTTTCCATTAGGCTCTGTTGTCAAACAGCTGTGGCTTGAGGGACAGGTGGAAGTTTGAGAATGTTGAATGACTTCAGAGGGAGCAGCTGTCAAACTGGCTTCATAGCATAACAGGAGGAGGTGTCTCGATGGAGTAGAAGGGACCCTGAGCGAGGAAAAAGAGAAGAAAGAAGAAAAGAAAAACGTGAGCAAGCAAGGTCAATCAGTGTGATGCTCACAGTACGACTGACAGATGATGGGGAGGCTAAGATGAGGACTGTACCTTTAACCTTTCATTCTTTCTTTCTTTCTTTCTTAATGAGCAAATGAGCATTGAGGGTAAGACTTTTTTTTTCTCTTTCTTTCTCCCTCTCCTTCTTTCCCCTTGCAGTGGCAGTTAATGGCACAAATTAATCATGGATCTTTCAGGGCTTGTCTTCCAGCAGCTTGTGTTTGTAAGTGAGAGAGATGGAGAGAAAGAAAATAAATAAACATGATTATACTGAATGCAAATGTGGAGGACACAAGTACAACCTTAGAAAGGGATAGTTCACCCAAAAATGAAAACGACCCTATGATTTACTCACCATCAATCCATATAGGAATATATGACTTCTTTCTTTCAGACAAATACAAACGGTGTTGTATTCAAAAGCAATTAATGTAGGCATAGCGTAAGCTCCAGTGAGAATATGCTAGTCTTGGGAGAACCAAGGTCTGTTTACAGAAAAGGAAAATAAGTCTCCTCTTTGCTTATATCGAAATCCTCCAACATTTATACATCCTACGTCATCCCCTGAACACCACTCTCTCGTGAACATGCAGACGGCAGTGTGGTTTATAAAGTTTTAAATATGGATACAAAATATTTTACAAAAATGCATCAGTTCACTTCAATAGGCCTTTATTTACCCTGTGGAGCCATGTGGAGTAGTTTTTCTTTTTGGCTTCAAAAAAATTCACCCTATTCACTGCCATTGTTAATCTTGGAAACAATTGTTTAATGCAATGTTTTACACTCTTTTCAATATTACATAAAAATCAATTTAAGATCGTTTTTACAAATTTGCTTGTGTGTGCAAATTTTCGGTGGCCATTTACTAAATTCTACGATGCATTGTATCCTGCATCTGTTCCTAGCTAGGGTTGGATGTGTTTTTCAGTCATTTATCAGAAGTAAACCCAATATACAAAGAGGAAAACAACAAGGAAAATTATTCACCGATGGGAAAATGGTGGCTTAAAAAGAAAAGACACAGAAATTGATTTTCAAGTTTGGACTCAATAGAAAGTTGAGGTCAATAGAAAATATCTGGATCATGCATGTTTTGAAGCGCGTTTTTAACTGAATATGCCTGAGCAGAAATATACATGAATATTTGTATACTGTGCCAGACTTTTACTTTGTCTATGCTGTTCATCAATCCACTTGATAATTGATACATTAGAAGAATCTGAGTCAGAATGGAAGTACAAGCTAAAGGCAATAACATTCAAGTTAAAAAAACTGTACAGTATTACCAATATAACATATTTTGTAGTTTCTAAGTTAGTACAGATCTCTGAAACAAAAGTGACTTAATGTATTCAAACCAAAATGGTAAATGATTCAAAATTCACCTTGAGAATGAGACAACTAATTAAACTTGAAATTATTCCATCTCTAAAATTTGTTACTTCCAATATATTATGGGGACTGTCTAATTGGAGTGATCCATCATTTTAACTGGCAAACAGTTTTAATCTCAGTAGCTTGCTCTGGCTCTTATTCCTTCATCACTTTTCTTCCTCACATTCTGTTGCTTGTCAAATCAGTCTAGGTCGTTCATTGCTCAGGTGACTGTAGTTGTAGATGTGACTGAAGAGCGGTTTAAATTTCTGCCGGTTTTTAAAGGCAGAGAGTGCGGGTACTGCTCAATTAAACATTCAGAGACCCATACTGACTCCAGGCTTGCTGGCTTCACTGTGGAATACAAAGTCATCTTAATTTGTACCACAGACCATTCCCATTGGGCCTCTGCTATAAAAAAGTTTTGTCTTCACTACGTATATAAAAGTGTCTTAGTTTAGTTAAGATAACAGCTTTAAGAGAGGCTAATTACTCACAGTCAGCTACAGTGACAGTGACTAACTCAATCTGTTTGATGCTGCTGAATACTGAGCTGCTTTTTGGGGGATAAAGGAAAAAGCAACAGGATTAAACATTTAATACTGCTTGCTACTGAGATTAGGATAGATATGGGGGAATTGTGAGGGAACATACCAGATTAAGGCATTAGAGTGTATATGTGCGAATTAACCTTTATTTTGGGCTATAGATTTGACTTAACTGTGTGTGTGGTCATATCATGCACTTTTTATTGTAATAACACAAAAGGAAGGCACTTTTAACTCTTTCATCAGGCTTGATGAGCATCTCTGAGGTATAATGATTTTATGGATTTGTCAGGTTAATTGTATCAGATATTTTATGAAAAAACAAAAAGATGAAAAACTAAAAAGGTCTTCGTAATGTAGCACTAAGTAGATATCCACCAGCAGGGTACTGTTTTGTTTTTGAGTTATTGGTAACACTTTATAATAATTATCCGTTAAAACTAGTTAATAGATCATTAATAAACTGTTATAATAAATAATAAATGGGTTATAAATGACTTGTTAAATAACAGTTAATAGTTTGTTAATTATTTATAACTGGGCCTTATAGATAGCCAATAGATAACTTACAAGCTGTTAATTAACCAGTTATAAATGACTTGTTAACTATTTTAATGATTTATAACTACCAAATAAATTAGTAATAGATCATGAACAAGCTGTTAGTAAATTACTTACTAAATACTTGTTAATAGTTTATATATGTTATTGGGATGTTATTCTAAAGTAGCAACTATTCTTTAAAATACAGTTAACAAGTTAACAAGTAATTTATAACTTGTTATACTACGGGGCCGTTGAATGCTTGAATCAGATTGGCTGACGAACGTTCTGAGGTGTGCAATTATTTTCAAGGAAACGCACAGCGAACGTAGTTCCAGGCAGCTCTC
>JAUCNO010001888.1:14330614-14340980 GCA_032353835.1 Enteromius viviparus
GTGACCGCATCACCACCTCGGGTGTGCATTATTTTTCTAATAATTCAACGGCTCGTCGTCAATTATTCCTTACTTAACGAACAGCTTGTAAGTTATCTATTGGCTATCTATAAGGCCCAGTTATAAATAATAAACAAACTATTGACTATTTAACAGGTCACTTATAACCCATTTACTAACAGTTTATTAATGGTCTATTAACTTATAATGGATAGTTATTATAATTATATATTATAATTACTGAGTTATCTTCAATAATCAGTTTTTTCTGTTTTTCAGTGTTTTCTGTAGAACCATTTTTGAGACTGACACACCATTATTTATTTTTCACATCAGTGTATGATCCATTTTCATGTCAATCCACCACTTAAGTACTATTAATTGTACTATAATGGGTTATATGCAGTCTGGATGTGTAGTTTTTGGGTAGGATAATCTTAATTGTTCTCTCTTCTCTCACAAACACCTGCACTGCAGCAGACTAGCCTCTATTGACTCTGAGTCTCTCAGTCTCAGTCGCAACATTACTTCACCACATTTCTGGTTCAAATTGACATTGAACCAGTCAAGCTCATTTGAAGAACCAGCCATAATCCAATAAGAGCTCTTTGGCTCCAATCATTAAAGTAGGACAGTCAACAGTCACATTAGCACAACCTCCATTCCTGACTCTTAACTCTTCTTAATGTACAGACAGTTTTATGGAAATTAATGTATTTTGAAATCCTGTATGTTAGAAAATGCTTCAAAATGGAAATCAAGTGCCCATACAAATATGTTCAGTGCATTTATATACATGAACTTTTACAATTTTGGTGGCTTTATTTTAGGGTCTCTTACAATAGTTCGTTGCTTAGCATGCATACTACTAGAATATTAGCCCTTTATTAGTAGTAATTTAGCACATATTAATGCCTTATTCTACATGACCCTATTATTCATCCCTAATCCTACCCAATACCTAAACTTAACAACTACCTTACTAGCTATTAATAAGCAGCAAATTAGAAAGTAATTTGACGAAAAGGTCATAGTGAATAAGTGCTCCCTATTTTGAAGTGTTACCCCAAAAAACGTCCGCTGTTTTAAAGCTGTACACAGCTGTCAGCATGTTAAACCCATGTTTCAACCCAGTGGATGATGCTCACATTTCTGAATGTTTATGCGATCCAGTAAAGAAAGTTTCGGACGCCCTTGTAGTTGGGTCACCAAAGATCAACATATGTAAATGTATCCTAAACCGGAAGCATCTAAAGACATTAGAGTGTGTCAAGACATAACAGTATAAATAAAAAGGAAAAAAGAGAGCAAAGCACATATTTGTGGATGAAGGGGCAAGTGAGAAGACTGATAGACAGATAAAGGGCTTAAGGAGTTAGAGCGAGGAAAGGAAGAGATAAACGTATTAATCCACAGCTTAATGGACCACTAGATTATAAGTCTACTGTACCATTGGTGTGACCTGTAGATCCAGTAAAACATCTTTTAAGACTCTGAAGAACTTTTAGAATTGAATGGGAATTAATAGCCAAATGGTGTGTATCAATACAGAGTTTACTGAGGGTAACATTTTAGGGGATTTCCATTTGCCAGTTTACTGGTTGGGAAAATTAACTCTAGAATTATGCTAATAGAATTCAGCAGTGAAATTTGGGGGAAAAGAAATATTTAGCAGTGTAAATACAACACAGGGGTTGAATAATTAATGCCATGTAGAGATTGCATCACATGTTTAATTCATTCCTTAAACCCTGGCCCTTCCTGAGGCGCATTCCCTCCCCAGGCCATGAATGGCACCGTAATTGAAAGTGCTGGTTCAATATGGCTGAACTGATTCATTAGTGTTTGTGAGATCCTTGTCACGGGCTGTTTTAATTAGTGAGAAGAGCTTCCTCAGGGTATCATCAACAGCTTTTACAGCTGTGGTGTGTGAATATGAAAGCAAGATAGCAAGGTAAGATACACTTGCTATTTTTAACAAGCACTATGAAATACCACTTGGCTATGCCATGATCTTTAGATAAACGTTTGATAGACATTAAAAAGGTTTTGCTGAAAACCCAGACCAACTTATGTATGGTTTTAATCACAAAAGGAAGCTTAAATGATGTATAGAAACGCTCCTGCCTCCTTGAGGCTTGATACAGTTCAAAGATTATTTTGATGAATTACTGACACTCTCTCATGACACACTTTATAGTTGCACTTGTAAACTGCTTACTTATGCCTATGAATTTTGGAACAATGCTTTATGAAGGATAAATTTACTCTTTACTAATGTTTCATGATTCATAGTGTGCAGTTATTATAAAGTGGTGCCTATTTTTTCCTCTTTTAATTAAAGTAGACAGTAACCAAGTCTTCCGGAGCTATACACTTTGTGAGAAACAGGGATACATTTAAGTAGATTACTTAACGATTTACATTTTGATTAATGCATTTGTAGCAAACCGACTTTCACTGCATTCAATGTTTGAGGGGTTTAGTAATGAAAGAGAGCGGCTTGGACATTCTGCTTAATGATTCATTTTGTTTTCCACTAAAGGAGAGAATCATACAGGTTGGGAATGGCATGAGGATATGTAAATTATTACAGTATTTGCAAAACAAACAAACAAAAAACATCAATTTACTTAAGAGCAGACATACAGTATGATGGCTTTAAGTAATGCCATTCAGATGTGAATTGCCATGGTTGACCAATATACATCTATTAAGCTTTGAGCTGCACTTCAATGTGATTCCTTGAGAAAATATCAAGTGCAATTTTAACAATCTCAAATCAGTCCTAAGGGGGTTGTGAACCAATGTGCCCCTAATAATATTGACCAGCAAATGACCTTGTCTGCCTGATTTAACTCACCTTTATTTTGCACCCTCCCCTCAAAAAACTATACAACCAAATTCATAAATTGATTAAAGGTGAGTCAAATCATTCAATTAAAACCAAAAAAACAAAACACTGGTTTGAATTGGAAACTGGACTAATAAGAATTGTATTTTTTTTGTTTGTTTGTGATAAACTTGTATTTCTTTAACTGTTTTTGGTTTAAACTTTTAAACTTTGCCCTTTTGCTCTAATTTGAAATGATTTATATTGACTTGCAGCACACAGCTGCACTCTTCACTCTGCCTCTGATGTAGTGTTGATATGTCTTTCATACTCATGATCAGTGTTCAGGTTTATTACCCTAGTGGCCTATTCGCCCAAAGACAGCGAAAGGTCTGTGAGACTGACAGCTGTTGATATGGTTGTTTTCCATGTTAGTCTTGACAGCTTAATAAATACGCCAACACACATACCACATCTCATCATAGGGAAATAGGGTAATTTCTCTCTCTCATTCGCTTTCTCTCGCTCATCTCTGTTCCTCCCTCTTCGACTTGACATTTACCTCAAATGACACTCCTCTTTCCGATCCTTTATTGCTCTGACAGAGGAGACCCGTTTTCTTCCCTCCTGTTTGGCTTTCTCTCATCTCCAGCTTGAAGGTCTGACATTTCTTATTGGGAACAATTGGAGGGAAACATCACATTTCATTTCTCTGGGTCCTGACTCACTGGCATAGACAGTACTCTTTTGTGACCTTTAACCAAGGTTGATTGAAGTGCAGTGACTAGCAGCTTGCTCATCTTTCTTCTGTCATATGTGAACTTTTTTGTTGTTGTTGTTAAAAATAAAAAGAGAAATTGCAATGATTCATACAGTCATGTGTAACATTCTGTGACCCCGTGACATCATGGTTGCAAATAGACCTTTCCTTCTTTTTTTATACGTTTACACACTTCTTCCATAATCTGTGTAAAATGTTTTAGAGAGAACAGCAGCAACAACGAAAGTACTCCATACAAAATAATAACCAAACTTACAAAAATTATTCCACTCAGAAGGACCCATGCACAAAAGCTATACAGTCACTAATGCTGGAGGTAGCAACATTACAACATTAAACATTAAAAAGCAAATATATGTCACATTGGCACCTATGTATCTCTGGGATGGGCTCTTGTGAATTCTTTGCTCTTTAACTACTGGCCAATTCAAGTTTGCGAGAGAAAACAGGGTTAGGGGTCTTTTGTCCCCTCAAGTGATGCATCATCTCTCTTACTCATCCATGAAACGTGACCTTCTCTGAGACCTTCACTTTCTTATGTTTTTCTTTCTGTTTAGTAAATCTTTATTGTTTGCTCACACTTCCGTCTAATTTTACAATCAGAATTTCACCTAATAATTATGTATTTTTATGCATAGTAAAGTCATATAAATCATGCAGTAGTCTACTGTTGTGATTTAGAGTTAATTATTGAAAAAAATGCAGGGTGTTGACTTATCCCCATCAGTCAGTTGTTGATTGGATTTTGAGATGTGACGTTACTCAAAACTGAATGCACAGTGCAGGGTTTTAGTGGATTAACCTTTGAAATTTTTAAATAAAATTTATTAGAAAATGGAACATAAATAGATAAACTATTCACAGTAAGATCCATATGCATTTATAAAACAGAGTGTATTTTTACAACAATTTGCATTAGCAACATGCTTACAGCAAACTTTACTGGATTCAGTTAAAAGTCCCATGCACTTTCTCTGAGAATTGATTTGTACTAATAGTACTAATAAATAATAATTTTTAGCATACTGTATGAAGTACAAAATTAGTGTGTGAAAATAAAACAGTTCAAGTGCATCATAGAAGCACACTTTTTTAACCTGGGGTAGTAGACACCAAGACAACATGCCAAGTTATGAAATGCCAAAGTTTTACCTACATACTTACAATTTATTCCTCTCCCCCTCATGTTACTTTGTTGCAGTCTCTCACATTTCATGTTTCTGTCAGGTCATCTCTGTAGCCAGTGTCTCTAGTCACAAGGCGAATATATTAAAATCAAAAGCTGCATTAAATATTCCTCCAGTCCATTTTTTTAGTCTTTTGCCTTTACATCTCTATCTGTCACCCACCCTTCCATCTGTCTTTCCCCCATACTGCTTCTTTTTCATTCCTTCTGCTCAAGTGCCCTGGGTGAGCGCATCTGCTGTAAATGATAGCAGCGAGAAAGATGCATCCTTTCAAATGCGTCCCCTCACCATAAGAATTATTTATCAAGTTTTTTTTATTTAGTAATGTGGTCATAGTTATAGAGCTGCTTCCACAACAACTATCATCACTTTGACATGTTATTTTGAAGCATACTGGGTATAGTCCATGTCAATAAGTTAAATATCTGTTTAAATGATGTAAATATGGATTAGAGTCTTGTGGATTAATGGGATTTTGGGTTTTATGATGCTTTGAATCATTCAAGACTTCCCCTAGTTAGAACATTGTTGCAATATCTAGCGTATGAATTTTACTGCAAATGAATCCTGGCACTCCGAGCAGATGCAGTAAGAGGAGGGTTAAATCTGTGACCTGGATACACATGACAGGCTTTATTTTCGGCTCTTTTTCCATTTCTCTTGCTCTCACGGTTGTTTTTTCGTTTCAAAAAATGGATTTTATGTGTGGGTTCCTGTGGAGGTGTTTGGCAGGAAGACAAAGACATGCAGACATTCATGTACAGTCTAACTGCATACACTCCAACACGCACTGAACCAGATTCACTGGTCAAAATGGTGATGGAAATGCAATGTAATCAGTCTGATGTGCTTTACACGACCAAATTTGCAGACCTTGGTAATTTCCTGTGCATGCATGAAGGTGTTAACCCGGTGCAGAAGGAAGATGTAGAAGGGAGATTGTCAGAAGTAATTTGTGGCCAGTTAAAACTATTGCTGAGCAGTTAAGCTGTCAGGACTCTGAGAGCGAGCAATGAGACACAACAGAAAATGCCCTTTATCATAAATGACACTGCATTCTAGGATGTTCCATTAATTCTGTCAGTGCTGTTTATATTTATATTGTTGGTGTATGCACAAAATATGATTTCTCACAGTTTATTCTGCGTTTCATCAGGTTGATATCAGTAAAAGGTATATGTACTGTATATTTATTTTGTTTTTTGCTTTGTGTTTTACTGCAACACATTGCTTTCTTGATGTGTAAATGTCTCAATGCTCATATTAGAAGTGATTTGCCTTCAACTACCAATTCTGTTAAGTCTGAAAAATGTTCACTTTGCACATTCACGATGCGAAGATGTTAGGAGAGAAAGATATTTGGTGTGATTGCGTATTCTGCATTTAGACAAACTATTTTAAAATCCACAGTCTAATTGTCATAATTTTCACCATAAAGCTAATGATACCATGCTTTCACTGAAATGTTTTAACGGTTCGATATTTCCCGCGCCGCGTCTCGCGCTTCCAGCGTGCCGTGTCAGATAACGTTAGCCGCACTGCAGTAACTTACCTCAGCCTCTCTCTCCCTCAGTCTAAACCAAAATTTCATCCCCTCCCCTCATCCCTCTCTCCATCCCCAAACATCCTACCTCCTCTCATCACTATCTCCTCCATCCCTCACCATCCGTCTCTTCCTCTCTCTTTCTGGGGCGAGAGAGCGCGTGTTTCTGTGCGCGAGGGGTGTGTGCAGCGGTGGGCGGGGTAAAGGACGCGTCAATCAGCGGCGCTACAATAGCACGTGCAGCGGTCATGGTCATAGAGCGGCACGGCGCAGTGGACGCGACTGCAGGCTGCCGATAGGAGAGAGAGCAAGCGGTTACCGTCACCTTATCCATCCACCGCTCCTCCTTAACTACAACCACAACCGCCTCTGGAACCCGATCACCCTTTAATAATGCACGGGGAGGTGAAGCGAGTATCAGCGGCCGGGCTCTGAATGATGTATCGCACCGGTTACTACAGCACCGCACCGGAGAGACCGAACCTGTAGCTGTGTGATCCGCGGAGAAAATGTCACACTATCATTTCATCAAATGCTGTGAGTAACGAGCCGCGAGAGAGACGTCTTTCCTAACATGCATCTGCCCATGATGTCATTTCGCCAATGATGTCATTTGTCAGTGATGTCATTTTGCTGGAGAGAGTGATTGAGATGCAGAAGTAAGATGTGTGTGTGATGTAGGGTGTGTATCTGCATGCAGGTCAAGGCAGCAGATATCAATCAGATTTTTTTGCATGCGCTAACGCACTAAATGCATGTAAGCATCCGGTGCATTGAGAGCAGATGATGAGAGCCTTCAGGATGATGCGTTGGCTTTGGTGACTTCCGTGCATGTGTGTATGTGTGAAGTTGCAGCAGGATGCGGCAGCAGTGTAAAAGTTGACCGGGTGGCTGCTGGATCTGCTGCTGCAGGTGTGTAGGAAGCTCCTGAGGGAGTCTGCTTGCTTTCAGACAGACGGCCGGTGGGTGACAGTCTGACAGCCTCTGCAGGATCTCTCTCTAGCTGTGTATAGCTTTGTATTTGTGGTGTGAGTGTGGTTGTGAACACGCCTGTACAAGAGAAAGTGTCAGGTAGGATAATGGAGAAAGGGAAGGGGAGTGTTTTGGACAGAAACGGATGTAGTGATGGCGGCTGGGAGGATGGAGATGCTGATGTGGGAGAAGGTGGTAATCAGGAAGCATTTGTGTTGCCAGCTGCAGATGAAAGGCAGTTGTTAAACCTGTCCTTTCACCACCCCTCTCTTTTCATCTTAATTCAGATAGTCTAATTCTCCTTCATCTCCAATGCTTTTTTCCCTGTATGTTTTGCTCATTTGAACGCACACCCACACACCCCTCTGTCGCTTTTAGTGGATTATATTATGCTTTTGCTTAGTTTATTTTGTTTGTGGCACTTTATCATGGATGGAGTACAAACTGGGTCCAGAAAAAAATATATTTTGCATAACCTATACACAACAAAATGTGGTTTTCAACCTCAGGAGGTCAAATAAATATTTCTAAGCTATTTTTGCCAGTTATTTAATGAGGTTTGTGACTTTGTTATTATTTGGGCATGTCTAAGTAACCGGTTCCAAACTAAATGTAGATGTGACTGCTTTCTAGTTTGGTATTTCCCATTTATTTCAGACAGATGTTAACTGTTTATGTTAGATGTTATGCTTGATTGACAACAATACATTTTTTTTATATAACAAGTAAATTTTTTTTGCCACACTGTACAAAAGTTCCAAATTATGCTACTTTTTATGTTAATAGTAATAAGTGTTTTTAATGATGATAATAATAATAGGCTAATAGTATTTTTTTAATAACACTATTGGGCGAATGCAGCAACAGGGTTGAGCTGAAAATGATAAATGTATATTTTTTGTTATTAAAATTGAATATGCGTTAAATTTAGCTATTTAGTCAACTGAATATTAGTTTAAAGTATATTGTGAAATGTATTGTTTGACAGTTCAGTCTTTATTTAAAGGGAAAAGTGGGTACACAGACATTTGATGTAATTTCTTACATTTGTTGTATTTTTTGCACTAGATAATATTTGATAGAACTAGTAATGCACCAACATTTGGCAACCTAAAATATTCAGTTATAAAATGGCTAAATTATTTTGTTGTTTTATTTTTTGGTAAACCAAAAACAATTGTGTGAATTTACTGTCTCATGCACAAAAACATGTGACCATAACTGTGAATATAAATAAAGCTATTGTAGCACTCCTTCTGCTGAAATATTGAGGGGTGGCTTATTTCTGATCAGCTTTTGTACACATGGTTTACAACCCGTTCAATTACCCAAATTTCATTTACTAAACTTTTTATTTGGCTAAATGAAAACCTAAAATGTGATTTCGGTGTTTCAGTAAAACATTTAATTAGATCTGATAGTTCTTAAAAAAAAAAAATAATAATAATAATGATACAAAAAAATGTGTATATATGGATTTGTGCCTATAATAATTTAATAATAGAGAAAAGTGTATTGTATTCATGGAAAGTGCCTTGTGCTATCACTTACTTCTCCCTCTCCTCCTCTCACCTTTACTCTTCCTTCCCGTGTGTTTGAGCGGACAGAGACTCGACGGTGGTCAGTGCCAGAGGCAAACAGTTAGAGGTCACACACTCAGGTGCAAAGCCAGCAGAACATTGTGTGTGTGTGTGTTTTTGAAGAGAGCATTTGTGTGTATGCGTGTGACTAGTGCACTTCTCAGATCCCCCTCAAGGTTTGAGATGTAGTACAGGAGACAAGTGCATGCTTACGGAAGTCTTTCACATTTGGGTTTGTCTGATCCCATCAGTCTTGTGAGAGGAAAGAAAGAAGAGATTTTCACAGTCGCTGCATCCTCTGTGTGTTCATGAAGTTGAGTATGTTTATGTTTGAAAGACAAAGAGAGAGTGCTCTCTTTCTAATTTTTGCTACCCTATTCCCCTGCCTCTTATATTAACAGAAGCTTGTACGATACTCCAGTGTAAATCAATACCTGACAGCCTGGAAGCGGAGACACAGAAGCAACCAAGAGAAAGAAGGAAACCTCACCCATTTTCCTCTCTATCCCATCATTCCTGCCATTCACTGGCTCTCTCCATGACTTGTTCAGTCACACATGAGTGACATATTTTGGAATCAGTCAGAGGTGTCACCAACTCAGCTAGTACCCATGACACGCTGCATGTGTGTGACTTTCAGTATTGTACAAAATACAGTCCTACATTTGACAGTAGTAGGGAATAGGTCTATGCCACAATATTCCTGTGTATAACTTTTTAAAATAGTCAGAAATAACATTCTGTAGCTGTGTTACCATTACCATTTATTTGTTGTTTTGTTTTATTTACTTTAGCGATATGTCATGGTGTCATGGTGTTGGTAGGTTTTAAGTGTTTTGCAGCTACCTCACTAGCCATGTATGAAGTGTTTCTTGGAGGATATGTCATGATCATGCCAGGTTACCTGTAAATGCAAATAAACTGTTGGTTAAAGAGACATCTAATGTGAGCATAAAGACTTTTTTGCGACGTATATGTGAGTTTTTGTGAAATTAATGTGTGTCCATTGGGTTTATTTTCATTTTGCAGTTTCAGTTTGTGCAATTTGAATTGAAAGGGTTAGGGTTGAATTTGAAGTGGAAAGCCGATTCATGATGTACTCTCTTATTTAGGGCTGGGCGATATATACCGTACGATATATTATGCGCATCTCATCGGTAAAGCCGTTTCTTTGATTAGCGCTAAATCTTCTTCAGCTGCTTTTAAATGCAGCGCCAGTTTATGAACAGAGCCGTAGAAGCTGCGCCATTGAATCACCCGCGAAACTAACGCGGAGCTTCTCAGTGATCTACAGTGATATATATCGCCCAGCCCTACTCTTATTATAGAAATGTAGTAAATAAAAAAAAAAAAGACTTAGGGCTGTGCAATTAATCGAATTTCCATTTCGATCTCGATTTCGGGTCTCAACGATCACAAAAATGGTGTAATCGAAAAAAAACGATTATTCACTTTTTTTTCTCTTTAAGT
>JAUCNO010001888.1:14342734-14361817 GCA_032353835.1 Enteromius viviparus
GTGTAAAATAATCGTGATTTCAATCATGACCAAAATAATCGTGATTATGATTTTTTCCATAATCGAGCAGCCCTACAATATTGAGTTGCTCCTTGGTGATCTATGGCTCTGTGTATTAACTGCCGCACACTTTAAAAACAGCTGATTGAGATTTACCGCTAATCAAAGAACCGGCTTTACTGATGAAATGCGCATGAATAAATTGAATCGCCCAGACCTATAGCAAAAACTATTGGTAATGAAAGTCATCTGGTTGTGTTCATCTTGGCTAAAAAGTTGTGCTGGAACACACCACAAAGCCTACAGTCAATGGCTGACTAGAATGTTTTATGTTTGTGCCTGGGACAACTGTCTGTATCAGCAGGTGGCAATAGCATATATTTGTTCAGAAGAAAATAAATGTTGATATGCGGTTATATAAACTGTAAACAAATCAGCACTTGCTTACCATTTTGAATATTAATCATGCCAATCACTTTCTTCAATCTAGACTTTCATTATGAAAATGTATGTATTTGGATTAATGCTCAAGTAAGATGACGTACAGTAACATGTTTTTAAGATGTCAGCTTGGAGTCTCACAGCCTTTATACTGTACCTACTGTAAATGGCAAGACTAGGACCAACTCCAGGCGAAAACAGGCAGTATGTTTCAAAATATCTGCCTTAGAAAAAGTGTTTAAGCACATACAAACAGATCTGCTTAGTAAGCCTATCACACACTCTTGTAGTGGATGTACGTGATTAGACTTGGATCAAATATCCTTAAATCGGCACATCTCTGATTTAAAAGCACATTCGAAACTGGCTCAGATTGGATGCTAGGATAACTGATCTTGTGCGTTTTTAGGTGTATGCAACAAAATCCAATCTAGGTCAGATGTGAGTAAAAAATGTGTAAACAGAGCTCTGTTTACTTTCTAAATGCAACTAGTTTCTCTTGGCCCATTTGTGAACTACCCTGAACTATTGGAGTAATGCTAATAGCCAACCTGCTATTAGCCATTGTTTTAGGCAATCCAGACTTTCTAAACCATGTTCTTAAGTCAAGCTAGTCTAGCCAGTAAAATCAAGCCCTGCTCTTGTTCTGTTCCACTCTGAAACGCATTGCATTGTAGACAGAAGGTAGGTAGCAAATGCAGTTTCAGCACAGAGGTCTATGTCTGTAACGAATTTTGGTGTGTGTGGGTGTATGTGGGTGAAGGCTGTGTTTGACTTAATGCAATCCTCTATAAAACAGTTATGGACTCTCTCAGTGTAGGCCATAAAGAAGCCAGAAACAGACAGCAATGAATGAGGTTAAGGAGAAACCACTGGAAGTGTTCGTGATTGAATGGTTGAATATAAAACAGGGGTGGATGCAAGTCGAAGGAGGCTGTAAAAAGGGTACGAAACAGGCTGATGGCTTTATTAGACAGAAAGAGAGTTGAAAGGAAAGACTGCAATGAAACGCATCTAAAGAAAGAGTTAAACCGAGAGTTCATTCCTGGTTCACTCAGTCTCATGCTGGGACTAGCAGTAACGCAGCATCTAATTTCTGCCTTTGGCGTATGCAACTGTTCTACTAATGTCCGAAGCCAAACTGCTTTCTGTTCCTCGCCACTGAAAATTGATTTGACTAATTATGCAGATAAGCAGTCATACAGCCTTGGTTTGCACTACTGTATACTATTTGATAAAATGTCGTAATTTATATCTTTCTAGGTAACAGATATTTTGCATAATGCCCTGCATTCTGTTTTTCTATTTAATGAAATTAAAAGTGAAGGGGGGCTGTCGAGTTAAAAAATAAGGGTCATGAAAATAGTAGACACGGCTTATGTGTATGCTCCAAATCTTGTGTGCAGCCAAATGATATTTTCTAATTTCGAAAATGTATAAATGTAACCTATTTTATTTTTTTTGTTTTGTTTTTTGTTGTTGTTGAGTTTTTAATCATTTAAAATTAGCCAAAATTTCCATACCTAAAGGGTTAATCTCAATAAGACTGCAGCCCTAGTCGGTGTGTTTGCCAAGAAGTAGCGTGGCGCAGATTAACATCTGCGAGAGCGTTTCGAAAATGTACAGCGCAGCCTGCTCTCTATAGCTCTTGCAGAAATCTGTGTGTAAGTCAAAGACGCCTAGTTTATGCCAGTTGCACTCAGAGATAGCTCACATGTGAGGCAGTAGTGTCAAAGCATCTCAACACCCTTGAAAGGCTACAATACTGTTGCGTTTTTGTTTTAAAATGAAAATGATTCTCGCCTCTGGCATTTCCACGGCTTTTCAGACCGAAAGTGCATGTTACTTGACCAGTCATGCACACTGACTGTAGCAATATGCTACATAAGACAATAAATACGATTTATATTTTGCATTTACTCAAAGCTCACTTCAAACCACCATTGAGGGTTTGTAATAACTTCTGATTGCTGTCTAATATGTGTTTTGGTCATGCAATGTTGCTGAAAAACGCTACAATCGGAAAAGATAAAATACAGGAGGACAGCTTGAAGCTGCTGCTAATGTTCATCAGAAAATAAGTGGGAAATTAATAGAAATGATATTTGTGATATTTTAAAATGAACATGCGCTAGTGTAAAAGTAGCATAATGGATGTGCAAACTGAAAACTATTTCAATTTATTAAAACTATTTGCAATAATTTATTGTGTTGGATATATTCAGTTTCTATGTGTGCAGTGGATCAGAAGATGAGGCTGTTTTTGAGAAAGGGTTTTTAGTCTGGTAGCCATAAACAGAGCGTTTTACCACACTTTAAGTGTACTCGGCATGCAACATTCAACAACACGTTGTTGTGCACATACTGTATCACGGCCACCACAAATGATGCATAATGCCTTCCATATCTTGACCTACATTAAAATTCTTGCTTCTTACCAGAAGCCAGATGTGTTAAATTCATGCACTCCAATTTATTTCTCAATTTTACTATCCTACTTTGCGAGACAACCATCAGCTCCTAATCTCCCTTCATAATTTCTCTAAATGGAACTGCAAGCCATTACTATTGCCAGGCAGAATGTAGTAGGTTAATATTCCTCAGTGCGCCTTTTAATCCACATGATCTTCACTCTTGGCTGAGTTTGGATCATGCTTGTTTGATTCCATGACTAAGAAATAGAGTCTCTGAGAAATATAGTTTCATATGAGCTCTGAGCCTGTGCCATACAGTTCTGTGATTATACTGTATGTGCTGCCATGCCACTGTGCCACTGTCCCACTGTCCCACATATCTGCTGCTCACTGATAGCAGGCTGAGGGAGAGATGAAAGCTCACGGCTAATTCCCTTTGTTAATGGAATTGCGTTCCTGCTTCCTTTCCGTGTGTGTTGAGGGGGGGTGTTTTTTGGGAATGTTACACTGACTTCAGCTTATGCTTCAGTCTTGTGGATTGTGTTCAAGGCTTTAAAGGTTTTCCACATCCATGTTGAGTGGAATCCTTAGTGTGTTTGACATTGCTGTGTGTTTGAAGGGCAAATGTTCACAGAGGTGCCTTTAAATCCATAGGCTTGGAAGTGCAGCGATTATAGCACTTACGAGGAGTCTTAAAGGTGTGCGTTGATGTGTAGGTTAAAAGATGAAGGTGAAAAAAGGTTTTCTCAATCCTCCTGATGCTTCACGTTGAGAATTGATGATATGAAATAGAGCTGTGGTACAGAATAAATGCACATTATGGATGTTGTCAGATGTTAGGTGAGAGGCCAGGGGCGTGAAGAAGACCTTATCTGGCTCCTTTGAGGTTTGTGTTGTAGCTCTTCTTTCTACAGCGGTATTCCTGGGGAGAGACAAAGGAGAGACGGCATGGAACTGATTTTAGGGTAATTGGATTCTTTTAGAACCAAAGGCTTATTTAACTGCAGTGCCGGAGCTTATTTTAAAATGTCTTTAATCTTCACAGTCTTATCAGAGTAGAGACTGAGTCAGCACAGAGGAACAGAGAGCAGGCTGTCTGCTGCTTTCTTCGGCGAAGAGAGTGTTAGAAAGGAGCAAGAAGGAACTGAATAATTCTTCTTCTGCATTCTATTATGTTGTAGATCTTAGGGAGGAGAGATGCTGAAATGGGAGTGAAAAGTTTTCAAAATTCCAAAAATCAGCAGAAACTGATGCCATATATTAATGTTTAATATACAAAGTAATGTTTTAGTGCTAAAGTGGTCTTTTTTTTTTTTTTAAGTTTTACTTTCAAGTAAATGCATTTATTTATTTATTTTTACTGTTTTACTGTCTAACCATCTTGATTAAGGTATTTAACGTGTGTGTGTGTATACACAAACTTATTTTGGATGAGATTAATCATGTTTAATCGATTTGACAGCACTATAAGAAATGTTTCTTGAGCTGCAAATTAGCATAATTGAAGGATGAAGACTGGAGAAATGATCGTGAATTTAGCTTTACATCACCATAATCAATTACTTTTAAAACATATTAAAATTGTTATTTAAAATTTTTATATTTGGCAATATTACTATTTTACAGACAAACAGATTACACGTTTACATTAAAAAAATATTAATAATAAAAAATAAACATATATATATAAATATATATGAATTATTTATTCATTGATGAGTTGTACCTGTTTCTAAAAAGCAAACAGACAAAAAGTGTCTTAAATATATTTAGACTATATAGTACTATAAGTCTTTATAGAACTTATTTCTATTTGGTTTTGGTCATTGATTTCTATTTAACCATTTGTGGTATTATTAATCTAAACTTATGGAATGATTAGGTATGCAATAGGAGTTATTTAACCATTAGACTGTTATATAGCTATCATTCAGAATCTTCCTACACACTGGCATGTTCTTGTTTGCCTTAAGTCAGTTGTGGTTTGGGATTAACAGTTTTTTTCTTTCTTTCACATTCTCTGTTTTCGACTTTGGTCCTGAGGCTGTTTTTAACTTATAAACTGCCCTTCTAAAGTTCATGCATTCCATATGCTGTTTGTTTAGCATCTCACCCCTCCCCTTACATATGCCCCTCAGTGTAATACACAGTAAAGCAGACTATATGCAAATAACCTCCCTGAATGATGGCATGTGTGTTCTTCAGTGTCCGTTTGTAACAGGTGTTATGCTGTAAGCAGATAGTTATCTCTCCCGGAGCAGATTGAAAGCATCAGTCATGCTCTCTTTCTCTCCTCGGTCGGTGTCTGATTATCATCACAGCTCAGAGCACATAGATCTTCTCAGTGCACAGTGTCTTGGTTTCCAATAAAACTTCTAAACATCCATTACACAAGATAAATTTCCTTTAACTGTATTAAAAACCCACTGCCTTGAGTTAACTTTATAACCAGCTCAGCTAGCCAGTATTGACTAGTTTAGAAAGTTGTTTTTTTCCCCTCAAGGTCTTCTGTCATCTGACTGTGGAAATAAAATAGATTTGACTTAAATAAATAATTTTAAATGTTTCAGCTGTCTGGCTTTTTGTGCTTTCAGGTCTCTGAAAAAAGATTGACTCCTGAAGTCATTGTCTTTGAAGTTTAAGTAATGTTAATGCTTTTTCTTTATGACTTGACCTAGAGATCCAGCAGAGCTCAGCAGTGGTGTTCCATTTTTATAGTTTAGGAGTCAAATTAGGTTACTGAAACTCTACTTTCACTCACAGCTATAAAAGGTCCCCATAGTCTATTACATCAAATTGCCTTTTTAAATGCCATGTGCCTGACCTCTTATGTCCTTAGAGACAAGGACTGGGAGGGAAGAGGACTTCGCATTTTCTCTAACAGAATTAGAATTTTCATTATAAGCATTACATTCCATGTTATCTAGATTGAGTTCTGTCTTCTAAGGCGATGCTTACCAACCTTGTTTCTGGACACCAACACCACAAATTTTGGATGACTTCTTTATCTGGTCCATCTATTTGATCATATAGTCCCTACTTACTAAGTTTAACCAGGTGTGTCTGAATAGGAGGTTGTCCTTAAAATTGGAGGTGATGTTGGAAAACACTCTGTTAAACTGATAAACTGATTTTTGATGTTGTTGCATGTTCTGTTAAACTGATTTTTATTTATTTATTTATTTATTTTTTTGTAGAATGGAATAACCTTTTGTCATCATAAGTTCTCTTGAATGAATTAAACATAGAATATATAAATAAATAAATAAGAGTGTCTGCCAAAATCAGTATAGTATCTGGTCATTATTAAAAAGTCCGTATTGTGGTATTCTATCTTTTTTTTTTTTTGCCCTCTTTTTTTTTCCCAAACCGTGATTAACAACAGTCTCCCTTCTCTGCAGAACGTGGTATATCTGCTTAACCAGGCCAGACTGACAGCGATTTGTACATATTGTTGTGGCTAAATCTTACAAATAAATGTTTGCAAAATCGTACGTTTTTTACTAGTTGGCAAATCATATGAATTTATACGAATGACCTACACCTAACCCCACCCTAAATGTACCCGTCACTGGGGTTTAGACAAATCGTACAAAATCAAATGATGTCATACAAATTTGTACGAATTAGCACAAATTTTCCACCTCATACGAATATGTGAAAATTGGTCGTGAGACCGTATTAGCTAAACCAATCACAGCGCACCGTTCCACGCATTTTAAACAATACTGCTAATGGTGGCAATTACACCTGGCATCTAGTTTTCCTCAAATAAATTGTACTTGGATTGACAAAAAAACAAACAAAAAACTAGGGCTGCTGAGCTCCATGACAAATCGTGTGTGCATTTTTAATATCACTGACAAGTAGGGCAAGCTATGCGTTGAGTTTCACAGGTGATTCAATGGCGTAGCTTCTCACTGATCTACCGCTCTGTTCATAAGCTTGTGCTGCATTTAAAAACAGCTGATTGAGATTTGCCGCTAATCAAAGAACCGGCTTTAATGATGAGAAGCGCATAATATATTGTTCGATATTGCATTTTGGGGGAAAAAAAGTTTTTATAATAAATCTTTGGAAATCTAAATCTGGGTTAGAATTTTTTAAAATGCTATGTGTTTTTTTATCTTGCCATTTTCTGTGTAAAGAAAACATAGTTTTTACTTAAATTAATCAAAATGGATTTATACCTTTTTGGAACCTAGCTCTTCATATATTGCTATCTTCGTTAGATAGTGGTGTGGGAAGTGATGACAGGAACAATCTATTCTAATATATCCAAAGGTTCTGTTAAATCAATAAATTGAACAGAAAATAATAGATCTTTTTGTTGTCATCATAAGCTTTTCCAAACAGAACTGATGCTGTTTGTACAGACTCTGTTGAATGAATAAAACAGAAGTGTCTTTATTCGTCATTGGAATTTTTTTTTTTAATTAAAAAAACAAGTTTGCTATAGATAGTTATCCAAATAAATTGTAATAATACCTCCCAGTATTAATGTCTCTATTTTGATCAAATGAATGAGACCTTGTGAGTATAAGAGATTTACCGACTTGAACAAACCATGACATATTACACGTCAATGGAAAGAATAAAATAAATTATTGTACTCAACATGTACTGTTCAAAGAATAGAATATAATTCTATTATAATAATCTATAATATAGATTATTTCCAGTATGATGGGTTCAGTTGACTGAATAGAACTGATCCTTCTGTCTTTATCAGACGCAGAACATGATGGATGGGATTGTGACCCCAGGAAAAGCTCAGTAATGTCAACAGGGTCTTTAAATTTGTTTAACAGGCATGTGAAAACATGGTGGGACGGTATGTATGTGAATAGAAGAGAGGAGGCAGAAAGAGCTCCCACTTTAATTTGTCTACAAAGACATACTTTCAAACGTTTATTTCCCTGGCTGAAGGGCTTCTGGTGACCTGAATTATCTGAGTAATTACAGATTTGCACAAGGCCGTGTCTAAGAGGGAGAGAGAAGCCGTTCTTCCCACTGTTGTTCCTAAAACACAGCCTTCAGGGAGAGGACTGATGTGCTTGTGATCGCTGTGATAGAGCAAGGTCATATAAACTCCATCCAAACTTTTTAACTCTTGTTTGAGCACTCGCATACTCCGGTTCTCTTCAAAAGTGAGCTCATCTTCTCTGTGGATATTTCTCATCATGTCTTTCCAGGGTTGATGGGTGGTGAGTGTCTTCATAATGCATGATGTGTGCGGCTCAGCTACAGGCTGAGGATGGATGGAACGTGTGAGAGAATGACTGAGCAGCTCTGTGATTGCAGCAAATGAACCGTGAGGAGAAGGGCAGCCGGTTTGACTCAAACGTTTCAAACCTTTAATTATTTATCAGCATTAAAATTTCCTTTTAAATGTAAATGGTGATTTTTCCACTTGGGTCTGTGAGTGGAATGGCGATGTGTCCAGGGCATCTTAAAGTGAATGAAACGAGTCACGGTCTAATAATAAGGGGAGAATTTTTTTTTAATAAGTAATGCAATGTGGTATTAGTGCTTGGCTGATATTAATTTTTTGGATGGCTTATGTCGATGACCAGGTTAATAGAGACCGTAAGTAACACATGCTGTAATAAAATATGTATTTGTTTAATACAATAAGATACAATATAATATTTTCTAAAAAATTAAAAATAAATGTAATTTTTCAATTTCAATTTATAGATTTTTCAATGATAGAAAGACAAAGTTGGTAACAAAGACTGATAATAAGAGCTGTCAAAATTAAGGTCCAGCGTGATGCACTTATCAGCGAAACAGAAAAACTTTATTTAATAATATCCAGAAAGTAGTGAACATCTGTTGATATTTAGAAAGTATAAATCGATTGATCAGTAATGTAAACCAGCTGATTATCATTTCAATTAAGCTATTTAAAAAGATTAGATTTGCGCGCTTTATTTTTTATTTTTTTATCCATATCACTTAGAAAACCATTACATGGGGCAAGATGCTAAAAAAAGGGAGATGCCAGTAAAAAGCCATTCCTTAAGCCCCTACAGAAACTTTGAACTAAATGCTAGATACACAAGTTTACTTACTTTGCGTAATATGCAGAGCAGGTTCACTCTTTCCTCAGTATCTACTATATATATGCTATGTAAAAATAAAAGTTAAACTCAATCGCAGAGATGAAGAATTCATGAAGATGCATTAGAGTTGTAGTGGAAAAAAAGACTATAGTGAAACACTTTTACTGAGGATTCAGTTTAGGTTGGTTCAGTTAAGTGTTGTTGCATCAATGCATTGACTGCATGTATTGTTCTGCGTTAATAAGGGGTACTGTAAAGTTTAATAGTCCTACAATGTTCGTTGTTCCATATTTCCATAATTTACCCAATTATTTAATTGCGGACTCTTGTCAGTGATTGTTTAATAATTGTAAAAATACAGTAACCTACAGTATATATGTCTCTCACTGAGCACAGTTTTTGCATTTATGTACAGCCCCTTGCAGCTTCTAGAGTGTTCAGCAGTTCTTTACAGTGTGAGTACAGGGATGGCATTGGCTTTGTTCCATGCTACTGCAGGAGAAATGCTGAGTCAGGATAATTCAGTCTCTAGTGCCGTATGTGGAGCGAGTGTCTGCTTTCTCAAGGTTAAACAGGCAAACTACTGAGCAGAGTGTGCCAGATAAGATTTGAATGGACTGAGCTTTGAGAAATACACAGAGCTATCTGTCTGGCATCAGTCTTGTTCTTGTTCTGGTTAAGTAGAGGACATAAAGACTGCATGCTTATTCAAAATGATTGGCTGTACTACAATAGTTTGCAAGACTAGACTTGGTGCATCCCAAATATAGTTTTATATGATGAAAACAGTATGACAAAGGCTTAAATCACCTCAAAAACTTAAATTCTGTCATCATTTACTCAATCCTGAGTATTTCGAAATCTGTATGAATTTCTTTGTTCTGGCAAACACAAAGGAAGATATTTTGAAGAAATTTTGTAACCAGGCTATTTTGGGTGACCATTGACACAGTAGGAAGTAAATACTATGGAAGACCCAAAACATCCTGGTTACAAACTTTCTTCAAAATATATCTTCCTTTGTGTTAGGCAGAACACAGAAGTTCATACAGGTTTGGAACTACTTGAGGGTGAGTAAATGATGACAGAATTTTCATTTTTGGGTGAACTTTTCCTAAATATGACATTTGTGAAATAATAGTTTGATATTTCATAAAAAAAATCAGATTTTCAAAATGATTAAGATGTTAAATGTTATTGCTAGTCATGCAACGTGTTGATAACAGGTATTATTTCTTCTTCCCTCTTCCACTCTTTTCTCATATTTCATCATCTTACCTCCTGCATCCCATCTATCTCTAACCTGAACCATCTGCACATCTTCTCCTCTCTGTCTCTGTGTAGGTTGTTTTCAGCTATGTAACGTGTTCAGACAGAACATGGAGATAGACCAGTGTCTGCTGGAGTCTCTGCCGTTAGGCCAGCGCCAGAGGCTGGTCAGACGCATGCGCTGCGAGCAGCTGCGGGTCTACTACGAGCGCGAGAAGACGCTACAGAAGCAGAGCTTCCCCAAACCCCGCTCCACCAACCGTAAAAAACAGAGAATCAGCTTCACGCTTTCAGACGTCATCCAGGACGCCATCATACGACAGGATGACAAAGAAGGTAGGAAACTTAGGCTTGTTCGTCAGTTATGTTCTTTGGGTTTCATGTTTATGATTTTTAGAAGTTAGAAGAAGAAAGCAAAGAGTCTGTTTCAAGAAAATGCTTCAAATATTCATGTTTTATTAAATAGTGAAAATTGTTTCTGCACCAAATTTGTCAGTGTATAAGCAAGTTATGTTGATCATATACCAATAAGTTGTCAGCTATTTAAGCTATTTAAGGGGTAATTCCCACAGGGGGTGTGCAGCAAAACTAAAGATAAGGTTTGTTTATAGGCCTAATTGTAAGTGAGTTCACCTTTATTCAGGATTTCTGCACGCATTAAGGATCTGTGACAAATGAAGGCCTTAAAGAGAGCAGAAGGTCTTTAAATTCATAAGGTAAAGCAAAAAAAATAATGTTTGTGCCAAAAAAAAAATTATTTTCTGGACCCTTGTTATTTGTTGTTATTTGTGCTTGTTTTAATGATAAACTCCCCCACTTCCCTCAATCAAGTTTTTGGCTCCTCATAGTAAAAAGGCACCTCTAATCTTATATAGTGACACTAAAAGAAGTGTCACTTTAAGTGTGACTGTGTTTGTGCTGCAGAGAGAGAGAGAGAAGGAAATTGAGGGGAGTGGCCTAGTCAGCGCGGCAAGCTGGTGAAAAAGGCCAAATTAATTTCAAGAAAGGCGAGCCTTCACAGGAGTTGCCATTAGCTGCTGAGTATTAGATCATTCCTCAAGCTGATTATGGGCCAGTCAAAAAGCTAATATTCAGAGTGTGCCGCGCCACTCCTGCGGGACAGGCAAAAGTAATCTAATCAAGAGCTTGCAGGGGAAAGGGGCTTGTGTGAGACAGGGTGACAGTCACAGAGCGTCCACCTTCTGCATCGTGAGCAATGGCGGAGGCTAAACGAATTCAACCCAAGTCAGCTATTTCTGTCTGTGACTTTGCGGTTGGGAGTGGCAGAGCCGTTCTCATTTTGCTTATGCAAGATAAAGGTGAGAGGCCTCCTGTTTTTTAATGTAGTGCCATCCATCTAAAGGCAACATAAAACTTTATCACCCAGCAGAGCTTAAAGAACTGCATTTTAAAGTCAAACTGACTCCTTTCCCAGATGATAGAGATTAGGGTTGAACATTTAGGAACACTGGAACGAAACATTATTTCTTAAAAATACCCGCTGCTTGATCTATTATATTTGCTCAACACTTCGTTTCATACAGGCAATGAAGCTTCTCTCTTTTTAATTGGGTGTAATGTCTCTCCGGTTCATAATTTATTCATTTTTAAGGCTTGGTTGGCCATTAATGACAGATTTAAAGCTATAAATGCATGGTTAATTCAGATATTGCTCAGTCATTTCTGAGGTTATTAGCTGGGTTATATGAACAACCAGTCGATAGTAATGCTGATTTAAAGTTTCATGATTCTTGAGTACTTGCAGTAATATTTGCTTCGTTTCAAGACCAACATCACAGAAAGCAATGACTTCTGATTGATTTGCTGAGTTTGTTCACTGAAGGATTCGTCAGACTACAACCAATACCTACCCATACCACCAAACCAGTCCTTCACCTAATAAAAGTGGGACCTAATTTCTTTTGTCATGGCTTTAAGAAAGACGGGCAATAAAAACAATACTGGTTGGCATAGCTCTGCCTAGTATGTTTCATTTGGTATGTCTCCCACCCCTATTATTATTACTACCCCTATTATATACAGTAGTTGTACAACAACTGAAGTTTTATATCTGAATAAGTTGGATTTTATTGATTTAGATTTGGAAATGTCAAAATATTGAAGTCAAATGAATGATTTTAGGGCAGATGAGTGTAATCCTGCTTCACCATCATGCAGAGTTTAGCTCCAATCCTAATTAAACAGATCTGAACCAACATATTAAAATCTTCAGGATGATCAGATTGTTTCAGGATTGTGGTACGTTGGTGCTAAACTCAGTCCTCCAGGTGCAGGTTTGGGCACCTACTTTTTACAGGGAATAATTGTAAGTGGTTAGCAAAGGGTGGTCCATTTCGATTGGTGCTCATGAAGTCTGGTGGCGGTATGTGGTGATGTTTTACTACCTCCTGAAACTCATCCATCTGTTCCTTTGTCTTGCTCTGTGCAGCTTTCTGTCTTCATATATTTCCTTCTCTCAGTCCCTGCCAACCATTTTCCCCAGTTGTCTGGGTAAATCTGTGTCTGATATCCCAGCAGCCTTTGCAGGTCACTGTATGCATCTGCCTTATTGGCTGTAAGCCGGGTTCAGCTGGTCCACGGCACCAGCTGGTGTTCCTGTAGCAATGCCTGTTGGAAACATGGCACCTTTGGCTAAGGATGAATGGTGACTTTAGCCCACCTACTAAACACTAATTACCAAACTGGCAATGACATTGGCTTTTGTTCTGATTGCTTATCCAAACGTGATCAGCGTCCTGCGCAAATGTCTTTTGACCAGTCAGTGACTCAGAATATTGATTTCTCATGGCTCCATGCCTGTGTTTTGGTTTAAGGCGTCAGTGTTGCTTGGCTACAGATTACAGTGAAAGCTGATGTCCGACACAGTGTCTGGTTTGTTCAGTGAAATGAGAGAATGCATTTGCACAGACAAATTCACTTATTAAATAAGGAAAAAGATCATGTGTGAATTTTTCCAAGAACATTATATATCTTTCATTAAAAGTAAAAAGCAAAACAAAACAAAAAACACATCATCTCCCCAGCACTCTATACATTTCTGATTTATATAGTGCAAATTTAAAATATATATATAAAAATAAAGAAAAAAGCTCTGGAAAGTGCTGGGCTGGTTCTGTGCAAAATATGTGTGCTTTTAACAGAGCTCTGTGCCTGTCACCATTTTTAGAGATTAGGAATTTAGCTGATGCTTCTACTTAAGACACTAGCAGTGCACTTTTTATTGGGTCATTCCTGTCTTAGAGGAAGGTTAAATGCCTTCCTCAATGACACAGTCATGATGGTCTATTGATTTGCCCCTTCTGGGACTTGAACTACAATGTTTTTCAGTTATCAGCCACTAAGTTACACCAGCATCAGTGTCAGAGTGTCAAAGTGTCACACAGCACATGTAGCACTTGCAGATGCTCTCCTTTTTTGCTTGTATGTTTTACAGAGATGGGCACCTTATGTCTAATAATGTGCCATTACACACCGAGTCAGAATTCTTCATCTTTTGCCCATCATAAATAATTCAGGTCAGGTTTTTTTTTGCTGTATTTTTATTTGAGGATTCAGAGCCACTGTACAAGCGAACAGCAAAATCAGAAGATCATTGCACATAGAGATCAGAAATTGGTGGTCGTCTTTTTAATTTTTGGTTCTAATATGGTTAGCAGCACTGACATCATGAAGTGCATCTTGAATCGCCTGTTGAACTCTCCTTCCTCTCTGTATCTCAGGATTGGATGGAGCCAATATTTCCTTTCTTTTTTTTTTTTTTTTTTTTAAGAAGCAAAAAGACAACAAAATCATCCTCCCTGCTTGAATTTAATGTTTTGCTAATTATTATTATTAACATAATTATCGTAATAATGCTCACTGTGCTAGGTTTCTGTGCACAACTAATTATAGGATGATGAATACGGAAAAAAAAGCACATGAGAATTTCGGACTTGGTGTGCAAGGACCTTGTCTCTTCTTCTTTATTGGCTTTTCATCATGCTAGATTTAAATGTAAGCCTCAGGCTAAATATATTCCCAGAGGAACCCTGGGAACCCTGCAGTGCCTCTCATCTACCTTATCTTTGAATCAATGGAAAAGTAAGTCAAAATGTGTTAATGCCACACAATCAGGAATTTAGGGTTGTTCTAGAGGTCAAAGTAGAAAGGGGCACATTTGGACACAATAGATCACTGACGGGGAAAGATTTGCGTTACTCCCCTGTGGTATTAGGAAATACATTTTTGCACATTACAAATTTGACTTATGTGGAGATGTAGGTGGGATTTAATTGGATTTCTTATTCACTTCTCGGGAATATGCTTTTATAGAATAATGTCATTGATTTTTCTTTTGCATGAGCTGTCTGTATTATCATAGCATTGCTCACAAATGAAGGTTGATAGGCTGTGTCCAAACATTTTTCTTGGTCAGATCTGAGCCCTGGAGACAGTGACTGAAACAATCAGATCTAGCACACATGAATAAGCATTGAGCCATAGCATCATTGAGCTACCTCCTCAGTTGCAGATGTGATGCTCTGCGTTTATGCGGCGTGGAGCACAGAGGCGTGAGAGAGATTGGGATCACACACCCGTGATATCGAGGCACAATTAGATTACACACTCAGCCGCTATCACCCGCGCTGTTCACATGGCTTCTCAGAGGTGAACTGAAGCATCACGTTTTTGTGACATCGGCTCAAGGTTAGACGTTTAATGAATCTCTAATAGAAATGCAGACCCACAGCCTTTCCTTTTTTATTATATTGGTGTGTGTATTATTATGCTTATTTAAAAAGTGTTTTTTTCTTCCTTGAGTTGCGGATTAGCGCTCATACTTGAATGTACCCTCATAGTCAAAATGTCAAAGAGACTTGATAGTGGGTTCTTGGATCAGAATCTATACTATGTGATAAAATACACGAATAAACATTTGGCTTCCAGTAGGTGGTTCCAATATCATGAATTCTAAATATAATCTTCATGCACCTGTGGATTTGTGTTTCTTATTAGAGGTCCTCCAAGCTCATTGTTTTAATGTGATCAGGCCAGTATGAGAGCGGGAGCAGGAGCATATGGTGCTCTCAGAATACAGAACGATCAATTCCAGTTGGATTGGTTTATGTGCTGTTTCTGAATGCTGATGGAAGCTGTGCTTGCCGCAGGTCTTGGCCTCTTATTGGACTGGTATTGAATGTTATTCTCAATATCAGTTTGATAAATTTTATGAAAATTTGTCCATACACAAGTATTTTCTCACACAGTAGAAAGTCTAAGCTGCTATGGGTTGTTGTGTGTCTTCTTTTTATGGGTTTAGAAAGTTGCTGGAACCGTATTGTGTTTCTGCTGTTTCTCTCTTTGTCTTCATCATTTTCTTCATCTTTAAAGAAAAATGTTTTGTTTTCTGTCCTAAATGTGTCCCAAGTGTGTACAGCTATTCACAGAAACACATCTTTCTGAAACTCGTGGTGCTGTAATAAGATGATTTGTGGTTTGGTTCTTACCTCTGGATAAAGCTAGAATAGTTTTTTCCTTCCAAATCCTTGAGTCAAGGCTTACAAAATGTGTATGTCTCAGGATTTTGTTACTTTTAACTCGTCCTATGGCTGTTTGTCAAAATTTTGGTGTTGTTTCTATAAAACCATCACAAATAGTTTTCAAAAGGTGGAGGTACAACCGTAAACACTTAATGCAGTAAACATGATTAAAGTTAAAATGTTCTATGCAACTTTGGTAGATGTCAGAAACAGAATAATTTAATAAGACATAGATTTTTTTGTCTTAAAGTATGAACCAGTGCATGGGACTGAGCATGATACCCTAATATAGAAGCTGTCTATCATTTAAACTGGAATTTTGACCTACATCAAAGAGTATAGTCTCCATAAATGTAAAATCTTGACAGGAGCTTGATAATGACTTGATTTAATATAGTTTATTCCATGATATTATATAAAAATGCAATAGCTGTTATATTACACAATTTTTCAGAGCAGCACACAGAATCTGTGCTAATTTACAATCAATAAGAGTTCACATAAGCTAATAAAACATATTTGCTTTTAAACCAAATATGTTCTAATATAAATTTAATCTTTGTTTATCTATATTCATACCAAGGCTGCTCCATATACAGGATGGTGTGAAGGTTTTATTTGATAACCTTATGATAACAGTTTGTCTTATAAAGCTTTAAAATTTTACATGTTTCCTGCTACTGCTGCCCAAATGTGGCATGATGCACTCAGTTTATTGCTTCTTTCTTATACATCTATAAATCAAATCTTATGTGTGACCGAAGTCTCACCAGAAATCTCCAGGAATGTCCATCAGTATCTATGGTCTAAGGCTAAAATGTAGATATCACGCTCAAGGACAACTGAAATCTTATCAATAAAAAAATACTACCCAGCAGTCCTTTAAAGACTGTACAGGCTGGCATCATTCCTTCAAGTACACTGTGCCTCAGGGTCCCAGTAAAGGCCACTAAATCACCATTTTATCTCTGCAACACAAATTAAAGATGACCACAAACTACAGTGCCTATTATTCTGAAAGACCAAGAGGTCAGAATCATCTCATCAGTAAAGCCCCACAGGAATGATTCCCTGAACCTCAAGAGACTCTGTAGACGCTTTACACAAGGATTAAGATTGAAGTGCCGTGTCCTACTTCTGAAACCCTGTGGAATGGGGCGGAATGATGTAACATATCATGGTTGTGTATTTTGGCAGGTGGTTTGTGGAGGAAACATAAAATGGCTGTCAGGATAATGGAATAATGACAAAGCTCTGGGAGTGAGCGAATGAGAGCATTTACAAGCCCCTCGCAGCCCACTGTGATGCAGTGCTTGTGGCATTCCTGCAATGCGCCATTCGCTCTGTGAGACGGTACGGAAATTAGCAAGAACTAACAGATGGAGGAGTAACATTCAATTTCAGTCCTGAGAGTGTACATTTTGATCCATGTGCAATTTGAACTGGTTTATTTTTTATTATTTTTTTACACACTTATCTTTAACTTATTGGCCAATATTTAACATCTTTCTTTTAAGGTTTGACAGTTTTATCACTGCAGATGGTGTTGTGTGTTCTTGTAAAATCAATCGAAATTAACCCTTGCCTAAAATTCTAATAACCGTTATACAGGTATATGATCCATAAAGCACATATTTATTGAAAGATGTTGTATTAGTAAAACGCCTCTATAGGTCAGAAATAAATGATAGGACCTTGTTAAAAGAGACCTATAAACTTCAGTCTCTTATTTCTAATGTACTGTTTCTTCAAGGAATGCAGAGCTGCTGGTGCTACACATAGTCAAGCAGGCTTGTATAACTTTATGTATGCTCGTTATAATGGACAACACTTCTGAACAGTAAATGTGGCTTTCACAAGTAAATAAGGGCATTGATATGTTAATACTGATGCTACATAGACAATTCTTGGGTGATTATGTGCAGTGTATTTTCAATAGATGGTCTTTTTGGCCCATTTGAAAAGATCAAATACTGTAAAATGAAACCAAACATTAATCACTCATTCATACGATGGTAAATAAAAAGACAAATGCATACTGTATGCATTTTACTACTGCTCAAGCTGAAATGTAGGTCAGACGCTGGTGGTTTGCTAGCTGATGATTTGAAGCAGCCTATCCATAGTAACTTGTTTTTCTTAGGTGGCAAACTGGCCTGGGTTCACTGATCCAAAACATTTTTGCCAGGACTGGATGGGATACAATGGCATGTTCACTTCAGCTCTCTCTGGGTCAAAAGCTTTCTGTTAGAAATATGAATGGGATTGAAGTACTGACTAGGCATTGTGAGTTTTCAGGCTTTTTTTTATTGTTATTAATATTACTTTCAATGAGCTGGAATTATTTTTTTACCACCCCAGTGAGCCCATTTTAACCTCAACATTGCCCCCAAATCCCTCTCCTTTTATATGACTAAACTCTGATCAGGAAAACATAGCCAGACCTACAAAAGCCCATTTCAAAAACATGAAGCGTCTATGCTTGACTGGAACTCTTGCAGAATTTCTCTCAGGTCTCGAGATAAAGAGAAACTTACTGTACTCCGTTTTCTGAAGGAGAAAGGAAAGTAAAAAAAGGAAAGGACGTGACAAGTGGCAAGGTATGGTTTCTCATATACCATGGACACTTTCCTATCCCATAAGGCTCCGGGAGAGGAGGCGTCATATTTATTTTCATATATTATTATTATTCATTTGTTGTGATTAAATTACACTTGTTTAACACACTCTAGATAAACGGATGACTTATTGAAAGTTTAAATTTCCGCGCTGTTGTGATGACGCGGGACACGTGACAACATCAATATGGCAGATGTAGTACGTCTGAATTCCATTCATACTACTCACATTCATACTATATAGTACCTACTGTTTTATCGGTCGAGTAGTATGTTCAATTTTAAATGTAGTACCTACTTAAGCAGTATGCGATTTCGGATGCAGCACTAGACAACTCAGTCCAGCTATACTAATCATCAACAGCAGGTGCGTTCCGAGAACCAGATTAGTGAGCTCATAGTTAGCACGATGAAATCATCTCTAAAGAATCAAATGGGTTAATATGGATAAAAATGACAAATATGAATTTTCCGCAACAAGCTCACATCTGTTTCTATTCTATCAGCCTTATAATGGGGGAAATTATGAAAATATTATGAAATGGGGAAAATTGTTACTAAAATATAACTTTTATCAGGGAATAATTAAATAATTGTAATAAAAATGTATAATCTGATCTACATTATTTAATAAATATGGTGTAACATTTGTGCAATTGTGTTGTGTTTCTCCATGTGCTCTGTGTTTTCCTCTTGTGACCTAGTTCTGTTAATTAGTGTATTCTGTTCAGGT
>JAUCNO010001888.1:14368535-14392196 GCA_032353835.1 Enteromius viviparus
TCGGACATACTACTCGCCTCGCATGCTGTTTTTCGCCTACTATATAGTAGGGTAGTAGGCGATTTCGGACGCAGCAACAGACTCAACTTTCCATCATGCCTCACTCTTGATTACACACACACCTGAAGCCTGATTACACACCTACACCTGCAGCTCATTATCCACGCCCACACACTCATTACACCCAGCATAAAAGCCACAACCAAACACACTCACCGCAAAGTCTTGATCTGCTCTCGCTATCATTCTAAGCGTTCCTTTCCCATGTTTTGTTTTCTGCCATTGTGAACTTGGACTGTCATTGCTTTTCTGACCATTTGCTGCCTGCTTGTCTGTGTTACCTCGACTCTGTTCCTGCCTCATTCCCATTGCTCTGTTTGCCAGTGTTTGACCCTGCCTGTCGACTCTGATATAAAGAACCTGCATATGGATTCGCACGCCTCTGCGAATCATTACAATAGCCTACTGCGTAGTGCAAAGCCACTGAGAATCATCTTTTTCATCAAGGAATTAATCATTAAAATGAAGTAACAAAGTATACTAGCAATAACTATACAAAACGCTAATTAGGTTTACAATAATTGAAAGCGAAAATAAATATTATATTAGTTATCTGACCATAGCAACCCGCAATAGCAGGTTTGTTTACACAATAAAGTCATGGCCACAAGAAAAATGTAATTCCCTCAACATACTGTAGCATCTCGAGGTCATGACATAAGGATGCCGTAACCTCACGAAAACGATCTTGTTGCCACGACATTTTATCATGTTCCCACAAGTTAATATGTCGTGGCCATGACAAAACTAAGTGAACCGAAGAAGTCCCCTCCCGGTCACCGTAGTATAGCACCCTTTACAAGTATTATAACACTTGGTAAATAACGGGCTATGAAAATTGGCCTTTTTAGATAAAACAATTTTCTATTTATTAATTTAAATGAATATTTTATCTCTAAAGCATCTAGAAATCTTTATGAGTAAAAATCTAATTGAAGCATCTTTTCATCCACATTGTATGTTTTTAAGTTCTTCTGAGCGATTAAAAACCTAATCTTAAGTTTAACTTAAAAAAAAAACAATGATAAGAAATCTTAAGTTTTTGAAAATATCTTATTTAATTATTATTATTTAATTTGATTTTCATGAATATTTAAAAGCATGAACATCAAGCAAATGCCTATATTTGAGGAGGCCACTGTAATACCAGCTCTGCTCAGCAGGTAGCACTGCTGCCTCACAGTTAGAAGGTTTCAGATCTTAGTTGTGGAAGGAAGGGGAGTAGATGTTTGCATATGTGCCAGTAATTAGGACTTTTGCCAGCAAAATACTGGCTTATATACCTGCCATGGTAATAATGTGTATTGATCAACTACTAATTTGTACTGTATTATACTTGTGTCAAACATTTTGAATCTATACAGCATTGATTGCTGATCAGAAAAACAAAATTATCTTTGTAAGTAGATTAAGAAAAAAATAAACAAGGTATCAGTATATAATTTGGGTTATCTTGTTTGTCTGATATAACTTGTTTTAAAGAATGACACTTTCTGAAAGTCCGATGCCAGAATGCAAGAGGCTTGCCTTAGATTCTTGCGCAAGGAGGCTGGGTCATTAGCCAGTAGAGTGTTCACTAAGCCAAAAAGCTGCATGACTCTCTCGTCTTGCCGTAGATCCTCATGACCCTTCAGCAAAAACATGAACTCGTGACCGTTGCTACCTGCAGGGCACAGAACAGAACATAAAAAAGCATTGTCTTCACTGTGTCAACTGTCACAAATGCATTTATGTTTACAACCAAGATCATTGCATGTGTTTGTGTGGAAAAAAACAACAAAATGAAATTTCGCCCTCTTAAAAACAACAACTTTTTTTTACACACTAGAAAAGAGATGCCTTCACTAGGACATGGGGACACATGCCATATATCACAAGATTGGGAAAATAAAAAAACAAAAACAAAACATGTAACATAAATTTGTGCTATTGTCTGTTCAATTTCTTTCCCCTTAATATTTATAATAGTCTATGCTAAACAGCTAATTTTCACTTGGTTCTTACCCATGATAGTGAGTTTGCGTGGCCGCTGTTTGGAGGTGATGACCTGCAATGAGGGAGCAATAGACTGGATACGTATAATTGGCTGATTGGGGTCATATGTTCCAGGCACAGCCAACTCCAGATCACGACACATAAGTAGTTTAGGTGAGACGTACTGAAGCTCTAGTGAAGTGAGCTGTGGACAAAGATATATGCATGAATACATAATTTTATGAAACATTACTAAATTATATCCTGACGAAAGCAAGTAGTTGTGTTTAAAAGTGGACTTCTTTGCACTTTTATTGTATGAACACTATCAGAAATTTATAACAACAACAACATATCAGGTAATATCAACAACAGTCAGTCTTTATCCTGAACATTTACTTGCTATGAGTTTAACATCATCACATCATTGTGAGTTAATAGATTTTACCATTGTAAAGACATGATAATATTTTCTGTTCTCAGTCCCAAAGTTTTTTTCAGTTTTAAAAACAACATCAGTATTTAGGACATCATGATTTATGAAATTGTTGCAGGCTGATGTAAGTAATTTAAAGACTATTCTGAGGAATACACTAGCAAGAAACACTACTGGCAGACCTGTGGCAACTGTTTGGAGATCCTGCGAAACACATGGTAGTACAGGTCCCAGGCCTGCGTTAGGTCCTTCACATTACCGGATCGCATGTACTTTCTGCACCAGTCCTGCGCCTCCATCAGGTCTCGTCCATAAGCCTGAAATCACAGCCGCAGTTATAAAAAGGAGGGGGCGAGAATTATATACACAGCGAGGTCAATAAGTATTTGATCACCCTGAGATTTTGCAAGTTCTCTTAGTTAGAAATCATGGAGGGGTCTACAATTTTCAGCATAGGTGCATTTCCACTCTGAGAGACAGAATCAAAAAAAATCTGGAAATCACATTGTATGATGTTTTTTTAACAATTTACTTTGTCAAATTGCACAAATATTAAATACTTATTTGACACAGTAATTCCCAAATAAATTGTTAAAAAATTAGATTTTTTCACAGCACCTATGCTGATTGTAGACCCCTTCATGATTTCTAAGTAAGAGAACTTGCAAAATCACATAGTGATCAAATACTTATTGACCTCGCTGTATATTTATATAAACAATGATGGACAATAAAACATATTTTCCTGTGTGTGAGACTCTTTGCCTCATTGTCACCGACACCTAGAGCTAAGCCAATGTTAAGCCATTGTGAATGAAATCTTTGTTCCTGTATTTTATTTTCAAAAAAATTATCAATCAAAAGAAAGGTTAAAAACTGCCTACTGAGGCTTTTATTTGTAATGTTTTAAGATGTTATACAAGAACAATACTACAGAAAAGTGTTATTGTGATGAATAGAGGAGACAAGGATAAGCAAATCCAAATGCAGGTTTTATTTTAACACAACATCGAAACAAGCAGGGTCGAGACAACGGCAATCAGATGTATCAGATGCAAACACAAGAATAATCCAATGAGGGGAGCAGAGGTCGGGCAAACAGCGAAACAGTATCCAGAAGGGCAAAAACAAGAGCTAACATCCGAGGCAGGCAGGGTCAGCAACAGTCCACCCAAAACAGAATCACAAAAAGGGGAGAAACACCACAATGATCGGCCCTGGGTAAAACACAAACTGCTACTTAAATACACCTGATAATAAGACAAAGGGGGAGGAGCAACTAATCAAAACCCATAGTGAATAACAAGCTGGGAGGAGACACAAACAGAAGGGAAGCAAGACACAGGGAGAGACAAAAGTTCATAATAAAAGTCCACAAAACATTAACCAAGGAAAATACTGATCGACAACATAACAGAGCCCCCTCCCCAAGGAGCGGCTTACAGACACTCCTAACACACAACAAAAGTTCTGGAGGACAGTGAAACAGGGGAGGGGCTGGGGTAAAGATGGAGGGCCAAGTCTTTGTAGAAGTGAAAAACGGAAGCATGGAACAATGATGGGCCTGGACCATGGAGCTGAGGGAGCATGTTAAACCACAGTGGTGCAGGCAAATCAGAGGACCATGGTGGTGCATACACAGGGGTACCCTCCAGGGCGGAACAGGTGGCAGCGATGTCCTCCAGGGAAGAGCTGGTGGCAGTGATGCCCTCTGAGGTGGAGATGCCCACCAGGCTGGAGCAATAGACAGCAACCCCCTCCTGGGCAGGACAGGTGATAGAAAAGCCCACCAGGGTGGAGAAGGGCAGAGTAACACCCACCAGGACGGAGCTGGAGACAGTGATGCTTACCAGGGTTGAACAGGCAAGACTGAAACGGAGATCACAGAGAGGTTAGTTATGGCCTCTATGGCAGAGACAGTACCAGCTTCAAGTTCTTTCGGGGGCCAAGGTGGAGCAGGCGGGATAGAGACCCTCTGGGGAAGAGCAGATGGCAGGAATGTCCTACAAGATGGAGCAAATGGCAGATGCAGGGCCATACGCCCACCAGGGCGGTGTGGGTGGTTGGAACACCCCACAGGGCAGAGCAGTTGGCACGGAGGACCTCCAGGATGGACCAGGTGAAATCGGAGCCCACCAGGACGGAGCGGGCTGAACAGGAGACTAGAGTGGCACAGGAGACCAGGGCAGAGCTGAAGTTACTATGAGAGAGTGCATAGAGAGGTTAATTAAGGCCTCCTTGGCCCGGGACTGAGCAGGCTACGTGGTAGTAGATGGTCTCCATGGTAGGGACAGGGCTGGACGAGAGTGTGAGAACAGCCTCCATGGCCGGAACAGGGCTGGACGTGAGTTCAAGGGTGGTCTCCTTAGCTGCAGCAAGGCAAGAGCTCAAAGGCCTCCTTAGCCATGACAGGGCAGAATGCACACTCACAAATCGCTTCCATTCTGTGGCAGGGAAGGACGAGGATTCAATGACTTTCATGGCTGTAGCTGGGCAGGACGAGAGTTCGTGGACGGCCTCCATGGCCGGATCAGAGCAGGACGAGAGTTTGAGGACGGCCTCCGTGGCCGTTATAGGGCAAACTGAATTCTCAGGGGTGAGGAACAGCACTCCTGGCTGTGAGGTAATGGCTCTCCTGGGTGAGACTGTGGACTGGAATCTGCGGGATCTGGACTGACCATTCAACGGCCTTAAAGTCAGGAGCAGGGCAAGGCAAAGGTTCAATGGCCTGAACTGAAGGTCCCAGAGGCGGTGCAGTCACCAGCAGAACCTCTGGAGGGTCTACGACCGGAGTCAACATCTCTGTGGGTCTTGCAACCACTGGTGGAACCTCAGTGGTTGGGACAGTACAAAGGTACTCGGGAATAAATAACGGGTTTCGGACGTTGTGCAGCCACCAGCGGAACCTCTGGAAAAACTACAGCATTACTTGACATCTCCAGAGGTTGTGCAGCCACTGGCAGAAACACCAAAGAGGTTTTAGCTTGTGCAATGGCTCGGGAGCGGCAGCTACCTTGCACAGTGGCTCTGGGTGGTCTGGCAAGCCAGGGCACAGATTAGGTTGGTTTGAACTACATGCATCATTGTGTTGAAACGAGGAGGAGAAAAGAATGTAGTTCTTAACTAGTTGATGATGGTTGACATGGTCTGTAGTGTCTGGTCATCGACGAGGCCCGTAGTAGATGCGTGCAGTGTTGTCGAACAGTCAGATCTCTCATCATTGCGCTCCTGCTCCACCGCCATCTTGCCTGCTGTCGCTAAATCTGAATGTCCATCCTGTACTCCCACGGTGAGTGCGGATCCCATGCACATCAGGGCAAAGTCTATGAATGCTGCGAGAGATAATTGCGGACCCGCTCACAACAACTGCGCACGCACAGCTGATTCATGCCCTTGCAGAAAAGGTCAATCAATAGAAAATCCAGGTAGTTCGTAAGTGTGGCTAGATAAAAATAGCACTGTATATAATATTCTAGCGTGAATGAGCCTTGCTTGAGCTGAGAAGCAGAGAATTAATGAGATTCAACCATACCAAATGTCCGAGTTAGCAGCCGCTGGATCCTTGATGATTGCTCATTCTGTGACGAATAGACAAGATGAGGACAAGCAGATTCAAATGCGGGCTTTATTTAAACACAACGTCGAAACAAGGAGGGTCGAGGCAACGGCAATCAGGTGTGTCAGAGGCAAACACAAGAATAATCCAATAAGGGGAGCAGAGGTCGGGCAAACAGTGAAACAGTATCCAGAAGGGCAAAGACAAGAGCAAATATCCGAGGCAGGCAGGGTCAGCAACAGTAAATCCAAAACAGAAACACAAAAAACACGGAAGGCTTACAAAGGGGGGAAACACCACAATGAAAAACAAACAGCTACTTAAATACACCTGATAATAAGACAAAGGGGGAGGAGCAACTAATCAAAACCTATAGTGACTAACAAGCTGGGAGGAGACACAAACACAAGGGAACCAAGACACAGGGTTTATAATAAAAGTCCACAAAACATTAAACAAGGAAAAGACTGACAGACAATGTAACAGTTATGTTTAAAATACTTGTAGACAAAAGTAATAAATAAAGTAAATATATTTATAAATAAATATATATTTTAGTGCAATGTAACACTGATTAAATATTTTAGGTCAGTGCGTAATAATTAAAAATATATGAACTATACAAATGTCCATAATTTATTCATAACTTTCGTAGATGAAAATCTTAATAACTTTCCCTGGAGATTAGAAATTTACAATTCCCTGGTTTTCTATAATCATGGGAAACAATCTTAATACATATTTGACATTAGAATAAACTACAAGGTTTTTAATAAATAAGAGAAAAATAAAGATACAAACATTTATCAGAACGTTGGGTTGGGTTACAAATTGCACCATATGGACTTACCTGGTTAAAGGATGTTTCTTTCAGAGTTTGTGGCCCTCTCTCCATCATGGCATGCAGGGGCTCCAGGACAGCAAACATCCCCTTGACATTCCTCTCTCCAAAGTACAGACGTGATGCCTCCTCCAGCCCCTCATGCCACATTTCATGCCACAGAATAGCCACTCTGATCAGCTCCTCACTTACCTAAACACAGACAAAATGAAGTGACAATATGATGCATCTAGTTGAAATTAATTCCTCTTTTGGCAGATGTTTTAGATCATAATTGAACCTTAGTTCAGTCTTATTCTCAGAATGATCTGTGAGTTTGATTGGTTTTAAATTTTGCAGAAAATATAAATAAAAGTCACAGTTTTTTTATTTTTATTCTTTTTTACTGTTACACCTATTTGTTGCTTATTAGCATGCATATTAGTAGCAAATTTGCTTTCTTTTTCTTTTCTTTTTTTTAAATATCAGTGCTTATTAATAGGGATGGTACTGAAATTTGGTACTTAATTGGTACCGGTGCTAAATTATAAAAGGCCGAAGTATCAGTAAGCTCTGACATTAACGTTTCTGCTATCGGAAAAAAAATACATTTCCTATTTATTGCTAAGTAATCATTACCTAGCATATTTTAACATTTTCTAATTCTAATAATATTAGACATTTGTCTGCACTTGTTATAAGCAATCTCATGCTCTAAATGTCCGTCTGTTTTGAACATAGGTTCCGCAGTACACAGAGCTCGCACACACTCAACACTAAAGCTCATGCTTAATAGAGTGATGATGGGGGAGAGAACTGAACGATCTAAAGTAGTGGTTTTGGCCTCAATTGAACTGTAACATGGGAGACGGGGACATGCAGATCCATGTGCAGCATTTTATTCAGAGAGAAGTCGTACAGGCAGGGTCAGAACAAGCAACCAGGAACAACAGAGGCTAGGCTAAATCAAGGTCAAAACATGGCAATGGTTAAAGTTAGGGTTGTAACAGTATACCGGTACAGTCAAATAATCCAGGGCAGGCAGCACTGGGTGGATAAATCAGACTGGTATTTATACAGGTGTTAATTAGTAGTGGATTGAAAACAAACAAGAAACAGCTGTAAAGGAGAGGTGCATTCTAGCAGATTGAGTTTGGTATAAGAATGAGGGAACAGAGTAAACTGACAAAGGGGTAAACAGCGGAAACACACTCCATGGCAGAGCAGGCAGTGGAGATGCCCTCCAGGGCGCAGGCTAACGGGGCCTCAGGATCCAAATAAAGCCTGGAGATAAAAACTGGGCTGCAAGGGACTGGAGCTTGGAGATGATAGCTAGGCTGGAGGTGGACTAGAGATGAAAGATGGAAGCAGTGCTACTAGGGCCTGGAGCCTGGAGATGGTAGCTGGTCTGCTGGAGCCTGGAGGAGCTAACAGGGCCGCAGGATCCAAGTACAGCCTGAAGATGGAAGCTGGGCAGCTAGGGCCTAGAGAGGCTAAGAAGGCCTCCGGATTCAAGTAGAGCCTGGAGATGGTAGCTGAGCTGCTAGGGCCTGGAGGGCTATATTTTGGGTATTAGGTATTATCTATTATGCATTTCCTTTTTATTCCTGTTTTTATTAAAGTACGAAGATTAATCATACAGAGATGATGATTTTGTCTTCCATGGTTTCGGAATTCTGCCTCCGCTTGCTAGTAATCACGTCACTACTAGAGCAAGCTCCTGATTGGAAACGTGGCCCGAATTTTAACCAAAGTTCAGATTTTTCAACTTGAGCGCTTCACGCCGCTTAATTCGCGCCGCAGGATGTCTATTCTCGTCTTTGCATTGACTTAACATGTAAATCACTCGCGCATGACGCTTCATTCACGTCTGGTGTGAACGCACCTAAACTCTCCAGGACATTGGCACTCCAGGACCTACGTTGCCTACTCCTGATATAGATAAACCTGTAAATTCTGCACCTTGTTACAAGTATGGTAGAACCAATCACCTCTACCACAAAAGACTCCTTTGTAAGTAATCTTTGATCTGATTTATCTCCATTCCACGTCCAATATCGTAGAAAAACTTGATGATGCAACAGAAACCATACACTCTTTCTTTTCTAGTAGTCATAATGTTTTCTACAGTTAAATACAGTTGCTCCTTTGCGCTTAAGAAAGGTAAAATAAAACAGTTTGACTCTGTGGTATAATGAGCACACTCGCACCCTAAAGGGAGCATCCCGGAAAATGGAGCGCAGCTGGAGGAAAACAAAGCTAGAAGTGTTTTGTTTAGCCTGGTGGGAAAATATGCTAACTTACAGAAAAGCATTAAAAAGATCTGATTACTTTTCATCTCTTTTAGAAGAAAACAAACATACTGTAACCCTCTGTATCTATTCAATACAGTGACTAAATTAACAAAAAATACAGCATCATCACCAGGTACTGACTTTCCACAAGATCACAGCAGTAATGAATATGCAATATTTTACTTCCAAGATTAATACTATTAGAGATAAAACAGAAACTGTGCAGCCGTCAGCTACAGTATCAGGTGCACTGTAGATCCCCTGAGGAAAAATTCCACTCATTCTCTACCATAGGACAGGAAGAATTGTATAAACTTGTTAATTCATCTAAACAAGTGGGGCGTGAATAGGCTACAGGTGTGAAGAACAAAAATGCATTTTTATTTTATTTTATTTTTTTTGCAAATTTGTTTGGATTCATCAGATCTATTTTCGTTGCTAAACAGACCCAAACAGTCATTATTTAATCAAAAATGTAAGTAACTTAATATTATTAACGGACTGAGGTTGGCTGTCCCGCCGGCGGGAGTGCGTGGCTTTTTTTCAGATGTCAGAGAAAAGAACTGAAACTGCTCTGAAAATTTTCCCAAAACGTACTAAACACGCATATTTTTTTACTAAAAAATGCAAACATTTACATTCATCTTTGTCAGGGTATTGTTGTAGAACAATTTGTGCTGATTACAAGAAAAATACATGTTGGTCAATAATATAAGAAGCTGATAAAAGCACACATATCAGAACATGTCCAAACATCTTAAGTGCCCCAAAATCGATTAACTTGTTTGTTGAACTGTCATATGAAATCAGTGTCACATTTTCAATCGTGAGGTGATGGTAAATTAAGTGATGGTCAATAATAATACCTTATAATACATTTATTTTTAAGACAGACAAACTAAGTGTGTACTCATACCATAATGGCTTGCTGGACCAGAGTGTTGCAGTGTTCACACATGTTCTTCAAGATCTTGTTGGCTGCGTTGTGGCGGGCAGTGGTGGTGGATTTGGAGGCCACAGTCAGGGGATAAATCAAAGCCTTTAGGAATGCAAATCAGGGAAATAGACCAAAATGTCAGTTTTGTAAATAAATACAAACCATTTCAAGCTTGACTTATTAATCTAAAAACCAGAAAACATGGACAGTCATTTGGAGACTATGTAGCACATGCTTGCTTGAAGGTGCAGTGTGTAATTTCTAGCGACATCAAGTGGTTAGAATTCGAATTTCAAGTCCCCCGCTCACTCCGCCCTTTCAAAACGCATACAAAAGCTACTTAAGCTGACACGAGACAAAAATGTTGTCGTCTCTTACATTAACCCATAAAGCAATGAGGTTTCTATACAAAGGTAAGTCAAATAATTATATTTACTTAATTATTCAGTAAACCAATATGTTATTGCGAATATCATTGTTACTCATTGAGCATTGTCTCAGGTTTATTCACTGACTTTTGTATTTTGAGTTTTTTGTATGAAGTAGGGTTGGGTGACGTCTACCAAATTGGCATCAGACAAAATCTACAGAAACATCATGATGAAAAGTGAAAGTGAAATGCGACTGTGCATACGAAATCAGTTTTAATGCCATGCACATTACCCCCTGATGTATGCAATTTATATACAGTATAATTACTTAACAATTTAACTGCGAGAGAAAGTAATTAAATATATATGTGTATTTTTTCTTTTTTTTACCCCATCTAATGTTTATTGCCTTTGAAACACAACCGTCTTTCCGAACACAGCATTGGAATGCGGTAGCTTGTGGGATTGGAAAGGGAGGAATGGATTCCTCAGTGAAACATCATGATTAAACGTGAAAGTGAAATGCGATCGTGCTTACGAAATCAGTATTTTTCAACACTGATAAGGAACTGTAGGATTACAAATTGTAGAAATGGCTAAACATTTCCATATATATAAAAGTATAATTTGGAAATCATGTATTTCTTATTTACATTCTAAGAACAGTGAGCTTTGACCTGAGACAGTAGCCTTTTGATTAGTTCCTGAAAATCTGATTAGTTTCCAGGGCTAAGTGTGAAAGCTAATCTCAAGGTTCAGCTGCACCTTTTGTTTAAGGTGTCTCCTGGTCTCTCTGAAGAAATTTCACAATACCAACTTAATTTAAACTGTTGACTGGACAAGTTTACAAGCACACAAGTTGGTTTGGTGTTTGGAGTATGCGCGTTGGAGCACATGGAATGATAACGCCATATTGGTCGTCAGTCAAACGTGCAGCAGCAGATCCAACAAACTTCATCGTTTAGAGTAAGTACCTTTGTTCATTTTATTATATGTATTATATTGTTAAAATGTTTTTAAAAGAGTTTTTAATGTCAGTAAAATTTAAAATTGTCTGTTTTTACCTGGTTTTTAAAGTTGCAATGAAAAGCCATAGTCAAGCTTATTATTTTAAAGCAAGTTAGCACAAACGTTCTCAAACCTGATCAAGGAGAGAAATTTCGGTTTTATATCTTGCAAATCTAACTTCATTTTTTTGCAATCTTGGCTTTATTTACCGCAGTTGCTGAAAATACGAGCAGGAGGTCACAACAAACTTCCTCGACCCAAACTTCATCGTTTAAAGTAAGTGTGTTTATTCATTTATTATATTGTTGAAATGTTTCATGGTTTGCAATTCATGCTTTTTTTACGGAAATAATGGACTATTTGTCATAGACTTAACTCAAAATATGATCGTGCTATTAAATTACAGAAAAGCATGATAGAGTTTTGCTGCTCAACTCTGTATGCACCGCTCGCGAGAGATGCAACACGCGATATAAAATACATTACTAATCAGTGGACTTTTTTGTGGAATGTTTTGTTCTTAATAAATGTTTTGACAATAACATAGTATACATTATATATATATATACACACTTACATACATACATATATATACACATATACATACATATACATAAATATATATACATAAATATACATATACATACATACATATACATACATACATATACATACATACATATACATACATACATATACATACATACATATATACACATATATACATACATATATACACATATATACATACATATATATACATGTTTTTTTTGTTTTTTTGCTTTTTGTTAATTTATTATGTATTGACAAAAATATATGTATTTGGCATATGATCCTTTTTTTATCTGTTTACACAAGCTATGTGCGTGATGCGAATCCTGTTTATGCTGCTTTTTCATGTGTAAAATTAATCCCTGCAAACAAATTAAGCTATTTTTAATAGGTCACAGCCACGTATCAATTCAAATTTTATTGACTTGTAATTTAGCATAATCTTGTTGGTTAATAATAAAATAACCAATTTCTCAATCTAATAAAATTTAATCAGGAAAACAACAACAACTGCACCTGCTTATGAATAGAAATGAATGGCTTGATGCTGAAGTATCTAAATAATCTATAACAAAGTGCAAAAACATAGAAACTCATTAAACTTGTTAGTTTTATGTAGGCCTCCGTAATTTAATAACAGGCTAAGTTTTTTTTTTTTTTCAAATGGATTAAGAACAGACTTTTTGCATACGATTTGCGCAATAGGGGAAATTATGTATGGAGAAAGCTTAAGGGCAGGTTGTTTTGCGATACAGCAAAACTTATGTGATAGTTTGGTTTTTTTTTTTTTTAAAGGATAACATCATCATGCACATCATTTTATCGGTTACAGGCCAGTTGGATGAAAACAGCGTAAAAACTGGATGAAAACTTGGGTACAGATAGGTAAACCTAAGGAAAAAACAAGGTCCAAAGTATGTCCTTTTTCATGTGTAGGACCAACAACATGTTGTATAAAATTAAATGAGTCCATCAAGTCCAGGGCAGCACATATTAATATTAAAATCCCCAACAAGTAAAACTCAAGTCTTAACAAATGAACCTCAAAGCTCGATTAACATGCGGTCGATAAACGGTGAAATTTATACTGCTGTTTGCAAACAGTAGCTAAACCCCCATCACGACCCATTGGTGTCGAGGTATTATTTAAAATATAATCCGGTAGACAAATTAACCTTACATGGACTCCACTCATCCCCATTTATACGTGTCTCTGTAATAAATAGAAAGTCCAAAGCATTGCGTAAAATCATTTAAGATAAAAGTCTTATTTGAAATCGAGCATGCATTTACAAGAAACATCTGTAGAGTCTGCAAAACCATGGGGGCTGCTGTAGTAAGTCCTGTTCTAAGACAGTTAAGTCAGATCAAGATACTCAGAACTGCACCTCTGAAATGTAATGAAGACTTTGCATCCTGGTAAAACCGCATTGCTAACAAACCTCCATCCGGAAACACTGGCAGCAAACAAGAACATCGCCAACCCCAAGATCTGCAGCACGAACCATGTTACCATTGTCACTTGCAAACTGAACAACAACAGAAGACCTCCACAAGAATCTCTGCTCCACGTGAGCACCTGTAAGTGTCCCTCGTCAACGCTGCTTTTGCCTGCAGCGCGCACTTCCAGCCGGAGAACACTGTAGATACGGTGGCAGCGTAGAAAGCAAATAGTAAGGAAGAGAACACTTATTTACACTGCTTATCGACCAGTCCATAACATGCAAACAAATCTGAATCAGGGTAGTGTGGTCATAAACCCAACAGTAAGATAAAGTAAGACATAAGAAAACATAAAAAACAAACTAAAAAAAAAATAGAGGAGCGAAGGAAAGCCACAACACTAGTCGGCACCATCTTGTCATGTGTGGATCATCTCATGTGTTTTCAGACTTCCTGACCGACTGAATCTCTTGTCACAGTGTGAACACTTATAAGGCTTCTCTCCAGCGTGGATCATCTCATGTCTTTTTAGGTCTCCTGAACCACCGAATCTCTTGTCGCAGTGTGAACACTTATAAGGCTTCTCTCCAGTGTGGATCATCTCATGTCTTTTAAGGTCTCCTGAACCACAGAATCTCTTGTCGCAGTGTGAACACTTATAAGGTTTCTCTCCAGTGTGGATCATCTGATGTTTTTTCCGTTGGTATGACCGACTGAATCTCTTGTCACAGTATGAACACTCATAAGGTTTCTCTCCAGTGTGGATCCTCTCATGTGTTTTCAGATATCCTGAACCACTGAATCTCTTGTCACAGTGTGAACACTTATAAGGTTTCTCTCCAGTGTGGGTCATCTCATGTCTTTTAAGGTCTCCTGAACCACTGAATCTCTTGTCACAGTGTGAACACTTGTAAGGTTTCTCTCCAGTATGGGTCATCTCATGTGTTTTCAGTTGGTCTAACCGACTGAATCTCTTGTCACAGTGTAAACACTTATAAGGTTTCTCTCCAGTGTGGATCATCTCATGTGTTTTCAGATCTGCTGACTGACTGAATTTCTTGTCACAGTGTGAACAATTATAAAGTTCCTCTCCAGTGTGCATCCTCTCATGTGTTTTTCGTTGGTATGACCCTCTGAATCTCTTGTCACAGTGTGAACACTTATAAGGTTTTTCTCCAGTGTGAATCCTCTCATGCGTTATCAGATGTCCTGAATCACTGAATCTCTTGTCACAGTGTGAACACTTATAAGGTTTCTGTCCAGTGTGGATCTCATGCAGTTTTGTACACGTTGCTGAAGTATTTTCACACTCAAAGCACACATACTCTCCCACAGCAGTGTGTTTTTTCTGACCTATCAAATTTTGTAAACTGATATCACACAAATTACATGAGTGTTGCTTGTCTTTTGAATGATATTTCCAGTGTTTCTTCAGAAGTGAAGCACATACAAACCTTTCACCACATTGATCACATGCGTGCTGCTTCTCTCCAGTGTGGATGTTCATGTGATCATTAAGGTTTGCTGGTTGAGTGAAACTCTTCCCACACTGATTATAAGTGAATGACTTCTCTCCAGTATGAATTCTCATGTGACGCTCAAGACTTGATTCACTTGATTCTTCATCCTTATCTTTTTCTTCAATTAACTCTGAAATAAAAGTAAAAACATAAAAGTGAAACCATATGCAACAGTGTACCATTACTGTTTTATAATTTTATAAAGAACTGACCGAAATGAAAATAGATTTACACTTCGAAGTAGGTAGTTTGTCATCAATGGCAGTAGCTCATTGGAAAAGGATGAAAATGCCCTTCATTGTGTTTGCTCTAATAAATGCTGCTGCCAGCTGCAATCATCAATAAAATGTTGTTCCAAATTGAATTTTTTTTGTATATTGTCATAAATATCATATCAAATATTTTTGAAAAAAATTGTGAAACTTTTGAAAATCTGTGGCAGACAAAATTTCTAATCAGCGCACTTTCTAAGATCAATTTCAATCAATTTGAGCAGTGCTACGTTAAGTCAAACGCACCTTTTGTGTGGTCATGTGATCTCAACATCTGTCCACACAAGGAGCCTGCTTCATTACAAATTAAACCACTTACATAACAATCGGGAGTTTCTTCAATAATATTATTTATTTCTGTAGAACTACACATTTTAATAAAAATCAGCTGAATGAAACCAACCTGTTTGTTTCTCAGTATCTTCATGTTTGACTTTGAATGCTTCTTCAATCTTCATGTCTTCACTCTCGTCTTTAATAAATGATGTATTTCCTGGTTCCTCAGTATCTTCATGTTTCAGACTGAATACTTCTTCAATCCGTATGTCTCCACTCTCCTCTTTAATAAACTCAGTCTTTGTTTGTTCCTCAGTATCTTCATGTTTGACTCTGAATGCTTCTTCAATCTTCATGTCTTCACTCTCGTCTTTGATAAACTCCATCTTTATAACCGTGTGTCTCGTGGATCTCAGTTGGTTCACCAGGAGTTTTCTGTGTGTTTGGACACTTCTTCCTGTTTAAGATCAGAATAATTAACAAAGAAATTAAATCCAAACTAAATCTCTGAATGTGACTCAATCAGATCTCAGTTCAGCAGTCAGTGCTCTGGTGAAGCTGAGAACACACGACACGACTGTCAGCTCGATTATGAAGAGAATGTGGTCTTTGCATCTGATTGCTCTGAGTTGGAGCAGGTCTGTTTCAGAGCTCAGTAGCTGTGTTCAGTCGCAGAAAAAACACAGTGTGGTGTTTTAAGATGATAATCTTAGGATTCAAGAAGCAGTCGCTGCATGTTTAATATTTGTAACTGATAGCAGAAATTGTATGCGACTTACAATATTCAATAATAACAAAAAATATTCAGCAATAATTTTGTTATAGTTTTCTTGATTGTTCTTTTAATCATAAGTTAAGGCTGCAAATGAAATAGTTTAGTTTTATTTGGGCTAAGAATCCTAGTCCAGAACTGCATGAATTACAACTCACAGCATTGTTACTGAATTTACACCTGAATGCTGGCTCCACTTTTCTTTGAAACTATTACTTTAAGGGTTTTCAGATGTCCATAGAAACCTCAATTATCAATGTATAAGCATCAAACTTGGTAAATGGTCTGATATGTACCATGTCTTGCACAGCCTTTGATATCTAAAAACCCTTAAAGGGCTGCAACAACTAATTGAAAAACTTGATAATTATTGATTAAAAAATCGTTATTGCAATATATTGTTGTGCTCTCTGTCGCAATAAATAATCGATACACTAACGGCCAATATCAATATTTTATATAACACAAAAATGATTAAATTACCCGTTGTCACTGTCACTGTCACTACCCAATATCTACCATTCTGTTTGCGGGGGGCGCTGTTCTAATAAATAGGGGTAAAGTGGCGCAAACAGCGGCCGGTGAAAAACACAAGTTCAACAACAAACAACAACGGAAAAATTATAAAAAGCATATCAAAGACCCACCTGCAAGTTTCCACTAGTTGTGGAGACACTTTTCACAGGTTTTACGAGACAGTCGATGGAAAGGTTACTTTACAGTAACTTACTACTGACGTTTCAGTATCATGGTTTACATGTTAATTAATGTTTTGTTGTTTTTTTTACTCTGTACTCTTATTGGTACTTTTTGTTGTGTTTTTAAAGAAAAAAATAAAAATAAATATTTTATTTTATGTAAAAGAATAATCTGTAGCCTAACACACACCAATGTTTGAGCAAATATTACACAAACAAAACAAATGATTGTAAAACAAATAAATAAATACATGTATTTTCCTGTAAACTAATGGACAGTGGTTACAGGATGCAAGAGGACTTTTAACCAAAGGTTTTAACCAAAAAAGTTACACTAGATCTGTGTACAGCGGAACCTATGTGCGGACCATAGACGGACATTTCGCTCATGAGATTGCCAATAACAAGTTCAGGCAAATGTCTGAAGCTGAAATGAAGCTTTAGAATTAATATATATATATATATACCAAACATAATAGATTGATTAATCTCTATATAAATTACCAAATGAATTTTTTATAAATGTAAACTCTAAAATTACACAATAAGTGGATGCATAAAAAGAAAGCTTTACATCTACAGATTATATCTAAATGATCCAACCTCTTACACTCTTACTGTTCCTGGTCAAAACTTCACACAGCCAACATATGAGCTTTTTTTGTAAAGCTTAAGAGGGTTGAGGGCCGTTATTAATTCATTTTCCTTTATTTGACAATGCCTGGTTATTTATAACACAGATATTTTCTGTTCAGTGCCTGTTTGCCCACTAAATGGTGGGTGTCCATTACACTCTCTTTAGTTGGTTCATTGTAACTCAGGGAAACATTTGACACCATTCAGTGACACTGACTTTAATAGACTCGGTATGTGAGCACTACGCTCAAGCAAGATGGATGACTCAATTTTTCGTTTGTTAATTTTGTGACCATAGAGAGGTAAATAAATGTAAAGGGTTCGCCAGGGTATAGTACAGCTAAACAGAAACAAATCCAATTTCAGCAGTAATTGGATACAGTTTAAGTCTTGGCACTGTCTAGGAGTCAGAGATGCTTAGACAGAAAACAATACATTTTTTTATGGTGCTGTATATGAAATCAACCATTCATAACCAATGCATTATATGAAATTATATTTATAATTACAATTTTGATTATTGCACCTCTAATAGAAATCGACCTGTGCCTCAGTGCAATTAATGCAATTATCTAATGTGAAAAGAGCTAAATCTTTTTAAATGTCTCATTTAAATGCGCAGTGGATTAGCTAAATAATGTCTAATACAGTAATGCACTCATTTATTAAAGCAATTAATTTGCTACTAGGCAAAATGATTTAAGTTTGAGACCGATGACATTCACTTAAATGTCTTTCCTAAAATTACAGTGAGTGCATAGAGATTTCATAGCATTAGATATGAAAACCTAACCATGTATATTTGATTTTTAATTATGACTTTTAACATTTTTAGTGGATGCAAGAAGTCGGCTAGAAGAAGGCTATTTGTCTGTTTTATAGAGTGCTACTTATCTGTATCCTCTTTTGCTTTTGTCTCTGCAGTGCGCCCGCCATGACAACGTGTTTGCAGCAGAGATTTTGATAGAGAAAGGACTGAATGTCAACCTGCAGGATGAAGACCTCTGGACTGCCCTGCATGTGGCCTGTGCCTGCGATCACGCAGATATGGTGCTCCTGCTGCTTCTGGTGAGAAATACACCACAAACACCGACACCAAATCAAAGTGTGAGTTTTCTACAGTCATGGTACAGTCTTTTGATCTTTTATTTTAAAAGTCTCAAAAGTCTAACTTTTCATTGGATTATGAGAATTTAAAATGGTGAGAAATATCATTTCATATCATATCAAATACTCACTGGACACAATTATTGGTACCCCTAGAAATTCTAATTAGTAAAATAGTATATTCCCATTCATATTCACAATTTTGTGCACCCCAGGGTGATAATAAACGTGAAATTATCCAGCCATGACTTCCTGTTTCACATAAATATAAATAGGGGGGGAAACTTGCAAATTATGGAAAAAATGATATCAAAAATATGCTGTAGCTAACAGATTCCTCTCGAAGTATTGCACTTTTTTTGGCCGACACTGAAAAGAAATCTGCACTTTTCAAATGTTTTAATGGGGTTTTTAGGAGGTCTTGTTATTTCTTTTTCACTGTGTCATCTGTGACACCTCTCTTTAATAGGCTTATATGCTGAAGGATGAAGAAAAAAAATAAAACAAGTAGATGAAAAACATGACTGCCTGCTTCCCTGAACTCTTCCACAAGGGGATTGAGAAATTAATGAGCTCCTTGAGTTGACACCACACCCTTGACCAGCCTTGATAGATGTGTGTGTGTGTGTGTGTTTCCAAGTGCATTTGAGTAATACATAGATGTAGGGGAGGGAAGATCATTTTTCCTGACAGCCTTTGTAATTGCCAAGCACATACCGCCATGCAGAATAGAGTGGCAAGGATATTCTTATATTTAGTTTGTTTCTCTTTGGAAGAAAAGCTACAGATTTAGGACAGGATGAAGGTGAGTGAATCATGACTGAAACTTTAAAGTCACATGAGAGTTGAGTTCCAGTGAAAGATTGGTGAAGTTGCACATACCTCATATTTCAAATACATTGATGTGGATTTTCTCTTCGACACAGTCACTTAGGCTTTGACTGTTATGTTTGGGACGTGTGTTTTTCTTTAAAGCTGCTTTGAAACAAAATATATTATGAAAAGTGGAATAGAAATAAATGTGAATTGAATTGAACATGCACGTATCTCCTGCAGGAGGGAATCCGGCTAAGACAGCTTAGAGTAAAGTTCTGTCATATGTTGGACATGCCGGATCAGTTGAGTGTAATCCTCCGCAGTGCTGCCAGATCCAGGCAGGATCAGGATTTCCCTGTGTCTTTAGACAGGCGGTGTTCAGTCAGCAAGCAGCATGTCAGTTTGCTGCCTTTACCACAAACAAACTCAACAAATCCTCCAAAATTAAACACAGGTCATTTAACATACTCTGATAGAATGTCTTGAGTGTTCCTGTAACAGAACTTTTATTTTTTTGTATGGATAAATATAGATAGTTTCTTAATGATTTACTTGATCTAAAAACAAGAATTGTCATTAATTACCTTAGCTCATGTTGTTCCAAACCCGTAAGACCTTCATCTTTAGAGCGAAAATGAAGATATTTTTGATGAGTTTCGAGAGCTTTCTGACCAGCAAGGAAATGTTCAACGCCCAGAAACCTAGTATGGGCATTGTTAAAATAGTTAATGTGTTTTGAATTTCATCCAAAGTATTTTAATTTGTGTTCAGAAAATGAACACAGATCTTACAATTTACATTTTTCAATTTACTTTAAAATTCAAGACAACTTACCATTTTATGACAATTGTAGCTTCTAAAGTTTGGCCTATTAATTGAGAAACCCTGATAATTTGATGTTAGAATTACATATTTTACATTTCATTATATCAAAATATTTAGAACCTGAAATCAGACCAGAGAGAGGAGGAAAATGTGACTTTTTTTTTCTATTTTGAAATAATTCTGAATATAATCATTTTAAAGTAATATTTATACAATTATTGAGTGATGATATTTTTTATTATTTTTGTTATTTATTCCTTTATTTTTTAGGCAAGTGCAGTTGCATAAAGATAAGTCTTAAAGATTATTAAAAAGTTCTTAAATTATTATATATTACTAATTATAAATTATAAGAAAAACAAATGGGTTTGTACTTGCTTATATGTTTTACAAGGACTAACTTCCAAGTAAGAAGTCAAGTTTTGATTTATTTATTTTTATTTTTTAAATTATAAATTATTGTTTAACTATCTTAAATATAGTAAGACATTTACTACTGTGCAATACTGTACTGTGTGTGTGTATAATGTATATATATATATATATATATATATATATATATATATAAACTGCAGTATGCCTTTACAGCTTATTTATGTTGGGAACAAATTGACACTGTGTTCCCAAATGCAGTGCATCATTGAGACATTGAGTCTGTGTGGCGCAAAATTTACCATAAACCAAGCTGCTATGAAACACTGCTATATCGTGCTTTAGATTTTATTTTGATATATCGTGCAGAAGTAAAAAGAGCGCTCATACTGACGCCCCCTTGTATTCACAGTTAAGACACAAATGTGTCACTGTTGTTCTTCACTTACGCAAAGCAAAAGCTCACCCCGTGTGCGTGACAGTGGAAGCTCAAAGTAGCAGGGGTATCTGGGTTATTTTTAGCACTGTGACTTCAAAGAGCATCTTTCCTAAGGAGAATTTCCTCTCCTAATGTTAAAGTGGAGAGAAGAAGCTCAAGATTATTTCTGCTCATTGGCTCCAGTGCAGCACAGCATGCAGATGGATCCTGTTTGCTACGGGCACTGATATGCCACAAATGTTTGAGTCATAGTTAAAAACTTGAAGACTGAGACTGCTTGTGACATTTCTTTCAAACTTTGTCACAAATGTGGCTCCCAACTTAGGGGTTCCTCTGTGAACCGTAAAAACAATCATTATGAATCATGTTTGTGATATGTGGCTTTGTGTTTGAGAGGAAAAAGTTGACTTTCAGCGATAATATCAAACTTGTTGGATGTTGTCGTAGAATTGAAAAGGCCATTAAATCAGCAGGCTGTTGAGTCGTGCATCACCTCCCTCTGATTCCCCAACGACAATGTAATTGAAGAATATGATCGAAAATCAGCTTTAAACACTGCTATGATGCACTGCAGGAAACAGAGCAACTTAATAGAATATATAACTGACTTGGAGAAATTGGGAGAAAAAGGAGATTTATGCCATTAATTTGTCATTGAACAGCATATCCTCCACAAATTAGAAGCCTTGGGGTGTAAACAGACTATAAATCGGTGGGTTTATCTCTGAAGAGAATCTAAAAGGAACACACCAGGGGAAGATATTCACCCCCTTCAATCCAAATCCATTTACAATGACTCAAACACAAGCTGTTCCTCATCCAGCGAGCTCCTTCATCCCTTCGTATTGATGACTGAATCATTTCATCATTATCAAAAGAAAAAGAAATCTCTGCCAGCTCACGTATCCCACATGCTGCCACGCTTCCGGCTTCTAGACCTCAGGTGAAAGTACAGATCACAATCTTTGTATCTTAGTATAAAAAAAATAAAATAAAAAAAAACTCTTTGATATCTCGAAGAAAACCAGTGTATGGTTATTGTTATTCTGAAGGTACGCTGTGGAGACACCAGCTTTGCCTGCTCTACTTTTTTCGGTTCATGTCTGTCTCCAGACCACTTTCAACCTGATTTTCACTAGAGCGTGAAGCAGCAAACCATGTGCGCCTGCCAGCTCGCTTCAATCACAGAGTCTCTTTAGGAATACTGGCCAAAAATACACTTACTACTACTACTACTACTACTACAGACACAAATACGCACATACCCAGCGTTTACGACTGTACATCCGTAATAACATTCAGACGTGATCTGGTTCAGTCTGCATCGCAACTGAAAAATGATCTGTAATGCCATTGTTTAACCTTCTCTTCATCTGTATTTCAATAAGGTGATGTTAATCCACCTACCTGAGCATCTTTATTTAGATAATGTGTAGGCTCTGTCACCATTTGTTCACATCTCCAGCCATAATATTGTAAGATAGTAACAAAGATAAGTGAATACTGACAGAATATCTTCTTTAGTTTTCCACAGAAGTCAGTCAAACATGCTTGGGGCATTTTATTTAAAGATTCATACATCCACACCAGTAGGTGTCAGTGTGATGCCCAAGATCACTGCGAAGAAAAGCATAAACAAATGCTGCGTCCGAAATCGCTTACTTCCCTACTATATTGTAAGCGAAAAACAGTATGCGAGGCCAGTAGTATGTCCGAATTCATAGTATTCGAAATTCAGTAGGCGAGAAGTACCCGGATGACCTACTGCTTCTGGCCGAATTCTATAGTACACATACCATGGACACTTTCCTATCCCAGGAGGCTCTGGGAGAGGAGGCGTCCTATTCAAAAAATGGTGGTAAGTGTAAAGTGTAAAAAAACTATTAAATTACACTTGTTTAACACAATCTAAATAAACTGATGACTTATTGAAAGTTTAAATTGTCGCGCTGTTGTGACGACGCATGACAACATCAATATGGCGGATGTAGTACGTCTGAATTCAATTTTAAATGTAGTACCTACTTAAGCAGTATGCGATTTCAGACGCAGCAAAATAAATTTTCAAACAACAACCACTTGGTAAATAAATAGAAAAAGTAAGTGCAAAATATAATCACACTACAAAGTTCGAACTTGGCAAAAATTTCAAGGTAGAACCACTTGGAGAGGTATTGCATAAAAAATTAAACAAATGCATGAATTAATGAATGAGATAAATAAATAACATTAAAAAACACGGTTTATAAGGAAAACAAATTTTTTTTTAATAGTTTACATTATTAGCAACATTTAAGGAATATGCTATCATTCATAAGACCAGGGACGATTTTAGCAAATTGAATAAAGGCACCCCCAAACATTTCTAAAGATTTCTAACTTCATTTTCTGACATTTTTCTGACAGTTCATGCTGTTTATGTGAGACAGTATTAAAATATGAAAAATCATTCAGATGTAATATTTTAATAACTATAG
>JAUCNO010001888.1:14399243-14413570 GCA_032353835.1 Enteromius viviparus
CAGGAGTGTCTCTCAGAATCAGTGCTGCTCAGTCGCCGTTGTTGGCTCTTCGTTTCTTCGATTTACATCAGTTCCGCGAGCTCACTATTTTTGGCGTGATTTCTTTGACCAATCAGATCTTCGTTCTGTTTCATGTAACGACACGCATTTTAATAATGTAGTGGAGTAGTATGCATTATTTTTTTTACTTAAGTAAAGTATAGATACGTAAAAATTTACTTAAGTACTGTAACGAAGTACAAATACTTCGTTACATTCCACCACTGCCAAATAGGCACACAGGAACTAAATCAGCACAGAAGACAAGAAAACAGCAAACTAAAAGAAAACTGTTAAGTATAATAAGTCCACTTATTATTATTAATATACTATATTATTTTAAATTATATAAAACACTTTTTTTTATCCTATAGAAATTTATGGTAAAAGCTGTGGTTGCTGTAATTTTTACTACACAAAAATTAGTAGCAACATTTTATCATATAATGTTGATATACAGTACCATCCTATGAAGCACTGCAATCTTTTTGTAATACAATAGCATAAACCAAAAGTGGTTAGTGATGGGAAAGTCATATGATGAACCAAAAACTCATTACAAGCAGCTTTTATATACTAACAAATACAAGGTGCACAGTGCCATTCACACAAACACTACTTAAAATTATTTATAGCTCCTGCCACCAACACAAATTTTTAAACCCATTTGGTACGTTCTGATTTATATTAATTTAGTTCTCGCATGTTGAAAATGTAGTTTGTAAAGGGCAAGCTTGTAAATGCGTGCTGATTGTTTAGTATGCAGGACTCTCATCATGTCACAGAGGACAAAGTGCGGTTTGTCGATCAGAGGAGATGATGCTGACATCTTCATCAGCTCTTCTCTCAGTATGAGAGGTCTTTTTCAGACTACCATCTCCTTCACACTGACCCTGTAATCAATTCACACACACTCCTGCTTTACTCGTTCGCATCTTGTTCAATAACGGCTCCATGCCAGACGGATTGATGGATCTGCACCAATGCAATCACTCACACACACACGCCCCATGTCCTCATGTATCCCGGGTGTGTTGGAGGCCTGTGGGGTATTGCATCAGGACTGTTGTGATTCCTGCGGCATGAGATCTCGGGGAGGAGGTCATGACACACTCCTGTGGCACACTGTCAGATCCGTCAGCGCTCTCTGGAGCTTTGAGTATGTGTGCGTGTGTTTTGTGGGGGTGTGTCCCAAAAAGTCATCGCTCATAAATGCAGACAAAGGAGCTGCTGATTGTTAATGTTAATTAATACATTCATTAACCTACCGCTAACCTCACTGTGTGATTGACACAACCTCCATCGTCTGAATGTGCTGATGGCTGGATTTAAAATGCACGCTGGGAAAAAGAGACAATAAGCTGCAGATTTGTCATAATGCCTTTGTGCTCCAGCCAGTCAGATGAAGACGTGCCATTTGCAGCTTTTATTTCATACAGGCTATTAAAGGAGCCTGTAATATAACATTACATTTCATGCAGTGATTTCCTGAAGTTTGGGTTTGTATTTTACATGTTATGCTTTCCTCCTCTGCCTTAATGTGCCTTAATAAGGTGGTTGGATTTTATTTGTATTTTTTGCACACAGTTAATAAAGCATGTTTTAGCTTCTACTTGCATTAGTGACACATTTATGTATTTAAGACATTTAACCGACCTTTGATTTATTTACTTTTTTATTTATTTCGTTTGTTTTTATTATCGTTTGGAACACATTAAATAACAGGCATGAAAATCCCTCACCTTTCGATGTAATTAGCTGTTTTTAAGCCAAAACAGGTGACCCACGTGAATCGTGTAGATCCGCTGAGAAATTATTTTTGAGGGGGTGGGTACATGAAAATATATATTTTGATTTAATGGCTGTCTGCTGAATGTGCTGATGCGTGTAACCTACCATGCTGTGTGACCATAGGCTATATAATATGATGATGTTAATAAGTGACATCATTTAATTTAAAGTTTGCGATGCCTTTTTACAGTTTCAGCACATGCCCCTCAAAAGATCTGTGCACGGCTTTGTGTGAACGTACCCTTAAGAGAGTAAGTTACACTTAATGCTAAAGTATTGTTAATACTTCTACAAACATTATTTTTGCAGTATGAGTGTGTTGATACAGCTCGGGTTAAACAGCTGGATGCTGGGTTGAAATGCAGCTGGATTTGGTCATGGCTTTAAGTAATGCAAAATTGGCAAAGGGAAACTTTTATCAATTTTATTTCTGGCACGCTCTGTCTGCAATAGCAAATATCATTTTTAGTTGATGGTATGTTTTTCGATAATGGTAGAAAATACTAATTATGTTGATTTCTTTGTAATATTTCGTAATATTAATTCTGTGGGAGTCCCCTCACCTCCCGGCCCATATCAGAGGCCACATCACCCCTCGAGCACCCGTCTCACCTTTTTCACCCCTGACCCATTTTCATGCCTGAAATAATCAATAGCCTTAAGTTCCTTTCACAGTGTTGGACTATTCTTTGGACAACTACAGACTGGTTAATAGGATATGCTCTTGAAAAAGTAATATATTTGTGCAGTTTTAAGATTGTCATCCTAAACATTGCATGTGCTGTAGATGACATCAAAGCTAGCAGAAATTGACGAGCTGTTAAAGTCATCCAAACCTATAACCAGGCAATTGGGGAATTTCAAACAGAATGGCCCAACTCCCTTCGAAGGGCAGAGACCTTGAAGTGTGTTCTTTTAAGGGCTGTGTCATATAACCATTTGGAGCTCCCTTGGTGAAGGGAGGGACAGACCAAACATTACCTTGACAACGCAGCACTCCAACACTTACATACATATTTAGCAAATAAATGTTGTTCGCATTATTATCATTTTATTTAAATAATGTGTCTTATTTACTACTACATTTTCAAACTAAACACACTTAAACCTGCTTACACTAACTTCTTAAGTTATATTTCTACCACTGTCAAAATATTTTGTCACATTAAAATAAAGACACATTTAATCAGCTTATTATACTTATGTTTGTATGTGAAGTCAAAATTAATCCCAACTTTGTTTTAAAACACATCGCAAGACCTTCTGAAGATCACATGATCACAAACAAAAAATACATCCGTGAAATGACCTTTGCATTGTCCCTTCACTAATGGACTTCTGTAAGGGCCCTTCACCAAGGGAACTGTTGCTCTCTTTTTGTGCCAACAAATGGCATCCCCTTCCTGAAGTGCCCTTAAAGGGAACAAAAACGCAGTTTGGAATTCACCCAGTCTAATCAAAAGAAATTTATAATGTATGTATTTAAAATATTTAAAGGGTTAGTTCACCCAAAAATTAAAATTTGGTCATTAATTATTAACCTTCTTTTCGTTCTTAACCTTAACCTTAAGACCTTGAACTGAAATTAAGATGTTTTTGATGATAGCCATCTGTCCCTCCATAGACAGCAATACAACTGAAATGATCCCATGTTCAAAAAACATGGTAAAAACCCCGGTAAATCAATCCATGTGACATCCGTGGATCAACTACAGTTTTGAAAACCCCCCAAAAAACATCATATACTCAAGCATTATTTTTCTTATGACTTATGTCTTCTGCCTTTTAGATAATATTACTGCGTAAGTGTATGCTTTCCTCTAGGCATAAACAGCCACAGATTATGCACATGCGCATGCTTTTACCCGAATGTAAACAAGGCTGATTATGTCAAATATGTCAAACCTTGAATATACGGTTCATTGAGATGCTCTCTAAAATGGTGAAAGATCATGGGAGAAGAGTACATTTTTATTTTTGTTTTATTTACCCACAAATGTCTTCACATGCGTAACTTTTTATCTTGTATTTTCTTTATTTTGAACCATTTATTTATTTAGTGTGATCAGGACACGTTTTGCCTGAATTTCCTTAATATCAGTAGAGCTGTTGTACAGTAGTTCTGTTTCTGGCTGATATCTTGTCTAATACATCATCTAGTTTACCTCTGATTGTGTTCATGTGGGTATTCATGTGTAACCCTGTGTCATGCTTTTCTGCTTATCAAGAGTCCTATCACGGTCTGGAGTCTCTAGAGACCAGACGCTCATAAATCACATCACCCGCTGCCACCCAAACACTCGACACTGAACCAGAGGACCTATTAACCTGCCCCTATCTTAATGAGTTAGTTAACGCACTCTTTTCTGTTAATGTAGCTCATCCCTGAGCTCGGGTGCCTGGGGAATGCTGGGAAAGTGTGATAATTGGCCGTAGTTTATCATCGATTGCAGACTGATGAATGGGGCAAGAGGGACTCCATTTGTTTACGTCTTGTTTTGCTTTATCTCACTGCCATCTTCCCCTTCCCCCTCTCTTCTCCATCTCACCTCGTCTGAAGGCTGGAGTCAACGTGCTGTTGCAGGATGTGAACGGGAACATCCCACTTGACTACGCCACAGAGGGGACAGAAACCAGCTACATCCTCATCAGACACCTGGAGGAGAATGGTAGGATCCTTCATTCATTAGGTTCTTTTTTCCACCAGTTTTATATGACTACATAAATGCATAACTAAGACCTGGAGATTGCGGAACAATGTATACTACCATTTATTGATTGGTTAATTGATTTGATTGATTTTTGATTTTTTACATTTTGTTTTTTGAAAGTATGTTTGAAAGAATGTTTCTTTTACAGGGCATTTGATCTCTGTGATGAAAAGCTGAATTGTCAAACCTTAGAAATATAATAATCAGTTTTGAGAACATTTATGTTGCTTAATATTTTGTTTAACATTTTTACAGATTTTAAGTTCAAAATAAAATGTATATAAAATAAAAATATTTTGTACCTGTCACTCTCTGTGCGTATAGACGGGTGAAGACTTGAGCGTCATAGATCAAACTTCAACTTTAATGATTCAATGAGCAAAACAACAGACAGGAAATACACAACCCCATAACCCTAATAATCTGACAAACACAAGACAAAACTAAACAGGCTTTAAAACATGACAACATTTAGGGAGAACTCAGGGGGGTATTCCAGAAAGCTTGGTTAACTTAACATTTGGTAAAACATAACCTCTGGGTTGATTTACCCCAATATGTCGGTTCCAAAACACCTGATAAGAGTAAGTTTAATCAACCTCCTACTGGTTAACTCCTACTGGAGTTAATGCACGTGCATTAAGGGTTTTATGTCGCTCAGGGAGTAATTCCATGTAAAACCGCTACCGCACATGCCCACATGTCCACGCAGTCTTATAACTCTCTCCCGGCGTAAAAACTTAGCATAATTTGTGCCTTCACGTCCACAGGATCGTCATCAAAAGTGAACGCCGTGCTCTGTAACCTTCTGAGACAAACTAACCCTGGAACATAACCTGCTACCGGGTTACATACATACCCAGAAAGTTACCTCTGTTTTTGGAACCGAAAGTTGAGGTTATCCACTAACTTCTTAAACTTACCCGGGTATGTCACATAACCTGCTAAGCTCGTTTATCATTGCAATCAAGATTCCCATTATCCGAATGGCCTACTCCACATCTTCCGTTACTGCTGAATAGAACACTGTAAGGAAGTGAAGATGATTTTGCTTCTGCCCATCATCTGCTTCTGACTTCTTCACCTGTCTGTGTGTTTGTCAGGAGTGGACATGAGCTCTATGCACCAGATGAAGACTCAGCGCTCGTCTACTATGTTGTCTGACGTAAGGCAGCTGGTCAGCAGCGGGGGCAGTGTCAATCAACAAAATGATGACGGGGTCACGCTGGTGAGAAAATACATCCATCCCAAAATCTGTAACGGTCGGCTGGCACTAAATGTAGTACAGTCTGTGTAATGTGTACAGATGGTGATTTAAATCGGAAGCCAAATGGTGCTTCACATGTGACGTGTGTCTATTGTTTGCAGCTACACATCGCCAGTGCCAGTGGTTATAAGGAGGTGGTGTCTGTGTTGCTGGAGAGCGGGGCAGATGCTCAGGTGTCTGACAACAGCTTCTGGACACCATTACATCTGGCGGCCAAATATGGCCAGGTACATATCATTACATGGCATTACATGTGATTCCATGATGGACACTGACTTACAAAATCACAATTAAATATGGACTGAACCAAAGCATTGCGACTATAGGCACATGATTGATAGAATAATATATGCATTTGTTTTCTTCAAGTATTTTAGAAATGTATTTTTATGCTTCTCTCTGTTGGTTTAATGTTAGAATATTCATTTTAAATAAAAAATTCAATTCAATTCAATTAATGCACTGTAAATTAAAATAATGTATTTGCTTGGCAAATGTTTTGCATGAAATATTCCTTTAATTAAACAAAATAAATGCAAATTAGATTTAATTTTATTACTACTACTAAAAATAAATAAACACATAATTAAAAACAAAAGTGTAAAAAAAAAATTAAAGTGACATGCAAATAAAGAACCTAAAAATGTAATTTATAATAATAATTTATAAATGCATTCATGTACATAGCACTACAAAATAAAAATTGTTTAATTAATTTATTTAAATTTAAGTTAATTCAATTTCACTTATTTGTTGGAATTTCTTCCAAAATAATTTATTCAAAGTATTCCCAGCTGTCTCTTGCAGTAATTCCGTCTTTTATAAGTGAAATAAATACATATTAATGTATGTTAATCCAAAGTGTTATACAAATAAACAAAAGGGCTATTTTAATAGAAAAAAAAGACATGTTATATTATTTTTAAGTGCTAATAAATAGATGTATACCATAAAATAATTTATTTATTAGTTGTTTATTTTGTTTTGCTGTCAAAAAGGCTGCTGAACTGGACAAAACACACTTCTGGCTAATTTGAATTTGCATGATTGCAGTATTCTATATTTCCTGTGCCTATGCGTTTAGCCATTTTATCAGATTGCTGTTCACGGTCAGTGGAATGTATTGATATTAGAGTTATCGTAGACTAACTACAGTTCATTAATTCACCCACCTTTCCTGTTTCTGATTAATGGCACTTCAGCGTTGCATTGATCTTGACGATTCTCAGCCAGATGGACTGGAGCTCTGAGGATTATATGAAGTACTAATGTCTTTTATATGAGTTGAATAACAGCACTTGTGCTAGAGGAGATTGATTTCTAGAGGAAAGGACGAATCTGCTGACATGGCCAAATATTGGTAATTTTTCAGGTTGCTGATGAAGAGAATTTTTTCCTCTTTCTTCTCCTTTGTTCTTTTTGTTCCTCCGGGTACTCTTGCCTACATACACACACACCTTTCTGTTTTCTTTTTTTTTTTAGGTTCAGGTTTTTAGTACATTTGCAGTTTTATTTATACTTTTTATTATCTATTTTCTACTAACATGGTACTGGAGCCAAAACTTCAGAGCCTCAATGGGGCATGATGATAGCAAAAAAAATAAAATAAAAATAAGTTTTAAATATTTTGTAACTCCACTCTGTTCTTTCACATAAGTATAAATGCAAATTTATTTGGGAAATGCAATAAGAAGTTATAAAAAGAATAAAATTAAAATGAAGTGTTTGTGTAGCCTTTAGTGCTTTTATTTTTGTATCAAAATAATGCATCTTTGTTGGGAACAAGACACTAAAAAATCTTAGTGACCCTAAACATTTAAACTGTATTGAAATTAAAATCTGTGATGGGTTATTTTGGTGGCAGATTATTGTATTTATTATTCTGGTCAGTTACTGTATCCCCTAACTTTTAAATCAAAACGAACCATTTTGGTGGAAATGGTCTACAAGACCTCAAATATACAAGAAAGAGAGTGCACCACTAAACTATATTGCTGACATTTACAAAAAACTCCTGTGGCTGTGGTAGATATGGCATTATAGTAATAATAAATGCAATATCATGGTACTGAATGGCTCCTATCTTCAGTATTCTGTATTCTCAAGGTACTTCAAACAATACAGTGATATTATCGTCACACTTGTCCAAAGAGTAATTAGTATGTAATTGGTATTTGTTATTGGAGGGTGGGCTGAGATTGCAGTGACTAGTGTTAGCTCTTTAGTCTCGCACACCCACACACACACTCGCAAATAATAAACACACTTAGAGAGATGTTTTCTCTGCCCACATCTATAATTCATTGCAGCAGGGCAGAATCTCTCTCAAACACGCAGACAGTCAGACACATACACAGAGTCCGTCATTAGCACTGCAGATGGTTGTGTGACTCAGCAGAATTGCCATGCTGCAGTCGCAGAGGTTCACTTCAGATTGAGCATCGCATACACCACCTTTACAGCTGGAAACATCGTACAGTGAACACTGTAAAGCGGGTGGGCATACAGTATTACACCCACCACCAATCCAATGCACATTTATTTGGCAGTGGTGAGTGAATATGTGATATTTACCAGCCAGTGTGGTGGGCGACCTGTTTTGTAAACAAAAGCCTTGTTTCTTTTCTTATTATTTTTTTAAGCCACTGTGAGACAATGGCACACTCTTGTTGAAGTCACCTTTGAATATTTTATGAGAAAGAGACTAAATAAAAGCTGGCAAAGCATGTGTCTGATTGACTGTTTTTCCTGATCTTCAGGATCTTCTGTTTCTCTAATATGAGCTTATCCTATTAAGAGCTTCACAAAAGTTGCACATTTTTGCTTCTTGAAAACACACTTGCTTGTCTGTGCGTGCGTAAAGCAAGCAGTGGCACAGAAACAGAATTAAAAAGACAAGTAAACAAATGCAGATAAATACGTGTCTCTGTGTGCAGACTGAAGCTGATGAACGCAGCGCTGAGGCTGTGAATGTCAGCTGTTAGCATATGTTTGGTGCTGGAGGCAGGAGCTGAGCTGATCTGGCAGCTGATGTTGTAGATTAGATTCAGGGCTGATGGATGCAGACGTCTTTAAGATGTGACCTACATCTTTTAATATTCTCTTTGAGTTTCTCCCAAGATGTGCGTGTGTGTGTGTTTGTGTCCCTACAGACCCAAATTGTGAGCAAGCTGTTGAAGCACAAAGCAGATCCTACTCTCCTGAACTGCAACCAGGACAAGCCCTCAGGTACAAACACACACAAAAACTGCACTAATGGTCAACCATGATTTTCAGTGACTGATGTTGATATCTAGGAAGATCTGGTTATGTCTCATATGTTATGTTTAATTTTGTATTTTTTTTAAGAGAGAGAAATTAGTATTTAGTTTAATTAGTGATTTTGCAAGTTCTCTTAGAAATCATGGAGGGGTCTACAATTTTCAGCATAGGTGCATCTCCACTGTGAGAGAAAAATCTGGAAATCACATTGTATGATTTTTTTTATAATTTCATTCATTTTTTTTTCTACATTGATGAGAATTAAGGTGTTAAAATTAATTTATATTAATTGATATTTTTAATGTAATTTGATAGAAAAAATATCTATAAAAAATACAAATTATCTGTTACTGTTCTTATACTGTCCTAATACAAGACAATCTTTAAATTGCCAGTGAATACAATGGTGCAGTGTTTTTACATACATATATTCAGACCCCCTTACAGTTTACAGTACATTTACATTGCAGTCATTTGTTTAAATCATTTAAGTTATTTTTTTACCATATGAATGTACACACAGCACCCCATATTGACAGAAAAACACAGAATTGTTGACATTTTTACAGATTTATTAAAAAAGGAAACCTGAAATATCACATGGTCCTAAGTATTCAGACCCTTTGCTCAGTATTTAGTAGAAGCTCCCTTTTGATCTAATACAGCCACAAGTCTTTTTGGGAAAGATGCAACAACTTTTTCACACCTGGATTTGGGGATCCTCTGCCATTTCTTCTTGCAGATCCTCTCCGGTTCTGTCAAGTTGGATGGTAAGCGTTGGTGGACAACCATTTTTAGGTCTCTTGAGAGATGCTCAATTGGGTTTAAGACAGGGCTCTGGATGGGCCATTCAAGAACAGTCATAAAGTTGTTGTGAAGCCACTCCTTCATGATCTTAGCTGTGTGCTTAGGGTCATTGTCTGGTTGGAAGGTAGTCTGCGGTCCTAAGCACTCTGGATAAGATGTTCACCCCGGATATCCCTGTACTTGGCTGTATTCATTTTTCCCTCGACTGCAACCAGTCGTCCTGTCCCAGCAGCTGACATGCATTGTGAGCTGTAAGATCTTACATGGACAGGTGTGTGGCTTTCCTAATCAAGTCCAATTAGTATAATCAAACACAGCTGGACTCAAATGGAGGTGTAGAACCATCTCAAGGATGATCAGGCGAAGTGAACAGTTGAATATTTGAGTTAAATATATGAGTGTACCAGCAAGGGTCTGAATACTTAGGACCATGTGATATTTCAGTTTTTCTTTTTTAATAAATCTGCAAAAATGTCAACAATTCTTTGTTTTTCTGTCAGTATAGGGTGCTGTGTGTACATTTAATAAGGAAAAAAAGGTTACATCAATGTTAACTCTACCAAGGAGCTGCAGAATCTGCTAACATTCCTAATTTTATGGGATATATAGTCAATTTCACACAGAATATAGCTGAAACCAGAGTTGTCAGGGATGTGTTACACACTTGTGCCCCTGTGTTTAAGTGTGTCAGACCTCTCTAGAGCTTTCTGTTGAGTGTGAATATTTCATAGCTGGGCAGATTAATTCTGTTCAGTTCTCTGCTGATGTCTGTGAAACTGCTTCCACTGGCCTGTGGCTCTGGATGGCTAATGTAACTACTGTCACAGCTAATTGAAGCCAAGAGATTTAAAGGAAAAAAAAACTGTACAATTGAAGATTTTGCTCCATTATAAATAAAAAAATAAAAATGACCTGCTATGACTATATAACTATAACTTTTTTATTACATAATGGTAAAATACCAACTGTAAAAATAAAATAAATGTGGTAAAATTGTAAGTGACATGTCCATAAAACATGGCCCGGTGTCTTATGTACATGGTGAGCAGAGAAAAACAAAGCATCTGCAGGGTAACACACACACACAGACACACACACACACATGCAATAAACATAAAAAAAAAGGGGGAAAAAATGATAAAACATGTAATCTAGCAGGGGAATGTTTTTTGACTTTTTTTACACCATAAATTATCTGGTGAGTATGAAACAAACATGATGTAAAGCTGATCCTGATATATTTTCCCCTCTAAGGTCCTAGTATTTTTATATATTTATTTTGCACAAAGCAGTCTAATAACTCATTTGTTTGACACCTTTTCTCTAGTGTTCACAACTAAATGCTGTTTTCTGCAATTTAAAAAATAAACTAAAAAATTAAAAATAATTAAATAACTTAATAGCAAATAGTTGTTTTGAGAATAAACCTTTAAAGCATTAGCAAGAATAAAACTGCCAAAATTAATTTAAAATCATGTTATATTTCATTCCGTTGCCTTGCTGCAGAGATATCCATGCACCTCATGCTAAACCTCCGGCGAGGTGTTCGTTCTCCTGACTATACAGACTCACTCTACCTCCTCTCCACGTCTTCCCCCCAGCGCTCTGCATCTTAGACTCAAATCAATAGCTCATTCTAAGACTCTGGCTTAACTCAAGGATGTTTGGGATGAAACGTAGAGCACGGAGGGGATGAAAAGTGAATCCTTTCTTTTCACTTAAAAATCTCTTTAGAGAGCAATGTGTATATATCTGACTTTCCAAGAGAATGTGTGTGTGACTGGAGGATCGTTCTCTTGGGTGCCACTCTTTCTTGGTAAGAAAGACAAAAGGCTGGTCCCTTATGGCTACTTTAATGGAGGACGGATTATCCTCCTCCCCGTCCCCCAGCCGGAGCACAGATGGATCAATCTGCAGCAGGGCTCAATGCCCATCACAATGTGGCCACATCCATGTGAGAGACAGCAGGGGCTGAGCTACAGAGGGAATGAGGGAGTAAATCCATTGGGCCCCAGTGACAATCATAGCAAAATTATATTAGAAATGCTGTCTTTAGTCACAAATAATTGTAGAGATAGAACTGCTTGCCTTCTTTATGAAAAAGAATAGCTTAGCCAAAGATTATAGTTTAAATAAAACTTTCTCTATGTTCCTTGCTTTCCTTGGATAAAAGCACATTTGTCTGTAAATGTATAATTCTTTAACTTTCTGCTACTACTGAACAATCACTTCTGACTTGCAGTAAGATGATTTAAACATTGACCCCCTGTTTTTTTTTTTTTACAGACATAGCAGCTACTGAGCAGATTGCAGACATGCTGATGAGAGCAGAGGAATTCTGGGTACAGAGACAGACAGACCCCTCAGCTCTGCCTCCACAATCAGAAGAGCACTGCACAGAGGCCAACCAGGACAGCAGCCTTCCTGTAAAAAAACTGTATGTGCACTAGTCACAGATTTTAATTATGCTTCAGAGAATGTGGAGTTTGTCCATGAACTCTGTAGAAATGTAGAAATGATTAGCAAATTTAGACTGACCTTCAGGCTGAAAAGACTTAGTTTGAGGGGAAAAAAGTCACGAAAGTGAGTATAATCTCCCAAAATTCAGAATAATGCCCCAGTATGGGAACATATTCTATATGTTAGCATGTTATAATTACAGATTGTTAAATGTTTTTCCCCAGATATCATCAAAATGCATTTGTGTGAAATACAAAGGTGCAATAATGTAAACTTAATAAACTCACAGTGGTGTTTTGTCACTGAATGCATCAGTGATTAAGAGTAAATCAGTTCCTCTGAGCTGCATTAATTATTGTTTGAATGCACCTTAGTTTTACTAGATGCAGGTTCTGTGATTTTGCTGATACTAATTTATTTTCTTCTTTCTTCAGGGCTACTATGGCTTTACCCATCTCTAGGAGGGACAGTTTGTTGGAGAAGGAGGCCATGTTCAGGGACTCAGGAGGAGCTCTGACACAGCAGCCTTCTCTTGATAACGGGCTGGATGGACCATATCCCAGTGCTGCAGGAAAACTGGAGCAGGTCAGAGGAGAGCTGGGAACTTCCCTGGGGAAAACTGTCCTTTAAAGAAAATTTTAACATATGTTAAACAACCTTATAAATTCACTTACACAAAGCACTTGTATTTTGTACTGATCTTGCACATTCAGAGTGATTTATTTTGTTCCTGATGAGTAATGACGAGAAACAAGTCGCATCGAATGCACTTAAATCCTGTCTCACCACGGCAGATTTTGGATTGATGCATTTGAGAAAGCCTTGTGCTATTGGAGAGCAGCAAGCAGAATCAGTCATAGTTTGGATGTAGAGAGCCTTAGTAATTAATACCACTGCACACACTGACCCCACTCACCCTGAGAGTGACCCCCGACCTCTGAAGTAACAGGGAAAATCAGCTCCATTACTTTCATGCCTGCAGTGCGGTGTGAGCTTACGTATACTGTAGTTAAATGTGTTTATATTGGGAATAGGTGATTTTATTTTATTAGATTGCTTAGCATTTACACGGCCTTTTCATATATTTACTTGTGTTGTTACAAATAAAAATACTGTTAATTTGTTTATGTGGAACACAAAGGAGAACTTTATGTTGCCTTTAATATACATCTCAATATTTGAATTTGTAAAAAGGTGTGTGTTTTGTGTTCCAGGTGAAACTGATGCCTCCCGCTCCTAATGATGACCTTGCATCCCTCAGTGAACTCACAGACAGCAGCCTGCTCTACGAGATGCAGAAGCGCTTTGCCAACGACCAGATATATGTACGTACTGTAAATACACAAACACATATACAATATAATGAGGCATGCAGTTGGTTATTCAGAATTATACATTAACCGTGTCACTCCCTAAACACACGAATTAAGAATGAACAGTCTAGCCCGTTCAGGAAGAGGCTTTCATTCTCTGTCTTAATCCGCTCTGAAGGAGTTGACGTCCGGATTCTGACTCTGTGGTCTTTCACCAAGCCATCCGGTCCAGTGTGCCTTTCTCTCTCTCTCTCTTGCGCGCACACACACACACACACACTGCTGCTGGATCTTATGTCTTGAGGTCTTGGAGAGTGGCCAAGTCCTCTGTTTGTAGCATGGCCAGGGACTGGTGTTTGGATGGCAGCCCTCTAGGTCTCACTGTATTCAGGCCAAAGACTTGAGCCAGCCCTGGGGAGATGAAAAGACATCCGTACATTGACTCTCTGTTAACGGCTGCTGTCATTACTGCTACTGTTAACACAGTGGCTGTTTCTACTATAAATCTTGGTCAATGACGTTTATTATGTGTCTTGATGCTACTATAATCCTACATCTGTAATATCTCAGTTATCCTTGGTTTTATCTCTACCACCATGGATTAGGGTGACCACCTGCTAATAAGCCCAAGGGGGGACAAGGGGTATGTTTCTGAGGGACAATGTGGGACACTGCCTG
>JAUCNO010001888.1:14442109-14455432 GCA_032353835.1 Enteromius viviparus
TTTGTATTAAAATAAGTCAGACTATCTGCCATAAGCCTGGCTTATTTGGTAAACTTGTTTTATGGAACAGGCCCCAGTACACTGAGGTTTGGCATGTATAATGTGTTGTTGTCTGTCCTAATTCTGTTTACAAATGGTGTTTTTCTCTATTAATCTTTTTAAGGTTATTATTTATTAAATTATTAAGAATAAATATTTTGGCAGCTGATTGGGTCATTTAGAGAACATGCCAGCTTAAATGCTTCTGGTGACATTGGGTGCTTCTGATATTGACACAGTGTAAAAGTAAAATATGACAGAATTGTCTTGACATAACCATTTGTTTCTTAGAAAAACCTGCATGTATGACTTTTCTTGTCAGTGACTTTTAAGTATTATTATACTTTTCCTCTCTGCTTTTTACACTAGAAAAAATTGCACTTAAGCTATGGTTCAAAAACCCCTCTACATTCCTGAAATATGCTCCTGTCTGTTTTAACAGAGATCCTGCCCTTGAAATAAGCATACTGGACATCTTTGGCTTCGAGGAATTCCAGCGCAATGGTTATGAACAGGTAAGGTTAAAATCTGTTTGTGATCGTTTGAAAGGGTCTTTTCTAGCACCGTAATGTCTAACATTTAGAGTCTCCTATTTAAGGGCAGACTCTGGAGCATTTCATCAGGTTTTAAAGAACAGTGCTCTTCACCTTATCATGATAGATCTGCGCAAGATTTAGTGTGGATATGCCACAGAGCCACAGACCAGTGGGAATGAAGGCATTGTGCTCATGATCCTGTTTCCTGTACAGGGGAAAGCACTGACCTATCCCACAGTATGTTCCTGCCTTGGGCTATGACGTTTTTAGACTTAACAGCACCCGGGATGTTCTTCTGTTGGGTTTTTTCCACCACAAAGGCATTTAATTCTGAGCGAGACAGGTGTTTTTTTCTGACTCTGTTCAAGCTTTATAGCTCTGTTCCAAAACTGAGTTAGGTGGCTGTGTAGACTTTTTTTTAAGGCATTATAAAAGTGCTTCCGATGTGTAGGCTGTTCTAGAACTTAGCCAAGAATACATTGCATCAAACTCAAAAATTCATAGCAACAGACAATGGAGTGCTGCCAGGATGACATATTTTGCATTGCAATCCAGACGATAGCATCACCCTGGTTTCCTCAACAATTAGCCAATAGGATTTTTCCATTGGCTTCTGAATAATTGCAGAAAGGAAGCTTTGTTACAAACAAAAATTGATTTCTAGCCCCTTCTTTAGGAAAGCTCCACTGTGCTCTGATTGGCCAGCTGTGATTGGCTGAACATCTTAACTCTGTGTCAGAAATGTAATACCCCTTAACTTAATCAAGCTACAGCTTCCAAAGCAATTATGAAGACAGTTTATGATGTACTGTAGTTGGTCAGTTCGAACCATGTCAGGATGAGCCGGAGCATTCTGAAAATATAGGTGACCAAGCCAATCGATCCAAATTTACTTTGCTAGCAAAATGTATCAAAGCGCTGCCAGTACAGCTCAATAGGTGTGTGCTACTTCAGCTTTTCTTGAGCATCTAGTGTGAAACAGAACACAGTGCATCTGTGTTTGTCATCTTTTTGCAGCCAGTTACAGTATATCCGGAGAAAAGAGGATAATGAGGTTAAACAAAAATCTATAGCTGCACTTGTGATGGTAAGGGCAGCAAACAATTACTCTGCGCTCCTAAATTGAGCAAATAATAAATAACAACAATAGACAATAAACAAGTAATAAAATAATTTGTTGTTAAATTATATATATATATATATTCTGCAAAAAAAGTAATTCATTTAAATCATTAAACTTACAATATAAAACAGTAGTGTATTTTTAAATATAATTATTTCAAGGCCCTATGAAATGTTTTTTTCTGTTTTTACTTTCATTATATTTATTATTATGTGTATATATATATACACATACATATAATTCGGTTTGCCATTAATTATCTGGATTCCTTTGTAACGTTTCATTAAATATACTTTATTATTCTTTTTTTTTCTTAATTAAATTCTTAAAATAAGTTATAACTAAAAAAACTCTATTAATATATATATATATATATATATTATTATTATTATTTTTTATTTTTTATTTTTTACTTTATTTAAAAAAAAACAACTATTGCTTTAAAGTTAATCATTTTATAATTAGTAGTAGTAGCATCATTACTCTGTTATGGTTTCTTGAAATTAAACGGAACTTTTCATTCTCATGAAGGGTTGCTCTGAAGATCGTTCTGTTTCTGTTTATGATGTGATGACAGTTTTACTCAAAAGAATGGCACAATGCTCACAAGTGACTCTCAGAGCAGCTCTGGAGGTTATGTTCATGCACCACAGTGTACATTCACACAAAGACACAGAGCATGCAGGATGTATATTTAAATGGTATTTTTGCAGCTTAATGTTCACTTTCTATGTCTTGTAGATTTAAGTTGACTGGCTGACTTTTAATTTATTCATCCAGAATTTGGCCAATTCTGTGATTTTTTTTTTTTACTTTTATGACTGGATTACATGATTCTTTTCACATTTTCCACATTGGAAAATATAGGGCCCTACATACTTAAGAGATTCAGACGTACCAGATTGTCCTAGCAAAGTTGGCATGATGACATGGCCTGGGTGGGATATTAATAATTGTGTAGAAATGAGAACATTTCTTAACCAATTGTTAACCAAAGAACATATTTCAGTCATTTAACCAGTTATTCATTCAGTATACCCATTAACTGCAGGACGATGGAACCAGAAATTCTAAAATTGTATCTGATTTACAGAATTTTACTGTCTGTAGATTATAAAATACTTCATTCATTATCATGATAGTTTAAAACCGACTATTAAAGCAGCTATCGTTACCAACATATGATGTTTCATTTCAATTAGGGTACTGCCTAAGAAGCTTTTTAGGTTTTTGTACAAAGCTTATATTTGACTCAAGAAACGTCACAGAGAGGTCGGCTAAGGCTAAACTGTGTGACAATTCTACTTTGTTTGACTTGTTGTGAAAGCATTAGTGCATTTTTCTCAGTAGCCTGGAGCCAGACCCAGACGCATAGCTGGAAGTGCCATGTATTTTATATACAGTAAGTTCATTTTTTTACCCCCAAAGTCTGAGAAGTAGCCTGAAATAAAGCAGCTGCTGTCAAGATCCGAGTTATGTTATTTCAGTGTTTTGGAGAGAGACAAATGTCCGTCTGAAGGCTAAGACGCCACATGTGTGCACCGCCGCCCCCTGCCCAGAATCCTCAGCAGCCACGTCTACTGTGTGAGCTGTGTTTTTGAAAAGGACGAGATGAGGTTGACGTGTGAGGGGGGTGTTTTCTCCTCAGCTGAACTCTTGGAATCAGACACAAAAGAGTCACTGTGCAGGGTCGGGTTTGACCCATGAACCATTGGCCTGGATTTGGCACCAACTAATGTCATTGTTGTCATAGACTCTATGTGGGGAAGCATGAGGTAAATTATGGCCACTGTGGAGTAATGGCTCATGTATGAGGTTCATCTACTTCCAACTGCTAAACCAGATGGTGATCTACTGCACATGTTAGCTACTACTGGGGGAAAAAAATTGCTTAAACCAGCCTTAGTTGATTTGCTGGTTCTGTCTGGTTTTGTTTGATGACTAGTGAACCAGCATGGGCCATGTGACCAAGAGCACACAAGCTTATTGGTTCATTAGATTTATGCTTAGTGCTGAACAGGAGCATATAGCTTAAAAACAAGTATTTATGCTAATAGCCAGTTAATACCAAGCTGAATGTGGCAGACATTTTGAGCAAGAATATTTTTAGAGGTCTGTCCCCATCAGTCAAGATAAGGGCTTTTATTTCCATGTGGATCTGTTCTTTCTGTCATAGATAGTCATCTGGACAACTGCTGAGAGGTAGGCAGGTGTGTGTCTGTATGTGTGTAGCTTCCTTGACAGTGTTGGACAAGGTGTAAATCAGGATTGGTGCTAGAAGAGATAAGTGCTTACCCATAATCCCCTGGGAGTTCTCCTTTTGATGGTGGGTGTGACAGATTGGTAAATGCTTACGAGACACCAAGATACTATGCATCTTTAATTCACATGTGAAAGAAGATTCATGGTCCCTGACCTTGCAAGGTCACATGAATGAAAAAAATAAATAAAAATTAGGATTGAACGATTAATTATGGAGCATAATTACAGCATCTAATTACAGAAACAAATTCACCACTATTCAGTTTTTCTTTTTTACCCCAAGCTAAGGATTTCACAATGTAATGTATTTGACAATAAGTTATTGACATTAAGGCAAGATCAGTTTGGTGGATACTCTTCAACATAGAAGATTGCAGTGTTGCTGCTTAATATTAGATGCCACCCATAATTAAAAAGAAAAAAAAAACATAAAAGACAGTTTGTAGATACTACATCATGCCAGAGCAGATGGCAGGTGAAAGCGAGATGCTCTAAATGAAAGGTTCACTTGGCGTTTTTGATTGTGATCTCCAAAATCTCTTCACAAACTTGTCTCAGTTGCGTGTAGAGCATATGTTCTGGGGTCGTTCACACAGTACATGTTTTCCATTCCAAGGCACTCATAAGATTTTTCAGTTGCAAAAGTCAAAAATATATTCATTTAAATAAAATATAAAAACTATCTTTTCCTCTGTTATTTCTACCATTACATCTCACATAAAGGTACATCTCTAGACCCTCACAATTCCTGAGTGTTACGTCTCACATTTTTAGACTAGGGCTACTAGTCGATTAAAATCTTTAATCTAATTAAATACATGGTGAGGCAATCAATTAATCTAGTTAATCTCAAAATAAATTTGGCAATGAAAATTCCCACAGAAGTTATTTAAATACATCATTGTGATAAACGGGAAAGTAGCAAATAGACAATACAAATTGAAGCTTTAGAAATAAGTATTTTATTTGATTCAGCGTAAAGTTTATAAGACACAAATGTTTAGGCTATTTAAACTATGGAACATAAAAGATCGTTTGAGAAGTAATCTCAGTATTTTTTGTTCATGCTCTGGTAACCAAAACAGCTTTGAACTAACCTCTTTGTCATTTGCATATTTATCATATCTTAAATAATTTTTTTTTTAACTTTAAAGAAGAAGTTAAAACTGCCAGCAGGTGGTGGTAGTAAAATTATTTGAGTCATTCATTCATTTGATTTGTTTAAACTGATTCATTCAGGAACGAAGTAAACGGCTCTCTCTTGGGCCTTTGAAGCATTGCTTTACATGTGAGTTAACTGTATGCAACTATTTATATTGAGTTATTTTATTATAACTAATTTACATGTAAAACATCTCTATTTTAGACACAAAACCTCATTATGTGTGAAAGGCCCCTTAGACACCACAAAGTGCATTTTTATGCTTTTTCAGTTAATGTTACAAACTCTCCACTTTTCTACACTTGTGTGATTTATAAAGACAATATTGTATCTTCTATGGGTAAGTGTTGTCTTGCGTTAAGACATGGGGCCTGAAAGCTTTCTTCGGAATGCCTCCAAACTCATCTTTTGTGCATGGATGGATTGTTTTGCTCTGTGTTCCTCAGATTCTTCCTGTTTTTCTCCAATCTCTTCATCTCAGCTCTGATCTTTTTCTCTCATGATGTGTTCTGAATTGTGTCAGTGCTCAGGCAGTCTTCCCTATGACATCCTGTAGCGCTGTAAAACCTCATGATGAGAAGTTGATGAGGTGCACCCAGCTCTTCTAAAATGCTTGTTTTCTTTCCTCCCCATTGCTTCCACCATGGCCGTCTGTTCTTCATCCAGTGCGTGTTGCCACATTAAACTTGGAAGATGCCTATATTGATACAACCGTGCTGTATGCTTCCCTCCAACGGACTTTGTGTTTGATCGGCAGTATCAAAACAGCTCCATCATATACTGTATGACCTAAGGGCTTTTGAGAAACCAACAGCTAGATGGTTTGGAGTTGAATCATTTTGTTTGGGGAAAAAGCCATCTACTATTTCTACTTCAACTGGAATAGTACCATTTGTCCACATGGAAAAGCTTCTGTGGTTTCTTGTGTAGTGTTAAGTACTTGCTATATACCTTATATGGATTTCCGCTGTGGTTCCTGCTTTGGCTTTTTAGACTCCCTTCCATTAGGGTTCCTTGTTTTTAACTTTCATCTCGGCAGGATTACGGTGATAAATTATTTAAATGAGTCCAGTTACTGGGCTGTTAGGATGAATTCCTAGAAAAAACCCGCTCACTGAAGCGTGAGTGAATGAGTGCGCGGGGTTAACGTTGAATGCTTATTGCAGCCGTGTTCGTTAAGAGGCAATTAACATACATGCCAGCTCTTTGTGTTCAGATAAACCTGCCTGCCATAGAGCTATTGTTTTGGAAAATATGTGGAATGTTGAAACATACCTCACAATTGTATGCTTTTTTTTTTATCCTTATAAAACACGTGCTTGTTTCCTGAAAAGCCATATACAGCACTGTCAACATTGCACAAAATTGCACAATCTTATTTATACAATTTAGTGTTATATATGTACACGTATTTAATAGATTAAATATATTTTATCTCTTTCTTTTTTTTTAATGAAGATTGCCTTAAGACTGGATTTTTTTAGGCTTTTATCAGAAATACTGTGGCTGCCATTGACTGATATCCAGCATTTTTTTAAATGATAAATAATAATAATAATAATAATAATAATAATAATAATAAGCTGATAGCTTATTTTGGGTGAACTATGACTTTAAATTATTATAAGAAAAAAACAAAACAAACTAAACAAAAAATCGAAATAATGCATGTTTTACAATATCTGTATGTATTTAATTATTTATTGTAGTTTTTTTATTTGTTGATTGGTTTATTTTTATGTTAAAGTAAAACTGTAATTATTATATAGTTATAGTAATAATAAATATAATATAATATAATATAATATAATATAATATAATATAATATAATATAATTATGCATGATTACAACCACAAAATATTATATTTATTTATTTATTGATTTATTTATAAACAGCCATATTTGGTATCAGTGAAGAGCTAAAGATGCAATATAAAATATGAGTAAGGAAAAGCAAAAAACAAAGCACATCAGAACAAAAGAATATTTTCACTAAGTATTGTTTCTACTACAGCTGTACATTTGTTTAAAAGGGGATTTCTGGTAAACTGACAGAACTCTGCATATCCACTGTTAGAGGTTGTTATTTCTTTCAAGTAGTCCCTTGCTTTAAAACTCCACAGGGGCAGAGGTTTCCATAGTTAGAGTAACACGCTCTGTATGGCCAGGTCAACAATTTATGAGTTACAAGAGGCCAACAAAGGTGCATGAACATGAAAAATAAACAGATTGATGACTGAATTCTGTTTATAAGTAAAATGCCCCTGTGCCCTGTCTTAACAAAAGTTTTTGTGTTTCTGTGTCTATAGCTGTGCATGAACATGGTGAATGAACGGATCAGGCAGTTCACCGCAGACGTGCTCTTCCAGCAGGAGCAGCAGGAATGTCTGCAGGAGGGGGTTGCCATGGAGACGCTACACTCCCTCGGCAACCAGACAGCGGTGCTGGACTTCTTCTTCCAGGTATGCAATCAGAGCGGCTTTCCGAGAGCCGTGGCGGGAGGGAAAGGAAAGAAGTTGAAAAGCTTTTTTCCCACCCTGAGGCTGTTGACCCTGTACAAGAGCCCCTCTGTTGCCTCTTTAATTGCCGTCTCTTCATTTACTGACTCAATAACGGATGTCCTCGCTGACTGTTTTATAAAGGCCAACACACATCCAGGCATTTTGAATTCCCTTAGGTGTCACAAAGATGTGATAAAGCCCATCTTTTAGACTATGACTCTATTAGCTGTTTTCAGATATGACCATTTCAGAGTCACCAATTGCCATTTCTCTTTGGTCAAGACTAAGTGAGACAGCATTGTACACACAAAGTATTTTTTCTCTTGCCACACACACATTTGGACTCTACTTTACTCCTTATATTATTTTGTGTACATTTGAATGGGTTTTATGACTGTCTGTTTAAAGCTTTCACGCGTCCTTTATAAACAGCTCCACTTTGCATACTAGTGCATTTAATGACTTGGAATCTGAACATTTTTATTAAAGATGGAATTATCAAAATAAAGAAGAATTCTAATTATTCTAACTATAGGCATATTGAATCAGCTTTCAAAATAAAATATAAAATGCTACTTGAAATGGCATATTAGTAAATGAATGAGAATTAGTTAACATGTAGTAGACATGTAGTTACAAAGTTACTTAATATCAGGATAAAGTGTAACCCAAATATTTAAAGGGATGAAAACTGTCATTAATTACTCACTTTCATTTTGTTAAACCCCATAAGACTTTTGTTCATCTTCAGTACATAAATTTAAATATTTTATTGATCTTCCTGACCTTGCATAGACATGAACATAAAAGGGAAGATATTTAAAAAAAAAAAAAAAAAATGTTTTTTGGGGGTTTTTTGCAAACCAAAAGTACTCTCGTAGCTTCATAAAATTACAATTGAACCACTGATGACACATGGACTATTTTGATGATGTCTTTACTAGCTTTCTGGGCCTTGAACATGTCAGTTGCATTATTCTCTATGCAGAGTGAGAAAGCTCCAGGATTTCATCAAAAACATTTGTGTTCTGAAGATGAACCGGTGCATATTCAAACTATTACAACATTTCAGATTTTTAAGCAAACCTTGTTTTTAGTTTGCCGTGGTTTGTACATTTTTTCATTGATTATGGTATTGTTGTTATGATCAGTGTAAATCAAATCTTACCCTGGAGGTCCGATGCACTGCAGAGTTTAGATCCAAACCTAATCAAACACACCTGAGCATGTTAATCAGTGTCTTAAGGATCATTAGAAAACACAGGTATGTGAGTTTTATCAGGGTTGGAGCTAAAGTCTGCAGTGCATCGGACCTCCAGGGTAAGATTTGAGGAACCCTGGTGTATAGTGCATAAGGTATTTTCATCAAGTTTTGTTGTGTATTTGTGATTAGCCTTAATGGCTAGTTAATTTGGTGGCACCTTTCTCTTTTCTTTTCTTTTTTTTGTGTGTTGTCTAATGATGAATTGTAAATGTGTGTTTTGTTTTGTTTTACGTTGCGATTGTACCGCATTGTGTTTTGGGACCCCCTCGAAAACGAGATGGTACATCTCAAGGGGTTAATCTTAATAATAATAATAATAATAATAATAATAATAATAATAATGAACAAAGGTCTTACATGTTTGGAACACCATGAGGGCGATTTGATTTGATTGATTTTATTAACGGTTGTCTAACAGGTTTCCTACATAGCATTGTTAGTTTTAAATCTACTTGCATAATAACATAGTTTAACTGTGTAATACGCTGTAAAATGTACACTTCTGACTGAAATGATGGCCTGGTTTGCTCAGTTTATTTTGTGAAATTGACCATCTTAACTTACTGTGTACTCTGGATTTTGCAGCTAAAGTCTTCAGTGTAACTGTGTGTGTGTTACAGAAGCCTCAGGGTGTGCTGGGTATCGTTGATGAGGAGAGTCAGTCCCTCAGGCCATGTGAAATCAACCTTTACAAGAGACTTCAGATACAGCTGGATTCCTCTGGTTTGGATGCCATCTCCCTCACTACCAAGGATGGCAACGGGAACCCCCCACCCAAAGACCAGGGGCCATCGTTTACCGTCACTCACTACGCCGGCAAGGTGGGTTACGGGAAGCTGCGAGTTCACACATGCTCATGCTGAGTTCATGATCATGTGCTCAGCCGGAGCCTCACACGCAAACACAAAAACCCATAGTCACACATTTCCGAGAAGCCCTCCAGAGAGTCAGTGCGCTGTCATGCTGAGAGTGAGGGCTATTATTAGTGCTGAACTCATGTGTGTTTGTGTGTCCTTACTGCAGGTGACCTATGACCTGACCGGCTCACTGGACAAGAACAAGGATGTTGTTCCCCAAAACATCTTGTTTGTTATGAAAAGTAAGGTTCTGTGTACTAGTTATCCTCTATGTGGTAAAAACAATTACCATGGTAACAGTAGCTACCGTCAAAATAGCTTAGTTACTATAGTTATTGTTACTGTAATGAAAGAGAAGGAAATGACAGGAGATCACTTATTCATTCACTGCTTTACAAATTTTGGGGTTTACAAAATATATATATAAAAACATTAAAAACCTTTATTAGATTAAAAAAATCAAATAAATCAAATAATAATAAAAATATATATATGTATGTATATATATATATTTAATCACTTCAATCTTTTAAAGGGTAGTGGTCATTAATTTTGTTAGTAACAATAACTATAGCAATAGTTTGGCTGTTTTCCAAAAAAATTTACTTAGGCTACATTTTAATGCCTCATAAATGCATTTCTGACACCAAAAGCCTGCTTTCAAAATTCTTCATTATCATTTATTCTTTGCAATAAATGCATTCACACCATGTATTGCCTTGAGTGACAAATATCCACCCAAGATGTGAACTGTGAAATGTTAAATAATAAAACACGTCTTAACACCACACCTTTTAAGTACTGTTAAACATAATTAACAGCTTCATGCATTGTATATTAGACAAAATGTATACTGTTCTGAATAATTTACTTCGTTATTAGCATCACTACTAAAATAGTTACTCCCCATCGTTATGGACATGTGAACTCTAATCTTAGTATTTGTTCCTGCTGCAATGCATTTCATATACGTTTTAGCATTGACCCACTATACACCACCTCCACTCCCCACATTAAGGAGGTCAGAGGTCAACACGAGCAGTGTGTGCACATGGAGAGATTTGAATGGGTGCTGTTATGTTGTTTTGAGGGTGTCTGTGGGGGATGGTGTAAATGAGGGGAGACAATTAGCTCCGGCGCCTGCCGTAATTAAGCTCTAAACATGTGTAGCCTTGTGTTTATTTTCTGTCTCCACCTCTCTCTTCCCCTGAGCAGCAAGTGAGAATGTGCTCATCCATCAAATGTTCCAGTGTAAGCTGACTCAGACGGGCTCATTGGTTCCCCACCACCAGCGACTGAAGCTCCGTGGGCCCAAAGGCACTTTGCTTAACAAGAGCACTACGCTAAATCCTGCCAGAGATGCCAAGAAATATGTGGAACTGAACAAGGTACACCAGTGGAACCTTTACACTTATTACATTACATCCATCTATCCATCTATCCATTTATCTATCTATATATATATATATATATATATATATATATATATGTATGTATATATGTGGGCTGGTAATTACAGTTAATTAAATTACAGTAACAAATATGAAGAAACATTATTAATGCATTTACTGCTCTCGCCCCGAATAAGTGAGCTAGATAGGTGTATGTAATATTATTGTATTATTAACATTATTGATGCATTTTAATTTATTTTATTTTATTTGTTTTTTTGATAATTTAATTTAATTATAAATAAATTGTTGTTAAGTAACTTTTTCATACATTGTTTTAATAATGTTTATATAATAATATTACAAATATTTAGTAAAACATCAACAACAAACAATAAATAATTAATTCATTTGTTTGTTTGCTTGCTTATTTATGTTTTTTCCTTTTATTTTATTTCATGTAATTTTTTTATTGTTATGTATTTTAATTACATTACATAAAACAACAAAAAATATAAATATTTTTATTAAAATAAAACATGTTTTATTCTTCAGAAAACAACAATCAGTCATTACTAGAAAATTTTGCATTGGATTTAATGTAAAGTGTCTTATATTATATATATTATATCATAAACCAAAAAAAAAAAAAAATCAGCAATGCTTGAAATATTCAGCAATAGAAATAAACAGTACTTTTGGTTTGGTCATGCACATGGGCTTCCCTAAGTCTGCATTGACTGAGGTTTAATCACTGGCATTAAGTGTGTACTCAGTCTGACTTCACAGTCCTCCGTTAACGCACACAGTGACGATAATACACCACATGACTCACAAACATGACCAGACCAGCCAGATCAAACTTTTCATGAGCTGGAGTATTTTTAGTTTATCGAGCCCGTGCTGGGAAGTGACCTAAATTAGACATTGTTACCCTAAATACATTCTGCCCATTGATCAGCTTTCCACAGCCAGATATCCCATTCAGAGAAAACACAGGGCTTTAACCGACTGCGTCACACCAGGCACAAACACACAGATACATCACTCTCCATGCAGCTCTATCTCTGCAGCCTTTCTCAATCGCCCTCCTCCTTTTCCTTCTCTCTCTGTTTCTCTTAGACTCAGTTTGTATTTCAATGATGTGCAGTTTCTCATTTCCCTCTCTCTTTGTCACAACCATTAGTTCTGAGAGGGGTGAATCTCACAAAAGCATGTCAATTAAGGGCCCAGAATTCATCTGTGTTTTGTAAAACATTAAAATGTAACTTCAATTATAAGTGTCTGATTGTATATTGCATTTTATGAATGTGGGTAGTATGAATGGAATTCATATGGAAATCCACCATATTGATGTTGGCACGTGTCATGCGTCGTCACAACAGCACAGAAATTTTAACTTTCTATTAATCATCTTTTTTTTAGATTGTGTAAAACAAGTGTAATTTAATCACAATAAACAAAGTTTGTTTTTTTACCTGAGATAAAAACACATGAAATGAGTTGCGTCACTTTCTGCCATTTTTCGAATATGACGCCTCCTCTCCCAGGGCCTCATGGGATAGGAAAGTGGCCATGGTATGCGTACTACAGAATTCGGGCAGAAGCAGTAGGTCATCCGGGTACTTCTCGCCTATTGAATTTTGGATACTGTGAATACAGACATATGACTCGCCTCGCATACTGTTTTTCTCGTACTATATACAGTAGTAGGGAAGTATGCGATTTCGGACGCAGCAGTAGTCACCTCAAATGGTTTTCACTTCACAGGTGTGCCTTATCAGGGTTAATTGGTGGAATTTCTTGCTTTATCAATGGGGTTGGGATCATCAGTTATGTTGTACAGAAGTAAGGTTACTACACAGCCGACAGCCCTATTAGACAACTGTTTCAATTCATATTATGGCAATAACCAATCAGCTAACTAAAGAAAAACGAGTGGCCATCATTACATTAAGAAATAAAGATCAGTCAGTTCGGAAAATTGCAAAAATTGTGTCCCCAAGTGTAGTCTCAAAAACCAACAAGGGCTACAATGAAACTGGCACACATGAGGACCGACCCAGGAAAGAAAGACCAGGAGTAACCTCTGCTTCTGAAGACAAGTTCATCCAAGTCACCAGCCTCAGAAATCGCAAGTTCACAGCAGCTCAGATCAGAGACCAGATAAATGCCACACAGAGTTCT
>JAUCNO010001888.1:14471828-14509074 GCA_032353835.1 Enteromius viviparus
GGACACATTTTTTATTGATATCGATCATTTGCCTATCGCGATACATATCGTTATCGTTTTATCGCCCAGCCCTAATACAGTATGTAATTATTTACAGTATTTTGATTAGCAATATCCTGCGTGTTCATCATTGTGATATGTCGTGTTACCAAGTACCAAAACATGTCTAATCTGTGGATTTATGTAAACTGTTGTCATGCGTTAGATAAAAGATGTGAGCCCAAAGTGTAAACGCATCCGTCTTGCTCATGTTTACATGAAAGAAACAATGGAAAAGTAGTGCAGTGGAATGGAAAAGCACTTTCTGTGTGAACAGGCCTCTTGAGTTTTCCTCTTCGCCGCTCTTTTCTCCTGAGTGTCTTTCTCGCCGTTTTATCATTTTAGATTTAGAAGTGGTTAATTTTCCAATCTCCTTCCTCTCTGTTTTTCTGTGCAGCATAATTTTGGTGTGCTTTCATTAGATCACATGCTGCTCTTTCTGTCTCACTCAGTAAAGGATAAAAGGATTACGGTAACATTCCAGTGAGATAATGAATCGGGACGCTGCTGGTCACATGACACTGTAAGTTTCCACTACCTGGCCGTAAACATCATGAATCTTTCAGAAAGAGAGAGTATACGAGAGAGAGAGAGGGAGAGAGAAGGACTATGGACACTTTATCCTCTGAACATTTTAGCTCCTAGACAGCAGCTCGTGTTGACTCTGGATTAAATGACCCAGACATTTGTGACATTTGTGTTTAGACTGGGGATAAAATAGCTCAGATTATCCAGTGATTGTAAATACTGTTTTGACTGCATGAAACGAAGCAGATAGTCTTCTGATAAGCGTAACATTTTTTGAAAACTTTTAGAAGAGCAAGATGCGTGGCAATTGGTAGTCACGTGTCTCCTGCTCATTTGCATAAAGTGAAACTTTGACTCAGTGAGACATACTTTCCCATTCTCACATTCCCTAGATGCTCTGTGCTTTTTTGTGAGTGCATGGGTGAAAAGGTTTGTTTTTGACTGTGTATGGACGTGTGTGTGTGTGTGTGTGTGTGTGTGTGTGTGTGTGCGCGCGCATTATCATCACAATAATGCTACAGCAGGTCAGACAGGGTGAGAGTCTGCTGATGGGATGCATGCGGACGAAGGCCAGACGATTATGATGGAAATTTGGGGCTTTTCGAGCTTGAGGTTGTCTGATACGGCGGTCAATTTTCATGGCCTTTCTTGGGGGGCGCTCTGTTAGCATTGTGTGTGCATGTGTGTGTGTGTGTGTGTGTGTGTGTGTGTGTTTGCTTCATGACATTCAAGCTGTTCGAATATATGCCTTTGTGTGTGTGGCAAGAGCTTTTTTTAATGCTCTTATTCGCTGATTTTACTCCGCTTATTCATACCACCGTCACATTATATTTGTAAAAAATGTCAGTGTTGATACTTCCACGTCTGTTGATTCATTGCCTTAGAACAAAGGCCAAATCTTAAGGCATATGTCTATCAAAGGAACAGTCATTTCAACAGACAGTTCTGCAATACAGTATATAAATGTAATTGATGTACATTATCAATGTGTCCTTATGGTGTAATAGCAAAAATGTTGACATAATTTTTACCATCTTTAACATCAATAAATTAATCAGTCATTCAATAAATACCACTGAAACCAACCTTTGTGTTAGAAAATATTATAAAATAAAATAAAATAAAAAATTTAAATTAGATGTTTCTGTCAAACAATCCCCTCTCAGGCAGTAACTTACCATTTCTGTTTGCACTGCCCAGAGCAAACAACACATAAATTGCTAAAAACAATTTTCCCTTTTCTTGTGCCATGTGCCAGTCTTTGTCTGCGCACACGTGTGTAGATTTTCTCTTGACTCGTGGGTAAATAAAGAAGTGAAGCCTTGGATAAATGAGGCTTTGTGTTTGCTTATGATGTGGAGTCATGTGTACCCTCATCCACCATGTCTCTTCCAAAGACGCCTTGACTTCCCGAGGCTGAAAAGAGGCTGCGAGTAACAATGAGCCCATTCACAACCTTCCGTGCCTCCATCAAGCCATTCATGAGCATGTATGAGGGTGAAGGGAAAGTTATTATATTTTTGAATGGATGTTGGTTTTTATGCATCTGTGATGTGCGATCAAGAAGTTGAAATCAAGGATGATTTGATTCTTTGAGTACAGTATTTTTCTTCTCTGTCATCATGGTCTTTATGAATGAAGTGTGTTGCACCAGGCTTATTTATCACGGTTAAGCTCAAGCCTTAGGACAAGCTACTCATCCACCCTTGAACGCAATGCAGCATCCTTACTGTATCGCACACCACAGCACACACAGACTCAGAAACAAATGCGTGGATCTGAGTCAGAGAAAACCGCATTTCATTTGACGTGAATCTAAATGAGGCAGTGAGGGACTGAAGTATTCATTACATGTTCTTAAAGGGATAGTTTACCCCAAAATAAACATTCTGTCATCAGTTGCTTGTCCTCATGACTTTTCTTTTTTGTTCAAACCTTTATGGTTTAGTTTATTTTTAGGAACGATACTGGATACTGTATGATTCAGATTTTTCAGATTGTTTTGAAGAAGGTTGTTTTTCTAAGGCAGTGAGATCCAGAATTACACTGGGTGACCCAATGACCATGGGGGGGGTGAAGAAAAACATTTATTCAAATGTATTTATATTCTTTTCCAAATAAAAGAAGAAATGCACACAGGGTTTGCAGTGACATAAGTTTAAATATGTTTTTTTTTTAAAAGCTTGAGTTCAGTTAAACGGTTTTGTTCATGAAAGAAGTCAGAACTCTTATGCTCCCCAAGAATGCATTAATTTGATTAAAATACATTATATAATAACATTGTGAAATTTAAATTGAATTTAAAAGAACTTCTTTCTGTCTCAAAAAATGTTCAAATGTCATTTTAAGCATCATTACTTGATACATCATTATATTGCAGCTTTCACGTGCAAAGTTTCCTTTTAATCTGAAAAGATTCTCATAACAGGAACAACAGCTGGCTGTGCCTTACTCATTTCATCTGGTATATTTGTTTTACACAAACACTTGTGTGATATTTATTTGTTTTTTTACAGAGTGAGAGGCTTTTATGGATAACAGCTGGGAACAGGAAACCCTGCAATAATGCACTGATTTACATAAGGCTTTCTCTGTACCTTCCCTTTTTTTTTTTTTCTTAGTACGCTCAGCTTTGAGAGGTACTAATATAAATGCTCATACACGAGTCCCTGCTTTTTCCCTAACAGCAGAAATGCCGTCAGTGGTTCTTATCAGCATAATGATTCTCAGAATAAGAGATGATGGTCTGTTGTCATCCTCGCTGTTTTATTGTGGCTATTTGCTGTGAATATTGAGGTATATCTTCACCTCCCATAATCCCAATTCAGAACTTAACTGCCAGGCAGTCGACCCTATTGAGTTCATATGACTCAATCCCCAAAGGCCCTACAAACTGTGAGGGCATCGATAATGTTCATATTCATATACAAGAGGTCTTTGGTTTCCCCTGGCTCCCTTCATGGTTGATGACTCCTGTGGGAAGCCATTGGTCCTGGTCATAGAAGGGTTAGGGGAAGTTCAGAAGCACCAGGCTGCTGTAAATCACCTTGAAAGGGAGACGCTGAGTTAATTTGGCTTAAGGCTTAAGCAAGTGTTTGACTGAGCGCATGTAGAAACCCCCCAATACACTACATCCTTTCAATCCCACCCTCCCATCTGTTCACCATGTGCCACTTGACCAATGCATGAGAGCTGTGTGCCCAGTGGAAACGGTGAGAGTATCGTCTACATTATTTATTCATTTTTGTTGAAAGTCAGGATGTCAATTTTCACTCTCGCATTAAGATTTCTTGCATCACGAATCACAGGCATGACACTTTAATGGTCCATAATGCAGCTGCCTACGAGAAAGTAGATTCACCACATGTTTAATTGCGTTAATATGCAGGCAGAATAAATGATAAATTTTTTGAAGTTTATTGGAAAGTCACATCAAAAATGCAGAATGCTTTGGGAATAAGATTGGTAAATGCTAGGGGTTTAATGGTACAGGTACGTCACGTTTTTAAAGGTTTTGTAGGGTTTGAGTACAACAGGATTTTTTAATTAAACAATGTTTCGTTAAACAACTGTTTTAATTAATTCAGTTATAATTATTTTTTTCTTTAAATCTACCTTTTTAAAAAAAAGTAAAAATACATAAATAAAAAATCCAAAATATAGGGAGCACTTTTATATAGCTTTCTACTTTTTGCTTGATCCAAAAATATCCGCCGCCATTTGTACATTTTATGGGTATAGCTTTGTTGATAGATATTATAAAATTACTCCACCTATAGACCTCACCTTCCTCCGGGCGGGCACACAAGGTTCGAGCCGGACACCAAGCTCTGCCTGACCCTCGCAGGCAAAGGGTTAAAATCCCTAGAGTTCCCGGCCAGTTCCCCAGACAGCAACCCAAACATGCTATTCTATTTGTTATTAATGAGGAAGAGCGAACTTGTGATATTTGTTTTGTATGCAGCTTGTTGCATTTTTGCAACAAAGGATATTTATGACAATAAGCAGTATGCCGTTATTAAACATAGGCTACAAAAAGTGATTGTCTGCTCGTTATAGAATCAATATCAACTACAAATGACATTTGAAAGTTATTATAAGCACTCGATGGTTTAAAATGGCTTTGATGCTACTTCTGTTTGTATTTTAAGATGTTTTCTTGTAAGCATTATAGATATTTTGTGTTTCTGGCATAGAACCAAACTTTATGTTTATTTAATGCTGTATATTTAGGACACTGTTTAGTCCATGTGGGATACACTTATCTGAGAAAAAATGCATTGTTTTTTGCCTCACTTTTTCGCATTGTGTTCAGTGTGAAACACCCTTAGAATTGAAAAGCAACATATTGAATTCAAGATGGAAAAGCAATTGTTTTTTTTTTTTGTTTTTTTTTTATAGATCACTCATGCTATCGTCCTTCCTTTGTGAATTCCTTTAGTCTCGTTGATTATTAAACCCCATTCCCTTGCACCAGATGTTCATAACGCATAATCCAAATGCACAAACACACACACGTGTTGGAGGGGTGTGTCTACAGCTTACCCTGTCGCTCCACAGATGCTTGATCCCTCTTCTCCAGAACAATGCAGCAAAGCTCTCTAAGTTTGACCTTTTTCCGTGAATGGTTGTCTTGCCAACAGCCAAGGCAGCAGATGCTGAGAAGGCTTCCAGACTCTGAAACCCTTTGACCCTCGAATTGCATCTCTCTGTGGGTTTTCCAACCAAGGGAGCGAAGCTGATTGAGCATTGTCTTTTGTAGCTTAACCTCAGATGTCCTAGATGGTTATTGCATTTGAAAATCTCAGCCCTGTTAAACAAGGCCAACGGGAAGTGGGTAGTCCTTATGGTTGATGCAGACAGCATTCCCGTACAGGCATTAGTGACCATTATTCTATAACGCAGTAATGGGCTCATAGAGTTCCCTTGCAGTTAAATATGTGGGTGACTGTGATGTTTTGTGGGTTTGTGGTGCAGATACAGAGAGCTGGTGGACACCATCCTCACTGACAGGAAGAAAGCACCCGCAGAGGAGAAGTGCCGCCACATTCTGCAGCATTGTAAACTCCAGGGCTGGCAGGTGAGTTACTGGAGATGTCTACTGAGCTTGTTCATATACTGGACTTTAAGGCATCGTAGTGTAATGTAGGCAATGTAATTGTGTTCTAAGATATCTTTATTTTACCAAATTCTATACAAGCATCACATTTATCATTTGCAGAGAAAGCAGATTTAGAATGTATTATGACAATATCATTAAAATATTATAAAAATCATAAAAGAGTGATATGCTATTTTACACAACATATATAGTATGTGAGCTTTGCGTTTTCTGCCTCATTAGTTTAGCATCATCCTAGCATCAAACTCTGCTGAACTCAATTGTTGAGACTCATGTGATGTACTATCATTTGGTTATTAGGTTACATACCAATTATGATGTTTAAACTGGAAGTTAAAAAAAGAAAATCTAATCTAATCTAATCAATTAGATTGATTGTTGATTGTTGTGCATGTTTCTGCTAAAGAAAGAATTTTAGGTAAAGGTCATACATGGAGTTACATGGCGTTATTATTTTCTACCAGATTCTGTCCTGTGTAATGTAAAGCATGCTGTGAACAAAAAAATCTATCCGTTCCGTTTCAGTCAAAAACTATTCAATAAGAAAGTGGATTAAGTAAACTTTAATTTTAATTATTTAAGTGCGCTGTACGAAATTAAATTAAGTTGTGATCAGATGTTCATCAATTGTGTGGCTTTGGATGATTTCAAATAAACTGAACAAGCAGCGTGTATAAAGGTAGTAGGCAGCAAACTCAATTTTAGAACAGAGCTAATGTGATTACCAATCTCTCTTCCACTTTTCTTCAGATGGGGAACAGTAAGGTTTTCTTGAGATACTGGCAGGCCGATCACCTTAATGACCGCTGCCATCAACTGCACAGGAAGATTATTGTCTGTCAGAAAGGTAAAGTGATCGACAGAGACTTTGTGGTCATACTGTATGATCTTTCACCAGGCTCATATTTTTACTAAATCTGTGATTCAGTGGTGCGTGGCTGGTTGGCCAGACAATGTGCGCGTCGCAGGCTCACGTCTCGGCAGCAGGAGAAGTGTAACATCCAACGGTTCCTGCAGGGAGCAGAGGACTTGGGTATGCGCACTTACGACAGTCTGGTCATCCAAAACGCAGCCGATATCGCACGAGAGAATGACCGCCTCCGGGGTCACATCAGCGCCCCACCACTGGGCGAGAGACCGGAACCTGTGGGAAAAGAAGAAGACTCGCCCAAGAGGTGAAACTTCTAGCAGAGAATGTGTTTCTTTTAAATGAACCATAAATTGTTAGTAATCTCTTTTTACAATACACACCTCAATTAATCAAGTTATTGAAATGAGCTATTTTTTTAGGGTAACAAGGTTCTCTGGTTTTTTAGACGTCAACTGTGGTCCTGTCTCTATTGTTTAATTACAGTAGTTCTTCAAATAAAATACAGATCAAGAAAACAGTCATATTTAAATGGTGTCCCTTAGAGGATGGCTAACACAAAATTTTATTTCGTCTGCTGTAATTCAATCAGATGTGACATTTCAAATGAATCCATGCTACTATGAGACTTCCTCCTCAAGGATTATATTAGACACTCTAGCAATCTAAATAATGTTGGATTGTCTTATTAAATTCAAAAAGGACCACCTTGTTTCTCCCTTCTCCTTGTTCTCCATATGCAAACACAATGGGAACAGTATGTGCCATTAGTTTGTGACTAATGTTGGAATTACTGGAACAGTTTGTAATGTTAGTGGGAATTCAGCAAAAAGAAAGTCTGATTTCAGATAAGTTGCAGATACTATTAACATTGGAACACACAGTATGTACTACTGTCTCAATCTGAAAAGTTCTGCAAGCTTTTTGATTGATATTCAGTAACCAGTATTGATTTTAAATGCAAAACATCCACCTTTTTTACACATTGATATCATCAAAAAGTACAAAATACAACATTTTATGACCCATGTTAAAAGGGGTTTCAGGCACTCCACTGCCTGTGATGAAATCACAGTATCAAAGGATATTAAGTGGCTTGATGCTTTATTAAAACTATCCAAAAACACAGGATAGATTTATGTAGAACTTATGCACAATGCAATGGTTGCCAAGAAAGTGCTGATCAGCATCACTGGAAAGGATCTGTTCATACAAGCATAAACACAGGTGTTTTGGGGTGACTATTGTCATCAGCAGTGCCTCCATCATTTGGCATATGACCATCTGCTCTTATGAAGGTGGTGGGCTTCTTGTTCTTCAAAACACACACATGCATTTGTCACATACATTCACTTTTAGCATCACAAATGAGGGAGGTGCAGGGGACTGAGTGATGGGGGTTTCATAGCTAATCTAGATGTGGCAAACTCAATCAGTGAGTCAAAAGGAGCTCCATACTGCTAATCAGAGAGAGATAAGACCCTCCCCCGCTCTGGTTTGCTGAAATCTCCTTAGGGTTTTAAGTCACTGTAACCCCTCACCCACCCCCCTGTTCCCCGAATACCATCCACCCCAATACTCCATTGCCTTTCCTGCGAGAACAACAGATGGCAGGCCCAGATTATTGGGGAAATATCAAACAAGAGTATGCATGTCACATTAGAGTATTAAAGGAATCAGCTTAGACTTAAACAATCAGCAATGTAAATAATCTTTTCAGGCTTTGTGTATATAATAGAGTTTCGAATCATAATTGAAATGCTAATTCACTGGTATCAAGGAAAAGAAAATTAAATAAATAGTGTCTGTGTTTTTAATACTAATACATGCTAAAAAAGCTAATAGTAAAACTAAGTGGTCATGTATGTGTATATAATTTAGATTTTACCACAGTTCATTGTGCCTCGACTAAAATGAGGTACAACTTTTTGTAAATTAATTTGCTCTGCATATCATGTCGTTATTAAGGTTATTAATTAAGAAATTAGTTTTCTTTATTTTTATTGTTGAGGGAACACCCATTCCGGTTAGTTAAGTGTAATGAAATCTTATCCCAGATATAAATGGACAGCTTGACATTGGTGTATTGATTTTATGAAGGTTGAGGCTGATCCTCCCACACATGACAGCTGCTTAGCACCTTCACTACCCATCATACATTGAGACAGGACATATGCTTGTAGTCTGATAGTAAGTGAATGATTGAAAGAACGAACATATGAATGAATAATTTTGTGCTAGATTGGGGAGGGGGAAAATATACCAGGGTAATACTAGTCATGATGAATGACAGAGATGGCACTAGAAATCTTATTTCCACAAGCAGTTGTACCATTTGAATTTGCTGAATTATTCATCCCATCATCCTTTTGTTTAGGGTTGTTGAAAAAAGTGGGAGGGTTAACGATGTGGCAGGCCGTGGGGGGAATAGACCACTCCGACATTTCCGCTCCAGCTCTGTGCCTCTACCCCTGGTTATGGACAGCTTGGTACACTCCAGTATTGGGACATCAATCAAAGCAGCCCTTCAGCCTGCGCCACACTCCACTGAGGAGGGAAATGGAGGGAGCCTCTCCTCCCCACGAAAGCAACCTCCTCCCAAACCCAAACGAGACCCTAATACACGTCTGAGTGCATCGTATGAGGCAGTGAGTGCAGGTCTGAGTATAGCACCCAAAGATAGCCCTGCTGAGGGTCAAGCCTCTCCATCTGGTAGCCCACCAAAAACCCAACTCTCTCCTTCTGATCGTACGTATAAATAAGAGCAAACATTCACTTCATGTTCAAAAGTATGTGGACACCCTCCTCTATTATACATGATGTATTGACCTGCACAAAGCCTAAACCTGCATCCAACTGATTCACCTTTGGGTGCCAGACCCCATCATGCAACATCAAGGTCTAACCTCACTGATGTGCTTCTGTCAGTGTGGGTGCAATACTTGCATCTCTATTCCAACATCTAGTGAGAAAACCTTTCCAGAGGAGTTCAAGGAGAATTTAAGAATTACCAGCTTGACATTATTAAAAGTGGTTTAAATATAATAAATGTTGTTTTAATATTACGTAATCGTCAATTCAATGTGTAGGTGTGGTATTCAGAGGTCCACATACTTTTGTCCATATACATATTTCATGCAACACAGAACTAAATGTCTTAATCTACTGAAAAATTGAAAATTGTTCCTGACATTCCATTAAATAGCTTTTCCCTTTCCTTCCAAAACCATCCATCATCCCACTCTGCCTCCAGCTCTCTCTAAACCACGCCCTCACAGTGATGACTACAGCACCATGAAGAAGATCCCACCCCCCAAGCCCAAACGCAGCCCTAATACAAAACTGACTGGCTCATATGAGGAGATCTCTGTACCTTCTCCTGCAAGGCCCACGGACATGAAACTTGTCAGCCTGTTACGAGGCGGCCACTGCTTGGGCCTCATCCAGCGAGCAGCATCTGCAGATGGCCCTCATTCTTCTGTGCTAAGCCTATACCCCTGCCAGGATGAGGAGGATGTGTATATTGAGATGGTGGGGGCCTCAAAAGCCCTAAGCCTGGCAGACTCCCACAGTCCAGAACTGGGAGAGGCGGTATACGAGGAAATGAAGTACTTCCCACCTGATGATGTGGGGTCAACTCCGGTGATCAAGTCTGAAGCTGTAAATCCAACTACAGCTACCCTACCTCCCCCAGTTCTGGAAATGAAGAGGCCTGTGACTTTGATGGAGCACCCTTGCACGCTCGGTGGAAAGCAACAGGGCAAGGATGGGACGTCATGTGACATTCCAGCTCCATTCCCCAACCTTCTTCCACACCGTCCCCCACTTCTAGTCTTCCCTCCGTCCCCTGTCACCTGCTCTCCCGCCTCAGATGAGTCCCCCCTTACACCTTTGGAGGTGAAGAAGTTGCCGGTGTTTGAGACCAACCTCAACTACACCAGCCAGGATGGGGGCAGCCCACTCTCTCCACAGTATACCCGGCAAAGAGCTGACTCCTCACCGAGTCTTTCCGTCTTAATGCCAGACAAATCTACACCACCCTTGACTCCTCCTCCCCCTCCTCCCCCTCCAGCAGCACTTCCACCTCCTTACCGTCCCCCGTCCCATTTCCCCTTTCCTCCTGAACCAAACTTCTTGGCCCTGACCCGTGCAGCTTCTGTGGCTACCACAGATTCCCCCAAAGTCTCCCATAAAATAGGGCACGGTCTGGCAGAGACGCCCCCAAGCAGTTCCAAACCTCCCTTCTCCCCAGTAAAGACGTCGAGGCCAGAGCCCCGCAGAGCTCACTCCTGCTCCTCCTCGCCTCTGCTCTTCAACCCTGCCAATGGGAGACCCCTCACCAGCCCTCTAGATGAGCTCAACACCCTTTTCAGCTCAGGGCGCAGCCTGCTCCGCAAGTCCACCACTGGAAGAAAGATCCGTGACAGCGGTGAGTACGGGTGTTTTTGGGTGCATGCTGTTGGCACCAAAAGTAATTGCACACATGAATGACCATTGCAGGTGTTGATATCAGGCTTCTCAGTCAGAAAAAGCTATGTGTAAAGCAACACAAAGTGACAAGATTTTCTACTTTTTCTGAAATATTGTGTTTTACAGTAAAGTCAGTCATACAGATTTATAACGACATGAGGGTAAATAGCTATGTTTCTATCACATATTTTAACGAAAATTTGATGCATTATGTAGTGACCTGCACAGAGCCTAAACCTGAATCCCACTGATTCACCTTTGGGAGCCAGACCCCATCATGCAACATCAAGGTCTAACCTCACAGATTTATATTTTATAAACGTCAATAAAAAACTAAACAACAGCATTTGCATTAACTGATGTAATACTAAAAAATTTGTTTTCCTTTCACAATAAGTCAAGTTGTTGGATGTTGGTGATAAATGGGAGTTTTTGTGAAATTGACCTGTTACTATTGGGCTTATTTTGAATTTGCAGTTTCAGTTTGTCTAATTTAATAATGGAAACATAGTTTATGATTGCACAGTTTTCATTTCTGTGTGAACTACCCTTTAAACTGTCGTATTGCATGCTTCCGAGACATGAATCACAGATTTTTTTTTTTTTCACAGAAGTTTACGTTTACCAGAACACATGGTTATGCTTAATTTGCTTCAGGAGCATTAAAATAGTCTGGTCAAATTATAGAAACTTTCCCAGCACTCTTCTGGTTAAATGTCATTTCATATATGTGGTTACTGAAAGGCACGTCCTGTTTAGTATGGTTTTTCTTGACTCATCCAGTGCCATACTTTTTGTTTGTCAGAAAACAGTGAGGTCAGTGCTGATAAAACAGACATTTACCATAAAACCTCAGTGTTCTCTTTCAGAAACCCATTCTGATGCAGGCCCAGTGTTTATGATAAAGGTTTAGGCTGTATTTTGCATCTGCTCTGGATAACTTTTATGTCACCACAACATCTTTATCCAACAACTGCCCTTAAATGCTTCTACACTATGGACCCAAAGGTTGAACTGAGCCAGAATACTACAGAATGGTGTCCTTGCATCTTTATTTTTTAACTAATATATAATACATATTAAGGATGTATCCGATTAAGGAAAAAAGCATTAAATTTCACATTAACATAAGATAATTTGACGAGAAAGCGTCCTTATGAAGGATGTTGGGTGTGTGTGCCAATTTAGTTCACATGCTGTGTCTAACATAGTTTTCTTCTTCGTAATTGGTTACAACTTAAGGACATCACGAAGGCCAGTGTTTGTTGAGATGTTTGACTTTTTCCTTCTGGAAGTGAGAAACATCTGTCTACATTTAGTTTTTTATGCATTACCAAGATCACAAAAGATCAATACAATTAACTTAGCAACCAATACAACTTGCATTAATCTGAAACAGTTATTTTTAAACTCTATATGGAAATAAAGCATTTTTTTACAATATAGACTAAATAAGTGCAGCCTCAATGAGCATAAGAAACATCAAAAATATTACAAATCTTACAGTTTACAAACTTTTGACTGGTAGTGTGTGTGTGTGTGTGTGTGTGTGTGTATATATATATATATATATACAGTATATGCACACACACACAGTGGGGCAAGAAATAGTGCACCAATTGTGCAAGTTCTCCCACTTAAAAGGATGAGAGAGGCCTGTCATTTTCATCATAGTTACCTTGCCTTGTTGGCAATAGGAAAACGTCAAACGTTTTCTGTAAGTCTTCACAAGGTTTCCACACACTGTTGCTGGTATTTTGTCCCATTCTTCCATGTAGATCTCCTCTAGAGTAATGTTTTGGTGCTGTCATTGGACAACACAGACTTTCAACTCCCTCCAAAGATTTTCTATGGGGTTAATATCTGGAGATTGGCTAGGCCACTCCAAGACCTTGAAATGCTTCTTACGAAGCCACTCCACTCCACAAATTTGCCAATTAATTCATTAAAAAATCCTACAATGTGTTTTTCTGGATTTAGTTTTCTTATTTCGTCTCTCATAGTTGAGGTAAACCTATGATGAAAATTACAGGCCTCGCTCATCTTTTTAAGTGGGATATGTTTTTGCCCCACTGTACATACACAAACACACACACAAACATACATAAGTGTGTGTGTGTTTGTGTGTGTGTGTGTGTGTGTGTGTGTGTGTAATATAGATATTTTTTTTCCTCTGTGTCTTGATTTAGTTCATTGTAAAGGGCACAGGGGGTGTTAGCTCCAGTCACATAAATATTACATGGACAAGAGATGATGTAGCTATGAAATATTAAATATCAAAGTCTCTCACTCTGCTGACGGATGTGAATCGCTGCAATGTGTGTGAATCCCCTGAGTACTGTGTGTGTGTGTTTGCGCATCTTAGGACACACTCAGTGTCACACCAGAGCAGAGAAAATTTCTCGCGCTACTGTACATGTTCACAACGTTGTGTGTGTGTGAAATGAACAAACATTAATCTGTCATAATATTTGTGATAGTATCATGCTTGAGAAATATTTCAAAGCATGTCTACAACACAACATTTTTGCATACTATATTGCACCTTTTAAGTTTAATTGTTATAAAGCCCTAATACGTGACTGATGTTGGGGGAAATAATCATATTAATATCAGTTGAAATTAAATGATGTGGCACTAAAAAAAGTGTTTAATTTTAAAAATGCAAAACAGAAGCATTTTCATTCAAGGACTTTTGCCCCTGCTGTATATTTCTGATCCTGAAGGACTTGAAATATAAATGTAATCTTCATTTGAAATTAAATATTGTTTTAAAGACAAACCCATTTAGACATTAGTGCTCAGATATACATGCTCATGATTGCCAATCACAAGAGTAAAGCAATGTGACCTTGTGTGAATATATAGTATCTGCAGGGGTCCCAGACACAAAGCAGCAGTTAATGAAACTCTGATAACCCCAGACGCTGGCTGGGAAGTCAGGTGCTCATGACATGAGTGAGAGCATGCTGTAATGGAAACAGGGCTTTTAACAGAGCTTTAAATGGGCAGCTGACCCCTATGCTATATCCATCCCTGTGGCGGTCAGATCCAAGCAGACGCACATGCCACGAGGCTCAAACATCCCCCCGTTCTTCCGCTCTCCCTGCCATCAGCGTCATTGCTAGACTTAATCATTCCTGACCAGAGCAGCTGCAGATGCCCCTGCAAAAATGTTAGTGACTCAAGGTGGCAGGTGTTAACTTGCATGTCACGTCCTCACTTTTTTATCATAAACTGGGAACACATAAGTCAATGGTCACGGATAGATGGTCTGTGGGGCCTTAAGTATAGGTTACACATGCAAATCAGTGCACTATTTCAATGTTTTTCTTTATTTCTTTTCTATAGGACTCTCAAATTCTAACATTAACCTGCCAGGTCGAGAGGATCAAGGCCCCCTCTCTCCATCAGCACAGTTACAGGATAAAAACGCCAACAACCACACCTCTCCCAACTCTTCAAACCCTGCGCCCATTGAGAACGGCAACCAGATCTCTAATGGTAATGGCACACAAGAGTGATAAAGCTTGTAAACACAGCACACCAAACACTGAATACCATTCATTAACCACAAATAATTTGCAATTGCATGTTTTTACCTAAAACAGATCACATGTACACAAAAATAGGTTTGGGTGTCAATGTGCAGATGCTGATTTACAGTAACTCAGTTGATACAATGATCACAACATATGTAAAGGAATAATATATTACTATATGTATTATGTATATTCCATTACAGTACTGTGCCTTGGGGACACCTGATTTCTAGTGATTATCGTCATTTTGATTACAGAGACCGTCTCTGCATTTGATAAATAAATTGTTTAATCTGGTCATTATACATTACCATCACTGCGTTGTCCTATTTGATAATGTTCAGTGCTTTGCTACAATCTATATTGTTAAAAGCGCTATATAAATAAAAGTGACTTGACTTGACTTGACTATTCCCTGACTTAGAGTAATAATTAACATTTTCATCAACATTAAATGAGGGTAGGAATAAATATTGCAAATTTCAACTAATGTAAATCTAATTCTAACTAACTAATTCTAAATCTAACAATTCTGGAATTTCAACAAATGCATGCTTATTAAAACATACAAAATGCTTTGAATCTTGAATCTATAACTACACTATTTTAGTGAAAAAACAAAGAGATGTAGTTGTTATGAGAACAGCACCGACAGCAGCAATGGTTGTCTAGTATCATAACTGTCTGTCTCTAGTATCATAATTATTGCTGAATTCCCCAGTAGTAAATACGACTTGAGAGGCCATTCACGTACAATTAGAAAACTTGTCTTTACAATAATTCTGATGGCACATGAAGGCAGCATTATGTGCATCCATCCAATTATTCAAAGCTCAATTGCATGTCATCGGCCGGCCCAGCCTTCCCCCAAGGGTTGTTTACAGCTCCAGTGACTGCATAACCTTTGGCCAGCTGAGCATGACATACACCACGGAGGAACAGCGCTTTACATGCATGAGAAAATATTGGAGATAAAGTGAGAGAAAGGGAAAGTATGGCAGATTAAGAGCAGTTAGCGGATTTGGAGAAATGGACAAGGTAAGATGGAGCGAGTTGACCCAGAAGCTATCATTCAGGTATGCCGTGATTAAAATAAAAGGCCCTGGACTTGATAAAGTGCTCTGCTAAAGAACCATCAGATGGCTCAGGGTCTCTCTTACACAAACACATACACTTACTGTCTTGGCCTTTTGTCCTCTCAGTGAGGCTAATATCTGTGTGGTTGGGGGACTTCCATATTCCACATGATGGGATGTAGTGGGAGGAAGTTTGAAACAGCCAGCAGTGACCTATACACTCTGCCATTAAATGCCTGCGTCTTGAAGATAATGGTATATGAACTAATGCGAATTTCTAGAAGGAAGTAGAAGTATTTGCAAGGCAGCAGAAGAATAGTGTTAATGTTTTAGGGAGGTCAGGTTTTAGGCATATCTGTTGCTTTTAAGTTTTTTTGTGACTGGGATGGCTTTTAGAACCATGCTGGGTTATGAACATATTATGGCGCTTTTCCTCTGCGTGGTATGACTCGACTCGGCTTGGCACGGCTCATTTCGGCTCTGTTTGCGTTTCCAATGCAGTTTAGTACCGCTTTAGAGTGGGCGGGATTATTCACTTGTCGTTATAGTTGCGCCTGTCATGACATCATCGTAAACGCGCAACAAACAAACACACAGCAATGGAGCATTTTTCATTCCTCATCACCCCATCAAGCTCTCACTGGATCTGTTCCTCAGCTATCAACGAGAGGAACGTCTGTACTTCCTCAATAGACCACGAAACAGACATTTTTGGTTGATATAAAAAGGTGCATTTCTTCAAACATAACAGTTGCGTCCGATCTTTCGCTGGCAGTGCTGATTTAAACTAGCGGGTCTGTTGTGTCTCCTGTCGCAAGTTCAGTGACGCAGTAATGACAATTTTCTCCAGCTAATCAGTGACCAGCAGAGTTTACACGTCACGTTTTGGTAACGGTACGGCTCACTTGGAACCTCGGCGGAGGTGGTACTAAAAAAAGGGCCAGGTACTGGTACTGTACTGTTACCAGTGGAAAACCCCTCAAAAGTGAGTTGTACTGAACCGTACCGTACCGTACTATGCAGTGGAAAAGTGCCATTTGAGAGTTGTTGTGTTTTTCATCTTTTAATTAATTAATTTATTTTATGAACATGACTGTAAAACCATAATGTGTACCATAACGTTTGGAAATGTAATGAAACTATTTTTTTTTTTTCAGTATTTTTGTTATGATGTTTACATGATATACAGTACTGTGCAAAAGTCTTAGGCCACTAGTATTTTCACCAACAAAAATAAGTTTTTTGAAGCATCATGGAGACGTTGCCACAGTTCTTCTGGTTTGAGTCTGTCTCAGTTTGTTCTGTTACTTCATGTGATTCCAGACAGACTGGATGATATTTAGTATTCATTCCAGTTATTCAGTCAATATGATGCATATCTAAGAATGTATGCTAATTCTGTGCACATCTTGCATAGATAAATTCTCTAAAAAGAAAAAAAAAAAGTATCTAACTTTCTTAAGAATTGTAATTCTTGGAATGTAGTCAAAGCACTGAATCTGATGGTCATATAATTTCAAATTAAAATCATAACATCAAATCTAAAAACAATTTTTTTTAAGAAAAATTAGGAATTTCCATGTAGTGTTCATTTTATGTAATAAAGGTTAGATCCAAACTCTGAAGTTCATTGGACCTCCAGTGTAAGATTTGCGAAACGCTGCATTAGAGCAAAATCAATCCAGAACATGCATGAAGATTGTGGCATTTAACTTCTGGATATTTCTCTTTCAATAGGGACGTTGGAAGACGAGGGACTTCCAAAGTCTAATGCGTCCAGCACCTCAGCGTTACACAGGCACATGGACAGCCACCACACTCAGGTGAAGCATAAACACAAACCCAGACTCACATGCACACGCTCTCTAGTGGCATCTGTCATCCACTCTTCCGTGGGGAGAAGGTCTCCAGTGACCCCAAATGGCAGATGTAATCATGGGTAATGAAAGTGAGAGCGGGTCCCATGTCATCCCAGACTCAGCACTTTGCCAAATGAAATGAGTCGAGGCTTATCTGTAGATCGTATTCAGAGGTGCATTAGAGGAAAAGGGTGGTGCTCCAGCCCTGTTCTCCTCTCCAGGAACACGCCGAAAAGATCACAATGTGCCCTCTGCTCTTCTCAGCATCTGACTGTGTGTCCTGAAAGCAGGGTTACCCTCACACAACATTAAAACTTAATGAGGGTTCTCTGAGAGCTTTGTGCCTCAATAACACTATCTGTCTCTGTGTGTCTCTCTCTACGTTATAGGAATCAAGAATGCTTTTTCAGAACCGCTCTGTTTTTAATTTAATATTATATATTTGGAAATTTAGTGGTAGTAATAGAAATGGTAGTAGTAAGTAATGTTTAACTATAACTAATTATGATAGATAGATAGATAGATAGATAGATAGATAGATAGATAGATAGATAGATAGATAGATAGATAGATATTAAGGATTGATTATAAATTCAGCATTAATACATTTATATTTATATTCCATCTAAATAGTTTCGGTAATTATTATTTTATTTATTTATTTTGTTTTTATTTTCTATTTAATTATTTGACCCTACATTTATCCTGCCTCATCCAACTAGACTGCATTCTGCCAGTCTTAAATTTAATTTTCATTCTCTGATAGTCTTTCCAAACATGAATTTTTCGACTTTTTTTCCCAATAAACCCATAACACATGGTTCAACTCCGATCTTTACATATTCTCGGATTAAATTATAAAAACAAATGACCTTGACTTTTGTAATAATACATGGATGATCGCCACCAACTGCCAGATAAAAACTTCAATGAATCTTCCTAAATGTCTAGCTTATAGATAGCTTTGGCCATGACATTGGGGGCATGGCATGAGGAGTGTACAATGTATGTGACTGTCAATCACTAACAGGCAGACCATTGGTGCATTCCAAACAGGATATAACAGCCTCGAAGGGCGCTTTGGAGTGAAAAAAAACATGGCGGCCATATTGAAAGGTTGGTCCAAAACTAAATTATCAAAACTGGCTACTTAAAACTGCCCTTCGGAATGAAAGATTTCTTATAGAAATTATTATGGGTTATGGAAAGAATCAGTGCAAAGGATCATGGGGGGCCCGAAGTGTCCATCAGCTGTACCCAATGATTCTTTCCATAAGCCTCTGTATGGGCACAGGATGATGACTCAGAAGGGAATTTCAAGAAACAGTTGTTTGGTCCCGTATACCCTTCAACCCCCTTTAAAGCTCTCACTCCGGAGGGAAACCCATTGAAAGGATAGGGATGAGCCCTTCCGAATGGAACGCAGGACAAGCTGCATCAAAACACACAGGATGTGATGTTGGTAGTTACTGAACAAGGCAATACGAATGCATCACACACACAGACATAGCTAAAGCAGACACCATCTGTTAGGTTAGGATGATGGAGGACAGAGGACAGATATATGGCACTGTCACTTGATGACAGCAAAGAGAGAATTCTTTGATTCATGGCAGTCAAATGCTCATTTTATAAGCTCATGTGCTTTGTAGAAAGATCCACAACAGACTGCACTGTCTCTCAACTGTATCATCCTCTCAATGACTGTGGCTCTGTTCCAAAATCTAGTGAGAAGCCTATGTAGACAGCATGGGCCAGTCCTGACAAAGAATAAAAGTTACCCATCAACTAACATCAAAATTATTGATTTATTGAAGATTATTTATTCATTGTGTTTCATTTTTATTCAAATAAGGAAATACAACATAATAAAATATATCAAATGTTATTTAATATTTAATATATAAATGCACACATTCATTTATATATTTAATAAAAATATACCTATAAATACATGTAAATATTTTCAAAAAATGCTGTGTGTATTTTAAGTACTTACACATAGATTATGTAAACAAAAACTTTCATTTTGGATGTGATTAATCGTTTAACAGCAGTAAATAATAAAATAAAATTAATTGCATCAAAACATATCTAAATATACAGTATTTAATGCACAAAATAGTCATTTAATAAATTAGTTTTACATTTTTATTCACTATGCTATGTTTGTATGCTTATGATTTATGCTTTAGCAAAGCAACATACTAACAGCACACTCAATTATAAGTTGCCTTCCAGCCACATGTGAAGTTGTCTTCCATTTAAGTTCCTCAGAAACTGCCTATTTAGTCGGAAAGGCAGCGCACTTGGTTTTGGACTAGATTTGAATGTCTTTGCGTTTTATAATCGTTCCACTTCTGCATAATCTCCTGATTTACTTACCAAGTCATATGTGAGTTACAGTAATGGAAATGTGCTTTCATAATAATTGAAGGCGAGAGACCACCGCAGTGCACCTGTCACTCTCTATAGGTAATTTGTGGCCCCCTGCTGAGGGCCCCACATTATGAAACTTCTGCTGGCCTGTAATGCTTTATGAATATGTAAACTATATGTATAATGCTGTGACGCTATATAAAGTGGAACACACACTTGTCGTAAACCTGCGTGGGTCGGTTGTTATTAAATGCAAAACAACTAGCTGCTGTCATTTGACCTAACGGGAGCAGTGTAAGGTTCCTGAGTGGAGTGCTGGGGTCCTCTATCTCTCTGACTCAGCTGTGTTGTCATATCGCCAGTGCTGAGTGCCGTGGATTGTTTGTCTATTAAAAAGGGAGCGTCCTAGTTTCTCCGTCATGGCCTCAGCGTCCTGCGTTTCCAGTTAATCCTGGCCCAGGCAAAGAAAGACAGAAGCCTGGCATTACTCAAATTAACATACAAACAGTGTAAGAAGACTGTCCTGCTTTAATCTAGGACCTTCAAAAAGACATTTTGGGTTTACCTGTGAGACGTCTTTTTTTCCACATAGTGAATGGCCTGCATATAGACTGCTAGAAAAAAAGCTTTGATGCAGTGATAATCTGAATCAGCTTACTGACAGAGCCTCAGATATTTACACTGTATGCGCTATGCAAAGGATAATATTTCAACAGTGACCAACAGATGATATTACAGAACGATATCATTATGATTAAGTGAACTGTCCCGCTGCCTTGGATGACACCTCTTCTGACACCAGAAGAGCGCTGGTTCTTGTGTCTGTGCAGGAGAGCCAAACGGTGATGTAATGGACTGTTACTTCATAACCTGCCTAATAATAAATATGTAGTGTCATGTCTACTTCATTTATAAATGTATTAGAGCCATTTTAATATCTAGGTCTCCATAATGCTTTTAATCCAAGATTTAAAGGTTCAGTATGTACACTGCTGTTCAGGGGCCAGTCGTATAAACTTAACCTCTATGTTGACCTCAAAGGTAGTCTTATATTTGGATTAAACTCAGACTAATCTACATTTTTATTAATAATTAATTTTATTATAATTAATAAAAAAATTAGGACCAGTCTTAAAGAAAAAAAAAGTTAACTAAAAACTTAGTTAATATTTTCATGTTTTCTCTTTTAATATATTTGAATTAGATTTATTACCTTAAAGTTACGTTCAATCAATCAATCAATCAATTAATGATAAATATAACATTATTATATATTAAAATATGTAATGTGTAGAATGTATTCCTGCTATTGCAAAGCTGAATTTTCAGCATTATTACTACAGTGTCACATGACATCATTCTAATATGTTTGCTGCTAAAAAAAACTTTTCTTAACAATGTTGATTGTTGAAAATATGCAAATTTGAAGTTTAGAAAACAAAAATAAACATTTATTTGACATATAAATCTTAAATGTGTAATCTGTAAATGTGTTTACTCTCACTTTTGAAATGCATTCATTTCTTTCACATAAAAATAAAAATTCACACTGTAGTCAATTTGATTTGCAAACAAAGTCAGTAGACAGAGAAAGTAACTGGAATTGCGTGCAGCACAACACACTGTACGTAGGAACAAGATGTCCGTCGCGTCGCATCAGGCATTTTCACTCCAGACATCTTTATTGATTTTAATGCATGCAATCTCATTTTGCTTCACGTCAGTCTAGCCAGACTGAGCTGTCACATTATTCCCCCTTGAAGTCTCGAGCATGTATCAAAATGTTGGGTTGTATTTTAGGAAGGTAACAGGGTAGAAGCACTCTGAATTTCACTAGTGACACCCGAGACGCTTTGTACCTCAAGAAGCACTGAATGCCACAGGCTCTCTGGTTACAGGATCCCATTCTGTCCTCGGCTTCCTGCCTGTGCCACATGATAGGGGTCAAGGTCACGGCCGCATAGAAACCAGGAAGTGGATGCAGAAAAGACATACTGTACAGATGCGTGTCTACAATTATCTTGCACACCTGCCTTCTACAGCGTAAATAAAACTTCAGTTATGCAATTATTAAATATTCAGAACAACAGAATAGCCCCCTACAGAGGGAAACGTGCTACACGCCAATGCTCTCTGAAACTAGACACTAACCTTTTAAAACACATCAACTAGAGTATATACTCACTCACTACCAATATTCAGTCCTCTGGTAACTTTACACCAAAGTTTCAGATTCGCCATGCTGTGCCAGATACGCACTCATAACAAAACATCGAATGTGCACCATTTCAGTCTTAATGTATTTATCGAAGTGGCGTCAAACACAAGGGCCGATCTGTGTCAGTAAATCCCAGTCCTTTTATCTAAGGTCTGACATGAAGAAAAACAGATGGCAGTGCCTATGTGCTCCCATCACTCAACTGTAACCCCACCAGAGGTCGTCCTCAAAGGGACGCTCTACCTCTTAATGTCCTTAATGGCACTCGGAAGCAGGAAACAGCCTTTTAATGCCCCTTAACATGTATTAGCACACGCCTGCTTCATATTTCCTCGTCTCTGCTCTCTGTATCTCGCTCCTCCTGCCGTCTGGTCCATCCGCTCCTTATTGATCCACATTGTAACGTCTCATAACATACGGAAGATCATGATGTTTAATTATTGATCAGCTTGGTTTCGCCGGAGATTGCGATTGAGAGCGAGAATGAGACAAGGGCAGTTCGGCCTTATCAGCATTCAGATCCGGCGGGTCCGGGAGATTGCTTAGAAAATGACAGCAGGAGGAATGAAGTGTTCCCGGACGGGCGCTCTGGTAATGGAGTATTCTTGCTTAGTGTCTGTTTGCGATAAGGTCTGAAGAGGCCATCTCTTCTGACAGGGCTGCTGTGTATCACGCAGTCCTGGAGATGCCGACTGACGTGTGGAGATCCCTCGGATCAGATGCACAGCTGAGTGTGGATACGGTGATCCCACGTATTCGGACACTGAAGCCAAACTTTCAAATGCATTTGCCATTGCATTAATTAAATAGCAAACCAAGTAGCATTCGTTGTACAAAAAAAGAGGGGGAAACATACATACTCAAGGATTTTTACCCACAAAATAACTACAATATTGTAAAATATTATTGTGATTTAAAATACTGTAGTTGTTTTTTATTTTAGGTTTCAAATATTAATTTGTTCCTGTTGGGTCAAAACTGAATTTTCAGCATCAGTCTTCAGTGTCATCCTTGAGGAATCACATTAATATTTTCATTTGCTTAAGAAAGCATTCTGCATACTTTGCAAATTTAAATATTTAGAATTTTGACTTCATTTGTTATTAATTATATATTAAAAGTTTATATATTAATATTCTTTCTTTTTTCTTAACTTATCATGCCAAAGCCTTATGGGACCTCACTGAACACATCACATGGGCTCATTATTCATTTATTTATTTATTTAGACATAATTAATTTTTTTTATTTTTTTATTTAGCATTTGAATTTTATACATTATCTGGAAACTTGAATGTATGGTTTGTTAGGATAGAACAATATTTAAACAACTGTTTGCAAATCTGGTTGTTGTCCAAATGAAGTTCTCAGAAATGTTTATTATTACAGTAGAAAATTTGATACATAATCTTAACTTAGTATGCTAATGTTTTTGGCATAAAAGAAAAATGTATAATTTTGACCCATACAGTGTATTTATGGCTATTGCTACATTATAACCATGCTTTTGTTGTTCAGTGTCACAATAAACACGATCCACCAATTCATTTATATATAGGACTATAATGTGTCCAAATAAATGTGGGCCCACTAAATAAAAAAATAAAAAAGAAAACCGAGCAAGAACTGCTGAATCAAATTCATGCCATCTAGTCTCTTAATGTGAGTCTTCATGGCTTTCAATAACGTCTGCACATCTGCTACAGGTAATCACGTGTATTGAGCGGATGATTTCATGCTGTGAAAAGAATGTAAGAAATGCTGTATGTGTGTTTTGAATGTTCTTTCTCTCTGTCTTTCTCTCCTCTCTTCCAGAGGGGTCACCTCAACTTCTCGCCCTTCGGTGCAGGGGCGGCGCTGTAGGCTGGGGGGCTGAATGCGCCCCCAGGCCTGTGTAGGGATGGGGTGAGTCTGGTCTATAGCACAGTACCTCACTGACTGCCCTTCACCTTGCAATCCCGCCTTTTACGTTTCTCTTTTTTGCTTTCCATGCTGTTGAAGGAAACTGCAGCTCTGCAACTTCTAGGACTCGGAAGTGGTAATGGGAATAATGTAGAATAATGCTGTTGTGGTAATCGGTATTCAAGAAATAGTTCTAAAATGGATGACTTTTATTGGTTACTCATTGATTTATGTTGTTTAAAACCTGACTTTCTTCTCAAGAATGGAAAATAAGAAAATTTGAAGAATGTCCAGGCAGCTGCATTCTGCTCAAGCACCAAAAAATAATTAAAATCATAATAACATTTATGTGTTTTTTCAGAAGAAATGCCAGCGTTTAAATTAACATGGCGATGAGTAAATGATGGCAGAACTTTAATCTGAGGGGGAACTATTTCTGTGAATGTGATATTACTGGGATATAAGTGTACTGTAAATAATCTACCGTACAGCATGTCCACACATGCTTCCTTCTGACTGTTGCAAACTGGAGACAGTCTCTGATTTACTGTATATTCCACTGTTTACTTGCAAACGAGCTGCAGTTTTTATAAAAATGTTCTCCATTCCTCGCCGCTGGTTCTTCTTTCGTTGCTGCAAACATGGCAACCCTGCTATTTCCTTGATTCTTTATTCAGTCCTTTTATGTTCTCTCCTTTCCTAAGTTTTTCTCATTGATTTTGTTCTTAGACAGAGGCTCTTTATAGAGTTTGTCCTCATGCTGAGATGTTCATTGTTGCCTGATGAGTCATGCCTTACAGAGAGTGTGGAGCAGAGCCATGTTTCTGGACTGAATCAATGGCTCTTGCTCTTATGTTTCAACCACAAACAAATGTTCAAATGTGCCACACATCCAGCCACAGGAAACAGTGTGTAAACGATGCAGATATATACCAGGGACGGATAAGTACTTGATTACAAAATTACAATAGTTATTGATAATGAAAGAGAATATCTTACAGAACCAATTTCACACCAATTAAATCCTGTGATAACGACACGCTAATGTGCCCGAAGGAACATTTCAGTTGCATACAGTACATTCAGTTACTTTTTGTAAAACATTACAATATTGTGTTAAAGTAGAGAAAGACAGCAGTGATGTCAATTAAATTGGAGAACAATGTAACTTGTAAAGTAACTCTGATATATTTACTGCAAATTCAAAAGTAATGTTATTTGAAAAAAAAGTGACTACTAATGTGATTACATGTTTCGTGTTACTTGTAATGCGTACACCCAACACTGATTAGATAGCAAAATGTCAAAGTCAATATTTATTTTTAATATTTTACAAAACTAAGTTACATATTAAATTATTAAGTTCTAAAATACCATAGCCAATATACAAATAATATACTGCATGCAAATATATATATATATATACACTGCTCAAAAAAATAAAGGGAACACTAAAATAACACATTATTATAATTGTTATACATTATCAAATATGTATCCAAATTAAGTGAAAATTTGTGTTACTGACTTGTAGTTACATTGTTTAATTGTTGAAGTGTTCTCTTTATTTTTTGAGCAGTGTATATATAAGCCAACAATAAAAAAAGATGCATATTAGGATTATTCTTCTGTACTTAATTAATCCAAATGCCAATGTTTCATATATCTAGTAAAATAAAAATACCTTTTGTGTGGTGGTTAGTATCATAAGGCAATCCCTGATGTCCCTGAGCTCTGTAGTTCACCTTACCTCAGAGGTCCTTTAACACCTGTAAGGCTAATATAGGTTTAGGAGTCAGATCATCCTGTAAAACCTTTAAATTATCAGGATTCTCTCGGTTTGTCCTGCCTTAACCTGGTTCGATATGCCTTTCGAGGTTTCACAGCTTTTTGCTGCCCTCAAATAGTCTAGAAGGCCTTTCAGGAAAGAGAAGAGAAACAGCTGAGAAGAGGATTATAGTTAACCCTGATCTAGCCTTTTTAATTATCTGTCCTTCTGCACTCATAGGAATTAAATTACTGGTAAAGAGTGTGTACTTGATGCACCAAGCCTGGGAATCATATGTTCTTGTTTATTTGTGTGAGCGCGCAGTGTCACCTAAGACATGCTTAAGAGTTTCTCGGAAGATGCTGAAGTACATTTGAGGATAGCTTCAGTCTGATATCGACAGTACTTTTACAATGTGAAGGGTGACCGTTGAAGACATCACATGAACGTTGATTTCTTTTATTGGGTTCTGTGTATTCTGCAGGTTTTCAGCATCTGATGCAAACAAACTGGCTGGTGAAGGTCTGTGTTGTAATCAGTTCCGACTAGCTGTGCACACGACCCTCTCCCAACACTGCTCCATTCACTGCTTCTGCTTGTCAACTGAACCATACACTCGCCTAAATTGTTGTTTGCTTTTGGATGGGCTAATCTTCAATGAACACAGTTTGCTTGTTGATTTAATGGAATACTCTCAGACCAAGGATTTCCATCAGCTTTGAAATTGAAGGCGTAATAATATGGCTCTGGGTTTTGACAGCTGTATTCTCAGCCTGGCTTATGATGTTCCTCTATGAACTAAAACACTGCAACAGTTTGAAGAAGAGAAGCAAAATGATGGAAGCCAAAACTATTTGAGAAGAACTGGCGATATGATTGATAGATAGTGAAAATACAATCAATTATCAGGCCAGGAAGCATCACTGAATCTGAAACCGTAACATCTGAAAGCCTTACAATTAAACTGATGCCTTCCATGTTTGTTGACTACATATTATGGCTAATCTCATTATGCATTTCAAATATGTAACAGTAAGACTTTACAGTAGACTCAGTTAAATTTAACACATTTATTTATTTTTTATTTAATTATTCTTATTTATTTAATTATTAGTATTTTATTAGTAATTATTAATTATTAGTATGTTTATTTAATTATTTATTTAATTATTATTATTAGGTTAGTCAGCTTTTTAAAATCAATACAGAATAAAAGAAAACGTTTTCATACTATTTTGTGGCCATACACCATTTTTGGATATGATACCTCAGGAATACAAGGGAATTATAGACAATTACAAAAAGGTAGTACTATGGTACAATAATGGTATATGATTGTTATAAAATGGTACAGTACTTCAAAAATATATGCACTACCATTCAAATGTTTGAGGTTGATTAGACTGACTGATTAATTAAATTATTTGTATAAATGAATACTTTTCAGCAAATGTGCATGTAATTAATGAAAAGTGATAGTAAATTATGCTTTTGTTTTTTAACATTGAACACTGAAAGCAGTAAATTAGAATAATTATGGTGTTTTTCTTTTATTTGATTTATTTCCTTTCCTATAGACCATCCTCTCGTACTCAATAAAATACCAAGAGAAAATTTCAAATTCCAAATCCTCCTGGAATGGAGAGTCGAAGGCCCCACACACATATGCACATGACTGGTCACTGTGAGGGGATCCCATGGGCTTATGGTTCTTGTAGAGGGGCGGGACAGGATAAGGGAGGAGAGCTATCTAATCTTCTTAAAGGATGAATGATAAAACCATTGTGGGAGAATCCAGCTGCACATCTGCATGGCCTGGATGTTGTAAAACATTGACAGTTTTTGTTGTCTACAATTGTCAATGTCTACAATTCCATGCTCTCTAATAAATAAATCAAAGCACACTGTGGCCAACAATAAGATTTCATTGGAAAGTTTTTATGGACCCCCCTCCTTTAAAAGTTAATAAGCCTGTTTATTTCACCATCTCAAGTTATAATATGGCGAGTTGCATTTGTTTTTGTTTTCCTTTTCTTATCACATTCTCAGCTTGTAAGACACCAGTTGAAAACCACTGTGTCTGTTGCAGAAGCTAAAGACATTCTATCAGTTGTCGTTACTGCCACCTTAGCATGAATAGTATCTAGTGTTGCTTTATACAGCATAGATAAGACATAGTGTAGATATTCTGTTGTATAAAGGACAATAGAGAAAACATTGGAGAGAGCAAGTTATATGTTGAGCCGAATGCCCAGGCAGAGTGAAAATCCCATAATATGCGTGTTAATAATGATTCCCTGACCTTTGCCCTTTGTATCAAGATTGCTTTAGTAGGTGGAGGGATTAATGCAGTGTAGCCGCCTCATGGATGATAAGACCGTGATGAGCCTTGCGTGTCCCCGCTGACCTTTCACTGCGGTGACATTCAGGCACGACCCATATTGAGTTCCAACCCTATATCTCATGAAGGGGTGACTCGAGCTGAATGTCAGGCCACAGGCCACCCCTCTCCCCTGGGACAGGATATTTCCATGTGTCTTCCCCTTCTTCTGAGCCTGCTGACCAGCTGCCCTTATTTACATGCACACTTTCTAAATTAGAGGCCTTTGGTTTGGCTGTGACATCCCTCGGTTTGGCACATGCTATAACTGTGTTTTTTAAATTGCTTGCAGTTGAAGTGAGAGCTTACAATGGGGGAAAAACAGTATTTTGGTCTTGTATAGCAGTAAAAATATAATTTAAATATCATCATAAAAGACTAGTTTTCAGATTTATTTATTTGCATTCAAAGATAATTTATGCAAAATACGTCAATATCACTTCAAAAATGCTATAAGCTGAAACAACTCTAAATTTATTTTTCTTTCACATGCATACTGGTTAAGCTTTGCTTAAAGCACAAATAATAATAATAATAATAATAATCCAAAAAAAAGACTTCATTTTAGATAATATGTCTTCATTATGTACAAAGGCCTAAAATAAATCTTGATTTTTAAACCCTATTGCCAAATAAATACTTAAAACAAGATTTAAAAAAAAATGCAATGTATACAATTATTATTATTATTATTATTATTATTATTATTAAAAGCATATTGGCAAATTAATGAAGAGTGAAACAAGATCTTATTATTTATTATACATTTCAAATGTAAAATTAAGATAGCAAAAATATCTAAACTCATTTAAAAAAATTTGTTAGAATAAAAAAAACATTCAGAATACAATCAAAGAACAAATATTATGTATAAAACATGATAAAATGCTGTAATAAAATGTAAATATTCCAAGATATATATTTTCTAAAAATATGGCTAGAATTTTTTTTTTTTATCCAGGTGCTTTACATGGATTTGAACACTAGCTGTAATGGGGGCCGTTTCTTGTTCGGAAACCCCTAGAGACCCCATCTCATCTGAATTGCAAAGCCCGAATCACTGAATATTCTGTCAATTGATTGTCAAAGAACTGGATGTCCCCGATGGTTTGAGAGGCTGGGCTAAATTTGGAGAATAAGTGGTTATGTAGCCTCCCTATCTGTATCCACATCTCTAAAGCGTGCATGTGTGCCCTTTGATGAAGCCCATAAATAATGCAAGGTTAAACATAATGGTTTCTGTGCTTGAATTTGAATAGCTGCATGTGATCCAGGTGCTTTGTGTGAGTCTTTGTGCAGCGTCCAGATAGCATTACAGGTGTGAATGCAGTGATTGACACAGACGTCGTTCTTGGTCTTAATGGGTATGCGTGATTGGCTTACTGTGTGTGCTCACGATTTGTTGGGTTCAGTACACTCTGTGCTATTCCTGTGTCTCTGCTAGCGTAGTGATGTCAGAAATGAGAGGCCACAGATAAATGTAAATTATGGATCAGTACTTTCGAGCAGTGCAGTACGTGGGTGTGTGCGATTACTAGAATGCGCTTCTGCTGTACTGTACCACTGCACTCTCTCATGATGTTTCCGAATGAGTTCCCTCGCAGAGCGGACCGGTAAAATAGGCCAGGGCATCCCGTTACGTCATTCCAGTGTACCAACACACTTTACTGTATGATCTCTACTGTCCTTGTCCACACTTTACTGTATGAACAGATAGATTATCAATGATGATCAGTTTTAATATTCAAGGATTTATTGATTTTATTTTATTTTATCAATGAGGTATTCTATTTTATTTAGAATTATTTTCTCCACCTTGTTTTTTGTTTTGTTTTATTTTTATTTATTTATTTTTTCACTATTTTTAACATTTAATTAATTAAGTAACAATGTTATGGTAACTTAACAATTGAACCAGAGGGAATGTAATGAAATAAATTTCAGTTAAAATGAAAAAGAGAAATGTTTCCTTGGGTAGCGCCCGAATTAAAATTTTGAAGGATAATTTTTCTTTTAATTTAACATTTCATTTAACTAACAAATTTATGGTTATGTCAAATATTAACTATAAAAAGTATTGTAAAAATATCCTCTCTTCTCTTATTTAAAACAAGAAAAAAAAACAGTGGATTAAGAAAATGAACTTATATTATATGTTATATTATTTCTGAAAATACATCTATATATTTGCCTTTGAAATAATTAAATCTTGTTTTAAGAATGACTTTTTTTGCACTGTTGTATTCTTTTCCAGCTGCTTTAAATGTATTCGAACACTAAGCCATAACGGGGGGCATTTTTTGTTTGGAAACCTCCAGAGATATCATTGCATTTGAATATCAAAGCCTGAATTGCTGTATATTCTGTCAATGGATTGTTAAAGAACTGAGCATCCCAGATGGTTTGTTTCCCCACCCAGTTCTGCTGTTTGGCTATGATTGTTATATTATTTTGCACATTCCACGCATATCTGGCACTTTCAACAGGGTTGCTTAACCTAGAGCAACCTTACTCAAGGACAGTAATGGGTTCAGGGTTTGATCCAGGTCAACAGCTCAGATTTGTACTTCCTAAGCTCTGTCTTTATGTCCAAAAGACTGTTTGTAAGGATCTGTAAGCTTCACTTAATAACTTCAACAGTAAGAACAAATGACGGCCTCTTGGTGCCATCAAACTCAGCTGGGTGTCCTATTAGATAAAGAGAAAAAAATGGACAGGGGTTTTCTCTTTGACCAAACTAAAGCCATGTGACTCTTTTAACCCTGCATCCGTCATGAATGGAACAGAGGCACCGCAGGCGGTCCTGTTCCATTTGTGGCATTTACCAGCTGCAAATGATTGGGATAGATTGATTTATCTGTTTATTGATTACTCTTGTATGATGGATGAGGGACACTCATTGGTGGGTTTTGTGTACGCATGTATAGCAGGGTTGCATCCAGCAGCAGCTGTCAGGAGACCATTTTATACATCAATAGGCCCTTCGGTACCGCTTCAGCACAGGGAACACATTTACTATTAACAAAGAGTTTTCCCTCAGTAAATACAGGGAAGGGTTATGGAATCTAGAATATGGTTGTTCAGAATTAGACATTAATATGTGCTCTGTAAGTACTTACTGTATAAACAGTCAATATGCTAGGAATATGCCTGCTAATAAGCAACTAGTTATGAATGAATAGTGTTCTGACTCTTCTTATCGAGGTATTTGCAATCATTTCCCTTTCTCTTCCACCCAGTAAATATAAAAAAGGTCACTATTAATTTTATTAAATAAATAAAACCTAGTTTGTCCATACAATGAGTGATACCTAAATATGTGTGTTTGGTTATACTGCTATTGTTTTTCTACTCAGAATTTTATGATCATGACAAACAATAATGGTTTCATTATGACAACGTTAGATCAGGTTTAGAATGTCATGTGGTGGAACTTCCCAAAATCTTCCCAAAAGAATGTTCCTCTCCTCTGTTCCTCTCATGGACACTTTTTTTTTTAAATGACCCAATATTTTCACTCATACCACTGCTGCAATCATTCCATTTCCTGATGCTTTGTGCATTACCTATGTGTGATTTTACTGTTGCCATCTAAATTATGTGGGAATTTGGTTAATTGGTGGTATGTAATGTAGATCGGGGGAAGCCAACCCTGCTCTTGGAGGGCTACTCTGCAATCCAACCCTAATCAAACACACCTGAACCAGCCAGGGTTGGACCTGAAGTGTGCAGAACGGAAGCTTTCCAGAAGCCGGGTTGGGAATTCATCCATTATGCACCATACTAAAAATGACCTTTCTGTCATTTCCTCAGGTGCTCCAGAGGTCACGTGCATGTGGGGATCAGCGGGACACTCTGCAGGAATTGTTGCGCTGGCGGAGGAGTGTTTGTGATGGTCGACCGGACTGGCAGAGCGCTTGGCTCCACACAAGCTCATCACCCACCCTAAAAGTGAAGACCAAGAGTCCCAGAAAGAAATCATCACCCTAGAGATTGTGGTATTCCTGAGTTCAACCTCAGTTAAACCCCACTCCTTAGGCCCGATGGCCTTTCAAATGATTTGCCCTTCACATAGGGACTGCGTCCTCTAAACAGAGTCAGACTCCAAACTCAGAAGAGTAGGGCATCCCAATTGATTCATGTTCCTCTCTTCACTTCTTTTGAAAGTGTGAAAGGTTCCTTGGAACCTTCCTTGGTTCCACACTGTCTCTCCAACTAATAGCCAACTGGGACCAAATAACTTACCAAGTCCAACTTTAAAGACATAATGTCATTGTCTTGCTATTATGAATCCGACAGTGTCCTAAACATCACGCTGTTTTAGAAGTTCTCATCACATTGCCTTGATTGCAACTCATCAATGCTATCTTAGGGCTGTGCAAACGTATCTCAACTGTGTGCTATAGTCTACATTGTGGGCCATATTTTAGTTTTAAACCCTGGTGCTGGTCGCTTTACATGGTTGTCGTTGACTGGGTTGGGTAAAAAGTGCCAGTTCTGTCCCAACTCGAGCACTCGAGACACATGGATGCAACAGACCTTAAAGTTTACAAGACTTGTGTTGACCTCCTAGGACTAGCTTTCTGAACAAAGTCCTCTTTCAGGTTCAGAGAAGCAGCTACACGCTTTTTCAGGTGCTTTGGTTACCCTTCATCAGAGGTGGCAACCATCACACACAGGTTGTGACCTTACGAAGAGGTCAGGGTTCAGGGAAATCACCAGTAACATCACAGGTCCACAACATTTCCACCAGCTTCTGAACTACATTCATTGTTCACTCTAGGCTAATGTGCTCACACTTCCGGAACACAAAACCAAAAGGTTGACACCAGATTTTTATAGAATGGTTAAAGAGCACAATTTTCCAAATACACTTTCAGATGGAACAATCATTGCTAGTGATGGATATTACTGCCGATGTGACTCTAAAAGCTCCCGTAACCATTTTTGGACTTTTCCTCAAAGGTGCTTCTGTACGAATGCTGGGTTGTATTGTCTCATGTCCGTACCTTAGTAGACAACCTGTATAAAACGGCACATGACCTCTGGTCTCACTGAAAGTATCCATCTCTCTAGTCGTTCCTAATTTGTGAAGGTACGCAGATGCCTCCAGACAGAGGCCTTGAGGCGTTTGGTTTATCCATACAGTGTGCACATGCAGATTTATTACCTGAAAAACCTTGGGTAAATATTTTTGGACCTTGAACACTGGGTTTGCAGCAGGAGACCCACCGTAAGCACATCGCTTTTCTGAGAATAAGCAGAACTTGACTTTCGGGTTCTGGTTGACTTAGGTTTAACTGACTAGATGGATTATGTACAGATTAGGAGTGTTTATTGGAAAATTATTGTCTTTATAGTAGAAAGATATTTCTGAATGTTCAAGAATGCAATGAAAGAAAGACTACGGTGGTGGGTTTTATAGTGTGAATATTGTTTTAGTACAAAATGATTGTTTATTCATTGTAAACTCTTCAGTCGTAGTCCCTCGCCACAGGACTTCGGCCTATCTTTGAAATGTATAAAGCTATTTATTGTATTGTACAGAACATTTGTGTTTGTGCAAGTACGTTTAAGTTGCACTTTGACGATGTGTTTTGTTTCGGCTTCATTACTTCATGCCTGTGTGCTTAAAAGGTTAGTTCACCCAAAAATTAAAATTAGCCTGCCTTTACTAACTCTCGAGGCATCCTTGGTGTATATAACTTTATTCTTTTAGATCAGTCCAATTGACATTAAAAATCTAATTATATTGAATCCTCCAATATTTTTCTTTAGAAATTCTCAGTCTCTCCACACTAATCACACAACATCAGTTAGGAATATGAAATATGGATATTAATCTAACAAAAAAAACATGGATTAACTGTAGGAGACATTTTTTTCATGCCCTGAAGCTGTGTGAAGCATGTTTTATTATGGATGTGTGCACTTTATTTCATGTCTTGTGGACTGTTCAACAGAAACACTGCCTGACTGCAATGATTCTATTTAGAATAGGTAAAATTTTTTATATAACTCTGATCTAATTTTCTGTAAGAGGAAAGCCCTATACACCTAGAATGCCTCGAGAGTGAAGTTAACACAGGTTAATTTTTGTTTTTTGGGGTGAACTAACCCTTTAAAAAAAACAAGTTCCCCAAATGTTACACCTTCAAAAAAGAGCCAATTCAGCCCCCTTTGACACAATGATCCATGTCAAGGTCTTTGGTCTCAATATTTGAATGTACATACATCTGAGAAAACAGTGACTTAATATGTATGGTTTATACAACCAGTTGTGTTTAATGATTGTATTGAAACAGTAATTTATTTTCAGTGTGAAACATGATCTTAAATCATTTAAAATTCATCTAAATTAACATATTGCAGAGACTATTTTAAAGCCCAGTTTTGCAGAGTCTCTATAAATCATCACGGACAGCTCTAAAATGGGCTACTAAGGCTTTCTGAATCTCATACCTTCTTCTATCTCTGCTCTTCCCAACTAATGTGAATAGTCTCTTTCTCCATTCCGTTGGACGGTGGTTTAAAAGCATCTTTCACTGCTATGCAGTCCTGCAGATCAGAGACGCATATTAAAATCACTGTGCAGGCCAGTGCTGACGGAGACCGGAACTCACTTCATGGGTTTGATCCACAGCTGCTTTGCATCGCTACTGCTTAACAGGGTTACGATACTATTATTTGAAACCTTTATTTATTGAAACAAAAAAATGCTATTTTATAATGTCTAGTATTGACTTGTCATCAATACTATAAAGCAAAAAGAGAATGAAAAGAACTGTACAGTATGAGCCCATTTTTCTACTCTGTTGTTAAAAAGGGAACGTATGTTAACGCATGAGAACTCTTATGTACATGCCCCGTCTATCTGTTTTCCTGTGCTTAGTCTGATATGTTGTGGAGATATAGACATCATTGGATCATGCCCTTTGTCTTAACTGGTGCTGTGGAACCATTCGAACATGATGTTATGAACTACTTCTCACCCTAGCCTGGATTTAACAGACCTCTTATTTTGATGGCAAAACAATGGCCAGAAATAGTTTGGCCAAGATTTATATGTAGAGAACATCTCCCAGTGTTGTAACCGAGACTGGTTCATTTGAGCCAGAGTCAAAACCATGTCCAGAATGGGGTTAAGCTTGGGTCAAGACTGACTTAAAAAAAACATATTTTTCTCTCTTGTTCTTGACTCAGACTCCACCATCTTTTTTTCGGTCTCGATTATCTACTTACGACACTGACGCATCTCCATCTCAAGACAGTGAAAACAAACTCATTGAGATTCTTGTGCTTGCTCAGATACGCAGAGATCAACAAAATATTTAATTATCATGGCTGTTGTTGTCTTTTTTTTTAGTCAATGTGTTTTAGGTTTTTTCCCTTGTTTTTGATCCTTCTGTAAATTCTATATAAATATGCCTATTACTTCAATACATGTTTGTGGGCAAAGGAAAAAATGTATGTCTTGGTACATATTTTGTTTCGAAATGTTTTATAAAATTCCTGTACAGCAATAAAGCACAGTGTCAGTCAACTGGCAAAAAATGTAGATATTTTCCAGTTTCTTGGGGTTGGGATCTGTTTCAATGCATCATTGTTTGATAAAAGGATAAATAAATAAACACATTAATAGTAGTATATGACAAACACACCTGCTGGATGATTTGCAATTTTGCATATTATTCTTTTTCACTACATGTCGGAAATTTTGCATGGACTGTAACTTTGTTATTGTTCATTTCAACAGTATGGTGTTCTGCAAACAGTATCTACAGTAAAGTGTAGATTACAATCTCACAAGACAGAAATAGAGGCCTTCCTCCTGCCTGACCAAAACAGCAAACATCCGGAGGAGTTGCCCAGCACACAGAGTATGTAACCGGTGCTTATGTGAGCGTGTAATATTGCATAATGTGGAGATTTGAATGAGGTGTGTGTGTGTGTTTACTGTTAGACAGTGCAGGGTTGGGAGCAGTGCTTGTGTAAGCTGATTACACTCTTATCGCTCACTGGGCCATAAAGACAAGCAAAGACTCGTAAATCAGACCACAGAACGGCACACACAGGCCACCCGAGTCACATGTTCAAAACAACACCACATGCTAAAAGACGGTAAGATGAATCTAAACACATAAGCAGATCCATTCAATATAACATTAAAAAAGCTAACAGAAATGCACCACACCTGAACACTAATTGACACCCTCATCTTTTGATTAGCAGTTTCAGTTGAATCGTTCATATCAGCAAGTTTATCTGTTCCACAGAAAGAGTCAATAATGGTTTTGTAGATCTCACAGGCTTTTCATTTATATGGAAAGGTACATGACTGTATTGATTATAGATTCAGATACAGCCGTGCTGCCCATAAAAAGACAGATTATAGTGAACATTATTAGCAGCCGCTGATATGATCCAGGCCTGACAGGTTCCTCATACCCGCTTGTACGCTCTTTTAAAGCACACACGATGTTCCTGATAACAAGACGCATGTTACAAGGGTAAGAGGAAGAATTTGTCTCATCTTCTCACGCCATCTGCTTGTGTTGATACATTTCGTATGGTGAGGAGGAAAAGCATCTCTCTTCCATTCCGGGTTAGGAGCTGGATTTCCAGGGATTTTCCTTCAATCAGTCGGAGCTCCTGGCTAAAGGAACGAGTACAGATGGTAACCGCAATCACAGCCACAGATGACACATGCTACAAGTGGCCATTTAATTCAGATTTTGTGGAAATCTTCAGCTGTTTAAGATGGAAAAATAAGCCAAGCCAACCTTTTAAACAAAATCTCTGCAGTCTCTACTTACGAGCTGATGAGTGGAATCAGGTGTGTTAGATGAGGGACACATACACAATGTACAGGGCACTCAGAACATATGCACTCAGGATGCAATGTGCCAATAAACGCAAGAAGAAGACTGCAGGACAGGTTTGAAAGCCACTGCTCTACACACTTATGGCGCTTTTCCACTACATAGTACCAGCTCGTCTCGGCTCGCCTCGGCTCGCCTCGACTCGGCTCTGTTTGGTTTTCCACTGTGTAAAAGTTGTACCTAGTTGTCATAGCGATGCTGCACGAGCTTGCG
>JAUCNO010001888.1:14537690-14548074 GCA_032353835.1 Enteromius viviparus
GTTCATTTTTGTTTAGAACTAAAAACTTGGTATGTAACAATATCTTTTGGATTATTTCAGTGAATACCTTAATAATAAAAAAGATTTAAACAAAAACACCCACACACACAAACACACTGTTCAAAAAAGCCATAATAAGCGGTATGTGTTGAAAATGACCCATCACAAGAGCGTTCTGACCCCCCGTTCTGTTCTGATATACAACATTCAAATTCAGGCCGATTGGGAGGTTTGGGGACCGTATTTAAGGTAAAAGATAATAAAACAACTTCATAAAGAAATACTGCCTATTGCAGATACACTCAAATTATAAAAAAATGATTAATTGGATGAACTCAGTTTAATTGAGGGCAGGATTTCCATCCAATAAATATGTGTAGCCCCAAAAAACAAATGAATGCAATAAAATGTATTTGAGTTGGGTCAATTAGTTTTAATAAAAGTTATAAATTTTATGCTTGCTGAATTCAAACTAAAATATTTAACCAGAAAAAAAAAAAAGACATTCTTTTGCACTTAAAAAAAATTATAGCTTTGATTTACTTACCTTGAACGGTGAACTTGTTATGCATAACATAAGATGGTTTTGATAATTCAATGGCATGCCCAGAGTATTAAAAAAAAAAAAAATTAAAATAGCTTAAATAGTATAAATAGCTTAAAATAGCTTTGATTCATGTTAGGTCCCCAAGCACATGCTCTGCACTTTACCACACTGGTAACCCCCAAAACACCAACATACCAGAAGGTATCTGTTTTATCTTAACAAAAAATTACATACACATTTTATATCATTATCTAGCCCTGTGCAAAGCATGATGGGAAGGGGAAACAAAACAGAACTGTTGGTTTAACATAATGCAAAATGAAAAAGCCGATATGTAATGCTATCTGAGTCTAAATGGACAGTGCGTGTGGTGGCAGGCAATTTGTCCACTGTGACAGAAATAAACCTGAGAACCACCTTGACAAGATGCAGACTCAGCGAGTATATCATAGCCATATAAATGGGTAAGCAAAAAAAAACGTCACTGCCTAACAGAAAGCCAACGTCTACAATGTAAGCAAAACAAAATCAAGACAGAAGTGCATTTTCCAAGCGAATGTACAAAAATGTCAATGATGAAATCATGACAATGTTTTTCAACAAAACCAGATTTAACATCCCGAATTTGACAGAATGCTGTGCTGGGCATTGGGAAACATGTAGGAAAAGATGTTGCAAGCACTATAAGTTCTGGTCTCCTTATCTCTTTCACTAACAGAAATAGTTTACTTGGCATCATTTGTTCCAAATGTCTATGCCCTTGTCTTATGAGATGTCTTATGTAGAACACAAAATGAGAATTCATTCAGGAGAATGTTTATGCTTCTCTTTTCCATACAATTCTAGTAAGGATACTGTAAACTGCAAAAGAGACAAAAAGCACTATGCATATACCATAGAGGTACTGTATGAAAGTACTGTAAATTAATATTAATAAGGCTATGCTGTACAGTAGTCAAACTCCCTATTTTCTTTTATCTTCATTTTACAGTTACATATATGCAAAAACAAAAAAATACTCAACAGTTTCAGTTGCACTATTCACTATTTTTATGCATTTATTAACCATAAGCTGTTGTCACACACTGATTTAACGAAGCACAGTGATTATTCTTGTTGACCAGTTCAAGTTCTCAGCTGAACTTAATGACACGTAGTTTACTAACTTCATCTTTACATCTACCACTGTCAGATCTGGCATGTTCAGTGAATAAACGCACAATATGTACCAATATTAGCAATAATAAACACATAATCACAAAGGAATGTGAATAATATATTTTGTATTATAATATATTATTTTTCTGTTATACAATTGGACAACAACAAAAAATTGCAACTGTAAATATCTATTTAATGTGTTTTCACATTTTAAAAACTTTTTTTTTATGTGTGCTGTCAGACATTTCACCCTTCTCTTACAGGCACAACTAAAACAGTTTTTGTTCATTCTTTAAAACACAAAACGGTGTAAACTAGGCACTGTACATTCGTATTCTTTATACACTTTACACATGAAGAATCATTTCTGTCAAATGAACTTTACACATGAAGAATCATATACTGCATGCTGGAGAAATTCTTAGAAAGACACTGCTTAGTGTAGTTAATATAAAGGACAAATTACGGACTTGAAACAAAGATAAACAGAAAAAGTACTTGGAACAAAGATCACAAGCCTCAAGTAAAGAGTCCATTTTAATCAACACAGTCTCACTCCAACTTGTCACATTTTGACACTTGGTCAAGACGCTTTTGTATCACTTTTTGAAGATCAAGGTACCCCTTTTTAGTCACTTTTCGACGTGAAGGGTCCAATATGCAAATTTTTGGAATTTTATCATCATAATTAAAAGATATATTGGGTAAAAACAATACTATTATTACTGTGACATATCAGCAGAGGTGGCGGATTCCATATACAGCGTTTATTAGAAAGGTTTCAAACAGGCAGAGTTAGTAATCAGGCAGAGAGCAATGTTGGAGACAGACAGCATTCGTAGTCGAGAAACAGGCAATAGGTCAGGGGGGTATTCCAGAAAGCTTGGTTAACTTACCATTTGGTAAAACATAACCTCTGGGTTGATTGACCCCAAACCCGCATACTGTGAGTATGTCGTTACAAAACACCCGATAAGAGTTAGTTTAATCAACCTCCTACTGGTTAACCAAAGTTAAAGCGCGTACATAAAGAGATTTTTAATGGATCACAGATTTCACGAGTCAAAATGGAAAATGACAATGAAAAAAGTTTTAATGCACGAGTATGAAGAACTGAAGCTAATAATAATTAATAAAAAGCAATACAACTAAAAAATAAAGAAAATAACATTATGTGTGCTTATATTCAAGTTAGTTTGGGTGGGTTTGGTTTATTTGCAGCCCTGTTATACCGTCGTAGAGAGAGATGGGTAGGGGAGGGACTTAATATTGCCGTGCTAGTATACAAAATACATTGTTTGATTGAAGAGTGTCAGAAGTGAAAATCAGTCTTCTGATTGGTTGTTTTATTTAGTCTTCATACATATACGTATTCTTACGGTCACGTAATTTAATATGAACTAGAACACTGGTACAACTAAGTGAAGAGACATTATATTGCAAGTACCCCACTGGCAAATATATAAGAAAAAACATTAAAGATGCATGGTATCAGTATTCCCACACCTTTACGATAAACAGCAATACATTTCAATACTATAAATTTGTTATTTAAATATCTTCTTCACATCACATGTGTAAAGTAATCTTTAAAAAACTAAACGTAAGGGCATACACTATCCTTCACGGTGTCAAACATCAATCAACTGCTACATAAATTTGGGGGGCAAGAGGGTGTCCCCAGGGAGTTGTTTCAGAGATGTGTCAAAATAAATTAACAAATCTTTTGAAAAACGGTAACACTGTTTTTTTTAAATAATCATTAGGATATTAAAATACATCAATACATATAGTACTTATATATACTTATAATTCTCTCCCTGCATAAAAACTTACGTGCCTCCACGTCCACAGGATCGTCATTAAAAGGGCACGTCATGCTCAGTAACTTACTTACATACCCAGAAAGTTACCTCCGTTTTTGGAACCAAAAGTTGAGGTTATCCACTAACTTACCCTTAAACTTACCCGGGTATGTCACATAACCTGCTTTCTGGAATACCCCCCAGAGCTCTTCTGAATAAAAGTTCAGGCTTTGAAAACATACAACTATTTGATCTGATACGCTGTGTAAGTGAAACAGCAGTGTGCATATATATTTTCAGACACACGCACACTGAAAAATGCATTATTAGTTACATTTGAACGCAAGTGCCCAGAAACCTTGATTTCTTTTGCAGCATTAGGTCTTCCAGGTCCTCAAGACCCTCTAAGGCACAGCGCATATATATGGTGTATTGTCATTTAGGGACCACGTCTAACCAGATAATGTCTATTTAATATGTTGCACTTTAGCATGTCTCATACACTTAACATGATTAGTTAAACCCTCAGATGGCTTGTACTCTCTCTCTCTCTCTCTCTCTCTCTCTCTCTCTCTCATTATCAAAGCTCATTACGGCCCCTCAGCAGAACAGCGCGGTAGTATCAGTGCACATGTTTCAATATAACCTGTGTAGCGATATACTGTAATATGCAACTATAATGATCCTTAATCAGCACTGTTAATGAGTTTTATAGATTTGACCCCAGGACAGTCAGGAGCCGTGCTTTAAACAGGTTTGCATTAGAGAGGATTTTTTCCATCCATCCATCCATAAATGGTACAGTAGGTCTCAATAACAATATCAATTATAGTTTAACAGTTTTAATTGTCCCAAAAAAGTTATACATTTCTTATAATAAATAAATAACCTAATGGTAATAATAATAATAATACATAAACAACTTGGAAAAAAGTATTCTTGTAGCTTCATAATATTGCATTTGGACCACTGTAATGGACTATTTTAAGGATGTCCTTACTACCTTTCTGTGCCGTGTCAGTTTTGTTGTCTATGGAGAGTCAGATTTAATATATATGAAATAAAAACTTATTCGTTTGTGTTCTGAAAATGAACAAAACTCTTACAGGTTTGAAATTAAATGAGGGTGAGTCATTTATGACAGACTTGTCATTTTAGGGGAACTATCCCTTTAAGAGAAAAATGAACAAAACTACAGTGTATCACTCTTTTATGTGTGGAGTGTTCACTTTTAGAATTTCAAAGCAGAGATTGCAATGTTTTTGTATAATCATTAAAAAATATATATATTTTGCTAAATTTATAGTAAACGCTTTTGGTTCTCCATCATCAAATCTGAGTAGCCATTCTCCCATCTACAAGATCATTTTAATCATCCATTACCTTTTATTATTTAATAAGACCAATTAGCGTGCTTAATTGGTCCAAACGAGCTGTTTGTAGCTGATGAGGGCTGTGATGGATGATGGGATTGTCAGCAAATTGAGGAAAGCCGTTTCTCTCAGGGACATTTTCTCTGCTCTCCTTCAAGCCTCCTGGGTTTTTTTTGGTCTCAATCATATACCTGCACAGTATCTCAGAAAAAGTGAGTCTGACTCGCCCAGTTATTCCCAGAAGTCAAGGCGTTTACTGATTGTAACGTTCTGAGGCAGACATTTGTGGGAAACTGCCAGCATTTCACATAATATTTAAATGAGACATGAGTCAAAGTGCTGCTCAAAGCTGGCTCGAAAGCTGGCATAAATCTGTCTAATCGGTCAGGACATGCTGACCGAACATATCAGGGAGTCTTGACACAGAAAGTCGTCTGGTCTCAGCTCAGCGGGATCCCAGGAACCCCTGCATCTGCTGAGGAAGGCCAGAGGGAAGGATCCCAGACCTGTTTATTTTGATCCTTTTGTCGCCCGTCCCAATCCCCCACACTGTTGGCACTGACCAGGCTGTGCAATCCCAAGACTTAATTACCATTTTAATTAGCAGGGGCTTGAGAATTAATAATCCTTCATCATATGGCTTTGAGCAGGAAAATGTATAATTCCTTTAGCCAGTATTCTGGGTCAGACAGTAAATCAGACTATTGTGAGCATCTTCGTGAACTATTTGTTTAGTCTGCGTTTAATTAACCGCACAGACTCCTTAAGTTACACCACTTAGATTGAATGTATTTTGAGTGTTTTGAGTGTGACGTGTCTGGGACGTTGCTCAGATGATGAATGAAGACATCTGCTGTCTGGAGGAGCCAGGTTGTTGTCAGGAAGTCGCACAAGTCGTGTCATTCGTAAGCTATGAAACAGACACGAGCAGAGGCGCCAGGTTTCTTAAATAATGTTAATTTTTTATTGCATGTGGCTATTCAGAATCAATACAGTTCTAAAGCAATGCTAATTACACTATGTTTAAATTATCATTTCTAAGTAGCATCACAATGCAAAGAATATGAAGTATATACAATGGAAGACACAGGAAGAAGAAAAAAAAAAAACTCGCTCAGGCATTGAAATATTCAAGCTTTCCATACTGAGAAACAGCATTCGTACAAGAACACTGCTGAAATTACTGTTAAGATTCAACAGCAAAAAAACTATTAGAGAGAGAAAAAAAACACTTTTCCATTTAAAAGTTGGCAGAAAAAAGGCGTACAGCAAAACACGTTCTTAAGGTTTTAAATATATTAACACAGTATTTATACATTTGGTTCCTTTCTGTAAACTAATCTTTAAAAAAATGTAAATATTGCATATGCCGTTTGTGAATTTGTACCTATTTCTGTAATATCAAGTATTATTCACTGAATTTTATTTATTTTTATATAATAGCATTATCAAATATCCTCCAAGTGGCATTTATTATACAGTGTACATACTTTTACAAACGTACTGATAAGTTAGAAAAGAAAAGCGCCAGGCCAAAGTTCAGCCTTTGGCAAGTACCTTCATTAGTGCTTTAGTTGTTTGGGGGAAATTCATTCACGTACCATATATATATACATATATATATATATACAAAAAAGACATAAGTTATCATCTTTAACTTAAAAACCTCAGTTGCAATCTCTTTATACACTATGTACAGATTTCTAGGCAAAGGTTTTCATATACTTAAGTTGTGTGGTGTGTGTTGTACTTTGTTTCGCTTGCTTGCGTACAGCTCTGTCTCTGTTGGTGGATGTTTAGGCCGTGCGATTGGCCTCCTGCGGAGATCTCCGGAATACTCTACATTCAAAAGTGTCTTGTGTTACAATCTAAGGAGTTTGTAAGTGCAAGACAAAGCATTGGTTCTGACGAGTCTATCCCTCTCTGACGGTAGGGAGCAGCATTAATGGTGTCAGGCCTTCTTAGACGTCCCTGAATCTATCACTCTCTCTCGAGCTGACGGGTGCGGGAGTAAGGCGAAGGGAAGCCTGTGTGTTCAGAGCAGTGAGAGAGGGCAAGTCAGCAGAGGCTTCTGGGTTGTTAAAGACAGTGAGTTAAAGTGTGCTAGCGTGCCTAGGCTTGAGGTGAGGTGCTCCTCTCTCTCTGACCCGAGGCGCACGACATCATCTAGCGTACCGTTAGGGTTGTGTGTTAATCGCGTGTGGCTTCGTTCCAAAACTGATAACTCTGGAAGCCTGCTTTGCATATGTGCGCGGTGGCGGGCTGGCGGGTGTTCACCCGTCCGGTCCTTTACCAGGTCCGATAAATAGCATTATATTAAAATCCGTTAAATATCTGTGTAGAATGCAAAATAACATTAATAGATCTTTGATTGCAGCGCAAGACCTTTCTCGGGCTGCAGTACAAGACATTCATGGCAAACAGTAATCTTTGATACTCTCGTAAGTGTATGCAGGTCCTCCAGGAAACACTGTTTGACAGTACAGTCAGTAAGGCTTTGGATTGGTGTTTTTTTGTTTCGTTTTGTCTTGTTTTTTAAGAAAACATTCACTTGTAAAAATAAATTAGTTTCTCAATATATATATATATATATATATATATTTATATATATATATATATATTTATATTCTTTTTGTAAGTCATAACCTGGCTCGTTCTGAGGTAGGGTTTCCAAGTGACTGCTTTTTTCCGATTTCCAATTGAGTAAATTTCTAAAACGTGCGCACACACACACGCACGCACGCATGCCACCGCCACGGGGTAAATAAATAAGTGACTTGTGCGACAGGTGTTGCGTGCGTGTGTTGGTCGGATGTCTCTTTTCGTGTTTGGTTCACAAGTTTTAGAAGGGGTAGAGGGACACTGGCCACTCGAAGTCCAGAGCTCGTAACAAAACCAGTGGTAAAAAAGGTCCATAACACAGAAACTGAGGAATTGTAGTGAGTAACAGATGGACAGGAAGTCCTGCCTCATGCCTCGCGCTGGGGTCAAGTGTCCGTGTTGCTGTGACGACGGCCATTCGAATGGATTAGGGAGGTCAAGGATCAGCAAAAAGCTGAAGAAGCAGCAGCAGCAGGTCCATCTGTCCACATGAGCGCCTCCTCTACCTCTCTCGATGGCGTAATGAGGAGACCGGCTCTGTTTAGTCTGCAAGAAATAAGAGAGAGAGCACATTAATGGGATGTCTATAAATATCCAGACAGAGAAAGCACACAAACCAATAAAACACAATGTTCCTTGAGATCAACACAGTCGCGCTGCTGTCACATAACACAACAGCCTTTTATGGGCATTCAGTGTTTCTGCATTTTTCTGAAATACTATCATATTCCTCTGTGCCTTGTCTGGAAAATCTTCTCTTTTCACAGAGCGGTGTGTGTTTTTCCATGACCGTCCGTGTGTGATTTATAAACGAGGAATGAAGCAGACTAGTGGGGGGATAAAAGATCATATGCTCCCCCTCTCTCATTCTCTGCTTTACCAAGTAAGGAATGCGCGCTCTTTCGCTACGTGCAACAGAAGTAGCAGGTGCTTCGAGACCGACGAGGGAAACACGCGCTGACATTTAGCACTATGCAGCTGACGGAAAGAGCACAAGAATACAACACATCCACCACCACAGCCTTAAATGTTCAGCCAAATCCATGTGAAATGTCATTTAATATTAAATATTTCTATTTAGACACATTCTGAGGGAATATATTCGGGGTGCATTAGCTAAATATGGTTATTAGTACAACTTGGTACTATGAAATTGAGACCACAGTTGCTTCTGGGAAATGCACCTCTGATTGTTTTTGCATGTTAAGCTGAAATAGGACAGGGGGTTTCCAAACAAGTATATTGGGACCCCCAGGGGACTAAAAGGAGGTCCTTGGAGGCCCGCAGAAAATCTGAAACTTTTCACAATATTTACACATTTTTGTAAGCCCCTTGCTGCAAAAATGATGCTTAATATTTTTTTCTCTCATTGCATAAATGGGTCACAATGTAATTTTAGAAAAGTTCATCTATAGCTTGCATACATTGAGATATAAAACAATTTGTGTGTGCACATTTCCGCAATTACTTAACAATTAAGACATCCATACACATCCTGCCAATGCAAGAATCCATCCTGCGTGAAAAAAATAACTATCATCACCTTTATGTTTGAAAAGTAAACATCAAAGTGTCATTTGACAATTTGCTTCTCTCTCTTGCCACTGTCTGGGTTTTGTTTACAAGTCTAGATCGCTATCCTGACCTCTCACCCGTTGTACTTGTTTGTGAGGTTTCATTTGCATGTAAGCCTCACATTGGGCGGAAGTCTCTGCAAACACAAACCCCTGGGCCTGTCCTGCCTGGTCGTGATCTAGCGCCACCCCCCCCTCCTCCTCTGATCTCCTCCTCCTGCTTTTCATCCACCGAGAACAAGAGCTGTTTTCATAGAGCGAGACTCACTCTCACACACACTTAACAAACCCTTGATTCACGGCCATCGGCTATACGGCACGCCATAATCGCTCCCATTATCTGGACTCCCCGCACACATTCCCAACACTTCCGCATGTGAGCCCGATATCACAACATCCACTCCAACAGGGATGGAAGTAATTCCCATGAATGTCAGTAGGGCTGCATTCTCTCACGGAGAGCTGGGTGAAGTCAGGGAGGAGGGGCCGGCGAGGGGTCAAGCGTTTTCACGGTCGTAAAAGAGCCTCATCTTTTCCTGCTCTTTGATACCTCCCTCTGTGTGGTATTACGAGGTATTACTCTTCCAGTTAAGTGCTGACAGAACTGTTTGCTCATGGCCAACTAGTGAAGACAGAGGAAAAGTGAAAGAGAGAGAGAGGAAGAGTAGGTGCTTTCCTGATGTCCTTTTAACTTTACCGAGTGGGGGAAAAACAGCAGAAAACATGTTTACGTCGCTGCCTCACCCTGAGGGGCATAAAAAAACCCACCAATGATAAAAACTATATCTACAACAGTAACAATGGCTAACACAACAATAAAAATAGCTCAAACTATTGGTTCCAGCTCTTTCTTCTGATTGGTCAATGCACAGAATGCAACATCTTAGGTTTAAAGTCCACTCTAAAAAGACTTAGTTGTCCTATTTAGTAATCCAATTCATAAACAAATCCTTTTCATTAACTCATTATCAGATTTTGGTTGTCTTGATTATTAAACTGGGGTGCGTTTCCCTAAAGGAGCATTTGCAAACAATGGTCGTGAGTTCTGTCGTTGCAAACATTGTTCAACAATTCTGTGTTTCACAAAACCATGGTTCAAATGAGCATTCGCACACTTGTGTGGTTGAAACTACAGCACATGATCCTTGTGTTAGTAAGACATATGTGACCCTATAACACAGAAAATAGCCTTTAGTCACTTGGGTACAGTGTTGGGAGTAACGGCGTTTAAGTATAACGGCGTTACTAACGGCGTTATATTTTCAGTAACGAAGTAATCTATTTAATTATTTTTCCCATATTTGTAACGCCGTTATCGTTACT
>JAUCNO010001888.1:14548174-14563380 GCA_032353835.1 Enteromius viviparus
CTAACTCAATTACTTTTTGGCAGAAGTAATTTGTAACTGTAACTAATTACTTTTTTAACATAATATGACAACACTGCTTGGGTATATTTGTACCAATTGCCCAAAATACATTGTATGGGTTGAAATGATTGATTTATCTTCTATGCCAAAAATCATTAGGATATTAAGTAAAGATCATGTTCCATAAAGAAATTTTGTACATTTTGTATTTAAATATATCACTGTGTTTCAAGCAACGGAGATGCGTGACTAGGCAATTTGTTTCAACAATAATCAACGAGTTACGGGTCCTTTTATTTATTTATTTGTTATAAAGTCAAAAGATTCACTTATTTACACTATTAGTTTTTAAAACGTTTGTCCTAATGGAAGCTATGATGTGTGTTCAGCTTATTTGTTTATAAATGGATAATGACATTATATGACCTAACCTACTTTAGTGCTTCAGAGAAACCACCTCTAAAACAAAGGCATTATATTAACTACAGAAACATCAGTGTAGCCTCTTACTGTACATGACAGCGCAGCGGAAACCTTGATGTGAACTTGAACTTGACTGCTCGTATCCATACTCTCATGTCGGGTGGTCCGCTTTCGTCATGTGTATAAATAGACACAAAATAGACAACAGATCCCTTTCCCTCTCTCGCTGATTCTCACATTCACACTGATGCCACAGGGCTGGAGTCATGTGACTGTGTGTGTGTGTGGAGGTCAGAGAGGGAGCTTGAATTTCACACAGCTAATTAAGCAAGAGGAAGCTTGGCAATTTCATGGATGTCCCATTCTGATCCGGAAAGGCAGAGAAAAAAAAACAGCACCAATGAACGAGGGGAAAGAAAGAGCCATGAGGTCATGGGACAAGAGCAGAGGGATATATTTTATCCGTCTTTTTCCTCAAACTTCCTTCAGATCTGACTTTTAAGTGCGTCCTACAGAAATCAGCTTAAGTTTGATTTTACTTGAGCTATATGTTGTAGTCGAACAGTGATTTTATATTTTAGGAATTTCTTATTTCTTATTCATGTTTTTTTCTCTTAATAATTTAATTCGACTTTTTACATGCATTGCAATTGATGAAAACAGTTTAAATAGTTTTGTTTTAGCTAGCAATGAACAAATGAACTGGTTCTTTTAATGACTCAAAAAACATTGCACAGCTGTCATTTAATAATAATAATTTTTTTAATCTGTAATAATAGATTTTTCAGGATATGCTGCTTCTTACAGCTGAACAGGTAAATAAAAATCGAATCAAATGATATAAAAGCTAAATGTAAATGCTCAAATTCAGATATCAGTAAGAGCAGATGGAAACAATAAGTGGGAGGTCTTCTTGAACCCTCTGACCTCAAATCCCCTCCCCCTTCTCTCTCCCTCTTGTTTTGTCTCTCAAGAGTGATCTCTCAACTCATAAACAACTTCAGATCTACATAGCTGAGTGCAACATATTGCTTCCTAAACACATTTGTGACATTGAAACTTCCTCGTGTCTGTGTGAGAAATCAGCACAGGTATTTAAAGCAGCTGTAATCCGGACCCCGCTGGTTCGAGTCGACAGCCTGTGAACCCGTTGCCCCCAAACCCCCAAAACTATCCCCGCTCCGCGCACACATTTGTCCTGCGACTCATTTTTTATTTATTTCACACAGGTTAAATTTAGCCCCCTGCAGCCAGGCCGGGAACAGCCTGGTGCTCTCACACACATAAAACACACAACTGTTCTCACACACAAGGCATATTTACAGTAGTGAGAAAAGCAGCTGAGTGACTGACTGTACTGTAAACATGTGCTAGTGTTACTAATTTATTTATCTACGCTGCTCTCATATATCATAGATGGGGGGTATCAGTTTTAACCCGTGGGGTAGAAATAATGTTTCTGTTCATCTTCACTCAGCAGGATCTTCCATTAGGGATGTTCACACAGTCAGCGATTTGCAGTCATTTATTTTTAGTAAGACTTTAAGCTAGGACGTGACCTACAAAATAAAATTACAAAACTACTGTACGAGGAACGATTTGTTAACACATCTATGACAGATTCTCAGCTCAATGCCAATCTGCAACAGTCTGGACATCATCAGCTACGGGAAGAGAGGTAGAGAGATGTCTGGGTAAAAGGTTATACTGTATGCGTGGTGTGATGATCTTCATGTGTAAATGTCACAGTCTAATCTCATCACACTACGGCCAACTAAGCCAACAGAGCTCAGTGGTCGCATGGAAATAATCGCCAGCCATGAATAAGAAAGTGTGTGCATAAGTGTGTGTGAGCTCAGCAGATCTCATAGTCATTCCCTTTTATACAAATCCAAAAAAAACAGCGGCAAAGATAATGCCCGAGGAGCTATTTATAATCATTTGATGACTGTAAAGCATCACTATATATTCTGCTTCCCCTGCCACACACACTCAGATCACTTCGCTCAGCAGGGGAGAAAAGGAGTATTCATTCAGAAACAGGCAACATACCATGCAATTATTCCCACACACGGCACGTGCTTAAAAAGAGCACCCTATGCAGATTTTAAATGATATTTTACAGCCACATCCCACTCACACATACAGTTGTTAAGTGGATGTTAACATAGTATGTTAAATGTTATATACTTTACACACACGTACAGAAATGATGGAGAGTGATAAATGTACCGTGTTGATCCAAGAAGCCATAGAGGTACATACTATCCTATCCTAAATGATTATTTTGTATTGGGGTATTTTTATATTAGAATAATAATAAAATAGCTATTCTATTGATTGTAAGGCAAAACATAAGCAGATCACCCGCGTATGTGTGTGTGTGCATGTTTGCCATTTACTTGGTCACCAAAATAAAGCTTCTCAACAATGTCTAATCTGCGGCAGCATGTAATCCGCCTTATCTGTGCTGCTAAAAGTAGGGAGCAGTGAGAGCATTTAACAGAACATCTTGGATAAGTTTAACACTATAAAATCTGCTACAATAGCAGGTACTCAAAGAGTCAACAACAACAGGACTAAGAGGTGAAGGAGGATATGAAGAGAGAGAAAGGATGGGGCTGCGGATTCAGATTGATGATTGGTGATCGGCGGGGAAAGAACAACAATGAAATAATCCCTCAAATAGGAAAATAATGAGAGGAGATATTAATCGATAGAATGATGTTGGACGAGGATTCAAAGGAATAAGTCTGTGTTGTGATGGGGGATGGTCATCCGAGTCTGTTCTCTAGAAATAAAAGCAGGAAAATTGATAGACACAATCTCTCTTTCGCTGCTAGACTTTTCAATTAAATCAAGTCTATCAAAGGAGAAAGGGGCGGGACTGCAACAAAAGAGAGATTTCACTTTTATTTCAAGCTTGTGCCAAATGTTTTCACTGGTTATCTAACTGTATCTTCTGTATCTCTCTCTGAGCTGTTGTGTGGGGCAGCAGATGGTCGCTAATCATTAGTGTATTGTCAGGGCTCTGATGGGCCTGATAACCACTGTGCACTGCTTGGAATGGCAGGTGCACGACCCTGGCCCCCACCATCTGCTGCCCCGTCCCCTCACACACACTATTCTCTGGAGGGAGGCTTCTCTGGAAGCTCACTCGCAGACACCACTAAAGATGAGTTCTTGGGATGTCCTAATGGTAAATTTTTAATAAGACAATATTTACTCTATTTTGAAGGAAGAACAGGAACCCACAGCTGATCTCTTTAGCCCTCTATATCCAATGCCAGAGGTGACCGATGTGATGTATTTGTATTTGATGTGTTCAGTGCAGGTATAAAAAAAAACACTGAGATAAATACGCAAGAACGTGACAAAAACCAATCAGCCCTAACAAAATGAAGCGTCGTCATAAACCACCAGAGTCAAACATCCGGCACACTATGTAAATATGTGGTTGTGTTTGTCCAAGTATGCGTCTGCTTCCCATTCACAAACGTACTATTCAAATCAGTGTGTAGAAGTGACGGGAGGAGGGAAGGAGTGGAATGTGGCATTACAGACGCTGGCGTAGTAAACAGAGCACAGCCTATCTGTGCTCTCATCTCTGCTCAATGGATCCCGTGCTGGCCTAAGTTCCTATCAGGAAGACTATCAGGTCATTCTACACAAATAAGAGCTCTGTTCTGTCTCTGTGGCTCATCTTTTGTTTTGGTGGAATGTTGTCTGTGGCCAATCACAGGACAGGACGGATGAGCTCTAGCTAGTGTGTGTCGATGTTTGTGCAAGTCTTCTTTGTGGTCTCCTCCCACTGTTCTAGGGCTTCCGTGGCCTGCGGCTACGCATTTCTACTCCGTCCACTTGTGGAGGTAAACAGAGAACTGCAGAAACACCTGCTCCGCCAGCACAAACACTCTCACACACACCCTAGAGATCATAATTGAGCTTCTGATGTCGTCTATTTGACTTGCGTGGTGTGTGCCTCTTTTGTGAAGTGCCTTTCATCAGACAAGCCACTCTTTTTTTTTTCACCTTGACATTTTGTCAGTGCAGGAGTCTCAATAAAATGTTGAGTACTCTTTTTAACACTTATTTACATACTTAATGTAGTCTCACTTATTAAAAGTCACACTCAACAAAAACAACACCTCCTATCTTGCCACTCGTTTCAATGCGTGAGCCCACGTGAGTCTATATCCTTCTATCAGCCCACATGTTTATCCGTGAGGCACACAAACAACTTTGTTTTTCAAGTCGTGCTGAAAAACAAAAGGTTGGTCGTTCCTTGATAGAATCTTGGCAGGTCGGAAAAACAAGTCAAAGTTAACCTCTTCGAACAACCTTTGCACACGTTCTGCATTCCAGCCCTAAAACCCTCTACCTGGAAATGGATAAACAACTGACTCACTTGTTTTTATCTAAGCTACTGTTCACTCAGGCATGACACAATGACTAATTCTGATTCAGAGAATGAGTCAAGGTATGATGCAAATATTGGGAATAATTCCCCTTTTTCTGGGTTATTAAAATGCAGATATGATCTCACTCTCTTTCCCTTTTACATTTACATCCTCTTAACCTGACCGCATCCTCTTAACCTGACCTAGTCATCACGCTATTGTCTACAAAACTAAAATGCAGCGGCAGCATGGAGAAATAAACCCTTCAACTGAGCTGTTTTCCTAAACACTCTGCAGGCATGGATGAAGCGATCTGTCTCTGTGAATAAAAACTGCGCCACAGCTTTTAAAGAGGCTTTTCCATCATTCTGACACTCAGGTTGCTCAATTAGCTCTCTCACATAAGAGGGAAATCTGTCATGTGCCATGTTTTCTGGTACACAAGTAATATGCTGTTGGTATTTTAGAAAAAAATAAACTGCCATGTCATAGTGTGGCACAGTAACACAGCTAATAATCGTTCTAAATAAACATTTCAGAGCATAGTAATATGAAATGAATGACTGTAAACATTAACTAATGAAGGTACCGAGCTTGCACATCACCAGCTATGAATTCAAAAAGCTTACCTTTTACTGTTGTTGCCGTCTCCTTGAACCCAAGGCTGGCATACGGACTGGCATGTATTCCGTTGATGCCCTCTTTACAGCAGCTGGCAGCTTTGAACCGGACAAGAGAATCACAGCTGGCGAGTCCTCCATCCATCAAGTTTAAGGCAATGTAGTTAAGTCCATTCTGAAAGCCAGCTGACGTCTCCCTACACATGGGACTGTTATACTCTTCATCCGATCCTTCGCTGTTCTTCACAGAAACAGACACGTTCTCCACAGAGGCCGAACCGTGCCGCCTGGCGTCGTGTGCGAATGAGGGAAAAACTGGTGTTACGGTGGTGGTTGAGGAGAATGTCTCTGAACTGTGCCGCCTGCGTCCCTGGGGGTCGGCACGAATCACCTTGGCCCCCCGATCAGGGTCCACCAAGGCCAGAGTGGTGCCACGCAGCAGAAAAGCCTCAACGGCAGGCACTCCCACAGCCTCTTCCACGGTCAGCCTCTGCATGCAGGAGGATGGGCTGATGGTCTGCCCACCTTCTGAGGGCTGCGAGACAGGCTGTGGAGGGGAAGCGGGCACGCCGAACGTCATCTCTGTGTAATCGTCTTTAGCTTTGTCAACCGGGCCCACGGGTGCCACTTGTACAGTGAGCTGGTACCTCTGGTCTTCCTCCACTTCCTCGGGGTGGGCGGGGCAGGACGTGAGCTCCAGAAGGGGCTCTAAACGATCAGATGGAGCAGCGTTTCCAGATTTGGGTGAATGTGAACTCACATCAATGTTCATGTAATCAGAGATGGGGGACGTCCTGTGATCGGCGGATGAGCCGATGGATGAGGCTGGGCTCTCTGAGGAAGCAGTGGAGGGTGGAGTGCAACTTTCAGCAACATGTCCAAAGTCTATGTTTACATACTCGCCGGGGCTTTTCGGCTCGGAGGGGAGTGGATGCTCATTCATGCTGGGCAATGTCCGAAACGTGTCCAGGGAGAGGCGTGTTGGCCGGCTTATCCTGTGCCGGAGGATGAGGCTGTCTGTGCGGCTTTGTCTTAGTGGAGATGGGGACGCTGTGTTTATGCACTCCTCTATTATCCTGTGACTTTGAGGATTCATGACAACGTACTGATCACTGTCCGCATCCTTTAGCATCTGCTGGGGCTTATGACAGCGGGGCAAAGAGTTAAACGAATGAAGCTGTCGGAGGCAGGGAGACTGCTCTATACCCACAGGGCTCAGGTAGCAGTCTGGTGGCGTGACCGAATCTGCAGGCGACATGTTGAGGTACTCACCATTTGTCAGTTTGCCATCTGAGCTGTCTATGGAGAACTTGGAGCCGCACAGCATCCTCATGTAGCCACTGTCATCCAGAGAACAGCTGCTTGGGGAATTGGTTCTGTAACCATTAGCTACAGTGAGGGGGTGCGTCCTGGGGTTGATTATCTGCTTGGGAGCAGAAACGCACATTGGGCTCATAGGCATGTAGTTGTCACCCTTCCCCCCTTGAGGGGCCACACCTGGCATCATTGGCATGTAGCCATTGTCACCCAGATTACTGCTGGAACTTTTCAGCAGCGATCCGATTTCAATGTCCCCGTAATCCTCTGGGTATGTGACTTTTGGGGATGCGGTGTGAGAGCTGCGCCCCGAATGGCCTCCAGTTGTGTATGTGGCTTTCATAAGTGTGTACTCATCCAGTGAAGCTGAGGACACTTGTGATGGCACCCTCTTCTGGTAAGGCATGGTTAGAGAATGCGTCCTCTTCCTGTAGGCATTCTCCAGATCTCCTTTGCTTTCCTCAGCTGATGCCCGGATGCTTCTCCGTCCACAGCTATTAGGCCTCTCCATGATCATGTATCCATACAAGTCGCTGGGGGGGGTGTCAGCGAGCGATTCAGGTGTGTTGCTTCGGTTCGCTGCTAAAAGGTGCCGCATATCACCAGGGCTGGAGCCACACTCATCGCAGGAGATAAAGCCAGCATCGCTGGGGGACCCCGAGATGGAAGCGGTGCAGCTGGATGGGCGAGGGCAGCCTTCTATGTTATTGCAGCAGGACATGCTGACAGGGCTGGCAGCCGAGGGAGGGGAGTGAGACACAGGCATGCACATGGATTTACTATGCTGTAGGGATGACACCTCAAATGTTCTGCATGGGCGAGCTGTCACTGTGTTGGAGCGGCTCAGGTGCTTTCTGTTCACACTTGGGCTGATGGGGCTGCCGTCGCCCTCACTTGCCGTGCGAATCCTGCAAGACGTCAGTTTCGTCACGGGAGACGTCGCTGCCATGCTGTCGGTGCGAGAGCGCCGCTGCAGCCCGGTTTGACTCGGCGGAAGGTTGTTAAAGTGCCGCCTGGTGGGCACAGAAATGGGGTTGCTACCTGAGGACTGGCTTTTGCTGCGCGGGCGGAACTCTGACATCTCTTTCATGGCTTTCATCGCCTCCAAAATAGTCTCGTGAATGTTTTGCGCCACCACCGAGTCATCCGCCTGCATCCACAACTCGCCGGGTCCGATAGACGCGGACCGGCCCACCTCGATGAAGAAAAAGCTGTCTGAGTGTCCGCATCGGCGGATGTTCATCAGCTGTAAAATCACCGACGCCGCCTCTGTGTTGAGTTTGACGAAGCTGATCGTTCGGCTGGATAAACACAGTCTGTAAACGCCCGTTAAGTTCCTGCTCTGACCGAGTCCTTTAGATTTTAGATTGACCTGCCAAACCTCCTTGTAAGTGGCGGAGACGGGCGTTATCACGCCGTAGCTCGCCTCATCAAAGCCGACGAGGGATGACGCCGAATTATTCGCGGAGCCGTCGCTCACTTTCCCCTCGTTCATTAAATCCGTTAAGACCGTGTACCAGTCCTCCTGTTCCTGCTCGTTTTCCGCGGCCACGGCAAAATACTCGTCCTTGGTGTAAAGGGCGATCAGGTGTTTGTGTTTGGCATCGGCTCTCTTGTTGATGTTCAGGCACGAGTCCAAAGCTATAACCCGTTTAGCAGCCGACTTGTTTTTCCATTTCTTCTCGCTCTCGTAATACTCCAACCGGGCGCGAGATCCCTCGCTCGGCTCCCTCAGCACAAAAAAACGCTTGTGTCCGTGTTTCTGCTTCCTCAGATAGCCGCATTTCTTAACGTGGTTGTTGTTCTTCACGGTCATATTTGAAATCAGCTGTCCTTCCGTCGGCGGCGGACTCGCCATTCTCATATATGCTGTGAAGAAAAACTCTTACTTTCCCTTAACTTGTGCTGTCAGTCAGTTATAATCCTGTCAGACTCTCTTATGGACCCGACTCGGAGTGCGTGTTCGCTGCGTGGAGCGGTTTAACAGTAAATAACACATATCGCTAAGTGACTGGAGTGAAGAGGAAAAACAACATGTGACGTCCTACACATCCAAGCTTTGGTTACAAAAAAAATAGAAAGAAAAAAATACGCACACACACAGAAACGAGGCGGTGCAACCTTCGGGGGAAGGCGTATCCGCCCCTATAACAGTTCATTGGGCTCATTGGTGGAAATGTCTGATTGACAGGAAAGCGACCCAATCACTTTCTACTCCTATCCGCCGCTCCGCCCCCCCCACTGGAGCAACTCGAGCTACGGGAGAATTGTCAGAGGATCGTACCCACTGTGTGTGTTGCTCGGATAGCCGCTCACTTTTACGGTTTTACATTTTACTCAAATGCGGGATAAATTGACTACATAGTCTAATTCATAATATCATCGGGGCGCTTTAGGGAAAAGCTGGGGTGGTTAAAACAACCAGTAAGTACTGATAGGGGCGCAACTGTTTCTGGATTTTGCTATTTGTTCTTTAATTGCATCGTTTTGTGTTCATTCCGCGTATTATTTTGTAAAATCAATCTTCTGATGCGTTTTAGCTCACATATCGTAATTCACCATTATTGTTAAGTTCAGTGTATCGTTGGCTATACTGTTAAATTATCTAGCTATAAATGTTCTTGTGTGTTTTTCGGATGAGGATTATGGCTAAACTAAAATAGCAAATGTTCTGTTTATTTTTATTTTTTACATGTTAAGGCCATTTGCAAACATAAACTACTTCTTTTTTATTTTAACCATAATACTGAGTATCATTTTATTATTGAAAGATAAACCCAGATCACGTCAGTAAGCATCATCTCTGCTCTGACGCATCATAAAATTCATACGCAGTGCTCGTGACTTAATATTCCTATATAGCCTATTAGTTAATTCTGTTGACCTCGTTATATTGACGCATTCGGTTTAAGGCGAATCATTTAACTGTGAATCTATAAAAAAACAAAAAGTTTGCGGAGCATCCTCGTTATGTAACGCAACCGGTGCTCTGTATTTACAGAATCTGAATGCGTCTTGTGTTACGCGACTGCCTCTAGCGTTCCCCAATATATTATGTGTGTGCGTTTGCCTTCCACTAGAAGATTTTTTCCGGTCATTGCCTTTTCCTCACACTCCTCCTTCACAGTGTAATGTATAATACCCCTCCTTCACCGCATGCGAGCGACGCGACGAAAGACGCTCCCGATATGATGAATGAACTGCAAACACTGCATGCGCACGATAAAGTTCGATTATAGTGCGAGCGCTGTAGTTTTACGCGTCGACGTCACTCACTAGTAGGAGGGTATCGGAGTGTATTTCAGTCCCATGGTGTATTTATATAACATAAATGAAGCATCTAAACCCAGAATAAAAGAATGTCAGCAAACTGTGTCAGTATGCTCGTGTGGAAACCGCAGAGCATCAGTTCTGCTCTAGTTTTTGGTGGGTATCAGTGATGACGCTGCGATGCAGGTCTTTTGAGGATTGAGTACGTCAGTGACTGGCTATGTACGTAAGGAGAGAGATGCTTGTACTCCTCTCAGATGTACCGAACTGTCTCGCAGTGCGTTACCCAGTAAGAGCACACAACTCCCGGGACAAGATGTCTCATCCGACAGAGGAAAAGAACTGAAAATAAGACTATATTTATTTTTTGTAAAGGCATTTCGCCATCATGTCTGAGTGAAATGTATTGCATTGAGCGCTTAACTTTCACACTAAACCAAAATGAATGGAGTTTTTAATATGTATTCAGTAGGCTAATTTGTTTAAATATGTGTATTTTATATTCTATAACCCCAAATATGTGTGTAAGATTTAAAGCCTTCTGCAGATCATTAAAGTAAACATTGATATGGGTTTGTCTTGTCTAATTAACCCCTGGTTGTCATTTTATAAATGGTCTGGTGTTTATGGCCTTGAAAAAAGTCCCAGAGGAATTGAAGACCTTTCCTTCCTCACATGCAGAGTTTTTGCTGTCTCAGCTCTCTAGATCGCCTCTTTATTCGAAGGTCAATTATACATCTCTGAATGGGGCAATCAGGGCAACAATCCACTGATTTTACCATAATGACTGTGGAAATGAAATCAAAATACTTAGTGCTTCTGTCCTCTGCCCGTGAATAACTCAATTCAACAGCTCAGTTGTAGTCTAAGAGTCACTGGCCCAGTAATGTCATTAATGCCACTGATTTTCACACTGTCACCCTCAATAATAAGCAAATGATAAGCTTGAGTGAAACAGGTATGTATGTCATGTGAGACCTGCTAGAATTAATTGAGGATACCATTATAAATAACCCCAGCCTTATTTGGGTGATGCAAATCAGCTGTGTTTATAGCAGGTCACCGTGATTTCACCAAGTAGAATGTGATCCTGGATCAACGTGTTTTGTTGATCCTGGATCAACATTACTTTCCAAAAATATAAACTTATCCCAATACTTACCCTTAAACCTACCCCTAACCAAAAATTATGCCTAAAATCAGTGGAAAATAATAGCTGATTAACAAGGGTGTAGAAGCACTTAACTATGATTATAAGCCTAAAACAGATATTTCCAGAAAGTTATTCCTCAGTTCTGATTGGCTGATTAGAATGTTGTTCCAGGCTCAACAAGGATGTTGATCCAGGATCACATTCTACTTGGTGAAATCACGGTGACCGTGTCGAGCAGATGTCTCGAAGTTTCTCCCACCGCTGATTCCCGGAGGAAGCGTCCGAACGCGACGTGGATTGTGCGCATGCGCAGAAAGTCCTAAAGAAGAACTTCTGGAGAGACACTTTAGTTTCTAAGTGATTGATTGTTTAACGTCCGCAGTTGAGAGCGGTTCGGGATGAGTCTGGCACCGGGGGACCCGCTGCTGTGGTTCCGCGCGTGTGAGGATGAGCGAGTTCTGGAGGACCCGGTCGGGTTCGGTCATGTGGACGGCACCGATGAAGAGGGAAACACGGCGCTCATGATCGCCTCCGCCGGGGGACACGAGCAGCTCGTCCGCTTCCTGCTGAGGAAAGGAGCGGCAGTGGACCGACGGAACCATTACGGCTGGACCCCGCTAATGCAGGCTGCGAGGTTTCTGTAACACACACGAGAAACAATCTTACACACTTCACACAACTAGCTGATACACTTCACACACACTTCACACACACACACAAAAGAAACAATCTGACACACTTCACACAACTATCTGATACACTTCAGATTTCATGTATTCTGCTCAACACTTCAGAAGAACCAGTGTCTTAATCTAAGGCTTATTGTTGTTATTATTAATCATCATTAAATTATCCGTTATCTTGAAACGAACATTCATCATAATTCTTCATTTTTTACACACAATCATCTGGAGTTTTGTTGTAATTAATTTTCATAATTAAACTGAAGATAATTATGAATGATTAGCATTTATTATTAAATGTATATAATATTTATTATTTTATTCTGTTGTGTGCTTTTGTCATTTTTTAAGTAGTTTATATATATATTTATGTTTTATTTAAGTACTATTTTATTAGGTCATGTTTTTGAGTCATTTTAGTATTACGAGTTAAAGCAAAATAAAGTGACGGTGGATGCAGAAGCTCTTGTGATGGTCCGGTCTGTTGCGGTCTGCAGGTCCGGTCATCTCAGCGTGGCTCATATTCTGCTGGAGAATGGCGCGGAGATCAACGGCAGGAACCGGATGGGTGCCAGCGTCCTGAGCATGGCTGCCCGCGGAGGACACACTCACCTGGCCAAACTCCTGCTGGAGAACGGAGCCTGCGTGGACGACGTGGACGAGCCGGCTGAGGCCAGCGGAGACTCTGGCCGGACCTTCCCAGAGATCAGGGCTCTGCTGACGGCCGCTCAGCACGGACACGAGGGGGCGGTCAGGCTGCTGCTGGACTGGGGAGCGGAGGTCAACTTCTGCCAGAAGAGCTCTGGCTGGAGCGCACTGATGCTGGCGGCGGCCGGCGGAGCGGTCAGTGTGACTCAGCAGCTGGTGGAGCGAGGAGCGGACGCAGATCAGCTTAATGTGCTGGGCAAGACGGCCTTCGAGCTGGCGCTTCAGCTGCAGCACAGAGAGGTCAAGAACTACCTGGACTCCATCACCACCGTCCGGCCGCAGCCAGGTCAACCCTAACAGCATCATCATCTTCATCATATCAGTCCAAAATTATCATGATAAATGACAAATCTTTATTTCGTTCAACTTTAAAGCCACATTTTTACTTCAAAGTGAAAGATGTGTGTGTTCTAACGACTAATAATATTACTCATTTTACCTCTTAAATACGCTTCTGATAGTAGCTTGAGTTAGGATGCATATGCAAATTTTTAGTAATTTTGGTTAGGGATGCACCGATCCAAATCGGCCGATCTGTGTGCGCGCGTGGCATTTAGCGCTTATTACAGGACCGGCTTTACTGACAAAACGCGCAGTATAGATCGGCCGATCTGGAGCGGTGCATCCCTAATTTTGGTTAGTAATGGACTGGTCAGTGCTGGTTCAGATTTGACTGGCCATCACAAGTCAAGTAGCTTGAGAGATGAATGAGATCAGTAATATCAGAAATGTTGCTGTTCTCATCTGATTTCTTTAATATTCAACAGATGATGAGAAGAAACGGCCTGATGTCTTCCATGCGCTGAAGTTGGGTGAGTCCCTATATAACATTAAATGTAAATATTATTTCTCATAAATTTCTGTATAGTGTAGTCTTTTATTCATGTGTACCTGAACATGAAGTCAAGGTTATTTTTGTATACTGAGACAAAAAACTAAATATAAACAAAACAAAACTAACAACTATTATCAAAATCTAACTGAAATAAAATAATTATTTGTTTTTGTAATCATTGTTTTCTTAACCCGTGTTCAGGATAAAAGTGTGTGTGAGGTTATCTGTGTGTCTCAGTGATGTGGTGTTCTGCTGTAGGGAACGCGCAGCTGGTGAAGGAGATCGTGGAGGAGGACTCGTCTCAGGTGAACGTCTCGAATGCGGACGGCGCGTCTCCTCTGATGATGGCAGCAGTCAGCGGTCAGCTGGAGGTGGTTCAGCTGCTGGTGGACAAACACGCAGACATGGACCGACAGGACTCTGTGCACGGCTGGACGGCGCTCATGCAGGCCACCTATCATGGGTGTGTGTGCCATAGCACTTTTGGATTACCAAATAGGAAAACAATAATGTCAATAATGCACAAGGCCAGAAAACGCTCCGTTTTCAGTTAAAGGCAGTTAAATGCAGTGATATCACTGCGCAGCTCAGGTCAATTGAAATAGTATTTGTGCAATCAAGTCAACGATAATCGCTGAAAATAAAGGGTGCCCAGCTAAGCAAGCCAGAGGAACCAAAACCATCGGTGACAGAATAGAGAAAAATCTTGGGAGAAGCCAGGCTCCGTTCTCTTCTGACCAGAGGACGCGTCTGGAGATCTTCCCTGGAGCTCATCTGCGTGTCCTGGTCTCCTGTGATAATGAACACTCGTTTTACTGACAAGATGCGCATTGCATATCACAGTGGTTATCATACAGCCCTGCTAACAATCCTTTAAATGATTTGAATAGTAGAGATGTGTTAGTGTGTTGTGTACACCACGTTAAAGACATGGGTCTCTAATCACTAGATTTAAACTGTGTGAGTCTTCAGCTCCTGTTCTGTCCTTCATTAGGAATAAAGAAGTGGTGAAGTTTCTTCTGAGTCAGGGCGCTGATGTCAATCTGAGAGCCAAGAACGGATACACGGCCTTTGACCTCGTCATGCTCCTGAACGACCCGGGTGAGTGCACGGCTCGTGATTAGCCTTGCTAGCGCTGTGTGTGACGCTGGTGTTGGTTCTGTCCGGCAGACACTGAGCTGGTGCGGCTGCTGGCCTCCGTCTGTATGCAGGTGGAGAAGGACAAGAGCAAACACAGAGGAAAATCAACCCTAAAGAGACGCCCGTCACTAACTGTTCCTCTTCCTCCTGATGACAAAGGCGGCCTGAAGGTAACAATCACTTTTGACCTCTGACCCCTAAAGCTGGCTGAGTATCTGAGCAGGTCGTCAGAGCCAGCGGGGTGTTCACTTACAGCTGAACATTACCTGCTGAGATGATGGCCATACACACAGGATTACATTTTATTACCAAAAGTGTGAAAAATGTCATATTTGATTGATTTTTGTATTTTTCATATCTGTGATCTCGACACCTTTCTTCACATTATTGCAAATCTGTTTTCTTCAGAAATAACTGTCTTCAGAAAAGTCCATAATGCACTGCTTTGTTTACCGCAGTAACTGTCAGAGGAGAATCAGAACAGTTCTATAGTGCAGTGGCTCCCAACCTTTTTTAACCCGCGGCCCACACAGCCAAACACATGTTTCCGCGGCTCACTGCAAAACAATTTAAACAATCTCGCTTTTTGTGTCGGGTTAACTAAGTACTCGGAAGCAAGGCTGTTAATTGTCTTTATTGAATAAACTGGTAATGTAT
>JAUCNO010001888.1:14563480-14576075 GCA_032353835.1 Enteromius viviparus
AAACCAAACAAGACAGGACTAAACCAAAAAGCACAAAGACACGGGGGAGACAGGACAGACAGGGGCAGAATGTTACAGCTACGTTTTGCACTTTGGACCAACGTAGTCAGGGTACGTTTTTGTATGAGACTGGGTTGCTGCAACACAAGGATTCGTCTTGTACGAGTATTTACACCTTGATTTCAATGAAAACATCATATCCATGTATCAGGACTGACACAGAGCGTACGCAGTTTGTGTGCAGCGGTTCTCTCCAAAATGGTGCTTTGATTACTCGGAGAGACACAGAGGAGACGACTAGTTAAACACAGTTGTTATCTTTGTTTTCTTCACGTACAAAAAGTATTCTCGTCACTTCATAACATTAAGATTGAACCACTGATGGCAGACTATTTGGACGATTAGACTTTTCTGCACCTGTTCATTCAGTCACAAGCCTCCTAGTTATTATCCAAACTACCTTATATTTTGTTCCGAGGACGAACAAACGTTATACGGGTTTGGAACAACACGGGGGTAAGTAACATTTTCATTTTGGGGCGGAGTAATGTTTGACGTTTGTGTTGCATACGCAGCCAATGAGTTACTGTACATTTAAACGGCTGGTTAGCATTAACTTGAGCATGCTTCTAAAACCCACCACCTTCCCAAGGTCCACCTGTACAGATCTGCTACTGGATGTTTATATATGCTATTTATGCAGAAGCAGTATTCTTTAACAATAACAGCACCTTAAAATGCATGTATTTAGCAGTAGCAAGTTCCTGTACTTGCTTGCAGCAGCAGCAACAATAACCTACACAACCCAGGCACATTGGAAATACATGCCTCTACCTACATTTCTGCAACGCCATAACTGCACGTTTCGCCGCAGTTTCAAAATGAACTGTCCAAAGAGTGGTGCTAAAACACACGTTTAATACGTAAACGTGGCACGTTTGTATTAGGTTGGGACAGGTATGCTTTGCAGTGTTTTTATAATGCTTCTTGAGGCATGTTTAAACTTCAAATATCCAGTGAATGTCGCTAAAGATAAATGCTGTAAAGATAAATGTTGGAAATATCCCCTACACCAAACCCAAAACTAAACCTACCTGATAGTGTTAACAAATGCAAAAGTAATAAAGAAATATATTCGCTGACACAGCCATGCTATTCTTTCTTTTTTTACACTGATTTGAACTGTTTAATTGAACCGTTTTACGCAAAATTTGAACCAGTGCTTTTCACCGCCTAAGTGCAACACCGTATCACAAGAGCTACCGAGTAAATCGACTAAACTTAAAAAACTCCTATGTATGATGATCAGTTGTTAAACCGTGCAAGATGTTAAAAATGTTTTGAAATCATATCAAAACATTCTGCAATTAATTGTAAGAAAATTAGCCTTTATTAATCAAAAATGTACCTGTAAACAGTGTTGGGACTAATGCTTGCGTTACAACACACGTTTAGCCGAAATTTTTATTGTTCAAAAAACAGCAAGACACAAGATATTTAATTAATTTAGAAAAATGCTTGGAGCATTTTTGTTCATTAAATTTTTTAGTAAAGACAAAGTGGCCAGTGGCAGACAGTGCTGATCATAAACTATGTTTGATCAATTTAACCTTTTCAAACCTTGCTTAGGATTATAGTGAAGTAAAAGTAAAAGATGCTAAAAATAAAACTACTTCTGTAAAGTACAGATACTTGAAAAATTTACTTAAGTACAGTAACGAAGTACAACTACTTTGTTACTGCCCACTATTGCGCATTACAATTTTAATTCAGTAATACTGTAATGTAAGGAATTGCTTTTAAATAACAGTAACAAGTAATATATAATGTATTACAGCTTGGAAGTAACTTGCACAACACTGCTTGTAAATAATGCTTTTGTGTGAAAAGGAACAAAAGTTGTGGAAGTTCTACTGCCTCTAGAGTTCAAACTGCAAACTGCAGCCATTCCTTTGCATAGGTACGTTTTTTCAGAAATGTATGAAGAGGCACGTATTTCCAATGAGCCTACAGTAGGTTAAATCTACAACTACAAATAAAAATCAGCAAACATTGTAAAACAAAACACTAAGGTACACTATAGTAATTATTATTAAATAAGCTATTATTATATGCTGTATGAATCAAAGGTAACAGGAAACATTCAGTCAGAAGATTTATTCACAAATAGAGAATAATTAAATTAAGAATAAAATAAATGAATCTGGCAAATTTCATGACAAAAAGGACCTGTAAGGTCATGTATAAAGTGGCCCTGTTGAGAAGTGGAGGCCTGAGGTTGAGGTAAATATGACTGAGATCTCTGGATCTACAGAAATGTATCCTACACTGGCCCAGATTTCAGGGTCCTCCAGAAGCCCACACTAACTTATCTTCCAGTATCTACTCACACAGCACATTCAGTATCAGCTTCTAATAAGGGTAAGGGTTCTTCTGTATGTTTCACCTTTAGCGTCATCTTAGTGGAAAAACCTGCTTGAACCTAATGCTTAATAATTCAAGAGGTGGAGCAAGTGTGATGCTGGACTATATTGATCATGTGAATGTGGGTCGTCACTGATGCAATGGGGCCACTGCAATGAACGAGGGCCAACTTTTGCATCTAGCTGAGTAGGTGGAAGTCAAGCAGGTTAGATGAAACATACCATAAACAGTAAAAGCATACAACTGCTCCATTGTTTCTACTCATCATGATATCAATCTTCGAATGGGCTGCATTGTTTAGCGCCTGACCTCGCATGAAGCCATGGCAAGATAAACCAGCTTATATCATTTCTATACAAAGAGCTTTATATCCCAAGTAAGTGACTGGATTATGGTTGGATTACATGATATTCCAGTGAAAAGGAAGAGTACATCTACGTTTTCCATCTAACATCTCCATAAAGGTCTGCTTATTCATGGCAGGTTATACATGTAGTGCAGAACTGATCTCTTTATCTGTCCGTGCTGAGCTCTCTGTTTGAGAGCTGTCAAAAGCAAAGTGGAGCCCAGAGGGTCATTCAAAACTCCATTACTGTGGATGCATTGGGGGAAAAGGTTAAGAACTATGGCTTCACATAAGCTTTTACTAGCAAACACAGCAAGACAAAAATCAGCTGTCAACATTAAGATGATGTGTAGGACAGCAAAAACCATTCTGCCTTCATTACCTACTGCACTGAAAGCCAGTGTCTTAACAAAGACGGAACCTCAAATAGGACCGTTTAGAAAAGGATCCGTGCTAAATTTGTTTCAGTTTTTAAATTATTTTAATTTATTATTATTTATTCATGATATTTTTGTATTTGTTCATATGAAAAGAATATAGGTGTTTTTAATGTAAATCTTTAATATAATTTAGTTGGATGTAATGAAACTCTCTGCCCATGCCTATCAATCAAGTTTTATAATTGTTTGCGGCACCAGCATTTTTGGACTGGATTTTCATACACCTATTTTATGTTACAAATGTACTATTTTATTTTTTTAATTATTGCCTGATGGAACAAAAAATAAATAAATAAATAAATAAATAAATAAATAAATAAATATATATATATTGCATCTTTTATTTTATTTATATTTTTAAGAGTCTTATTTGGATTGTTTATTTTAATTTAAATATATATACTGTATATATATATATATAATTATCTTAGTTTCCTCAAAAACTCTCATACCATTGTTGCCTAAATATTTGAACATTGATGCGCTACAATTCTGTCTAGGTGGGCATCTCACTAGGTTTGAAACAAAGCAAATTTTCTCTAAAATCTGCTGACACCAGGACAAGCTGAAAGGCATTAATTAAATATATCCAGCTGTATAAACGTATATTCAGGAGATAATACTCAAATGAATTACCTTTTCTTCATGTTTGAACACAGAGTCAGGTCTTTATTTGCCTCTGAGATTATCAAAGATGTAAAAATATGAAAAGGTGATTGTAAAACACACCCAGTGTTAAATGGTGCTGCTGCCAGCGCAACGTGACCAGGCCTGAAGCTCTAATTGTGCTGCTCTGTCAGACTGGCCCCTGTGGCGATCTCAAGAGGGAACTGATGGCTCAGTAATGATGGCTGGGATTCCATCCACCCTCATATTACTCCTCTACCCTCGTCTTCCTCTCTCCCTTATGACTTAGTGGAGTTCATCCTAGGTCAGGCACAGGTGTCCAATCTTTCTTCCCTTTTTCTTTGCTCTTTTTTTTTTTTTTAAATATATATATACATCTTCACATGTGATAGCCTGGGGCATTCTTTCTTTTTTTTTTTTTTGTATTATCTAAAAATATTTATATTTTGTATCACGATTAATCATCTGACAGCACTTATAATTGTACAATCAAATTTTATATATTATACATATTGATTTCAGTTAGAACCGAACCTGAAATAAATGTAAACAAAAATAAGAACAAAAATAAACAAATAATAAAAATATTACTGTGTAATTATTAAAAAAAGGCTGATTTAATATAATAAATAGTACAGTATATAAATGATACATGAATAGTACTAAAAATAAAACTAAACCAAGTTTTAAATAATTTATGAATTAATCAATCAATCAATCAATCAATCAATTAAAATCAATCAAAATTTCTACCACGTTATTCCATTTTTTGATTTTTTAAAAAGTGAAAAAAGAGATAAATATTAACAATTAGGAATGTACAAATAGGAATGTACAGGTCATAACAGAAAGCCATCATAACCTGATCCTAAGAAGCTGAAACAGTGTCTTCATTTAATAATTATTGGATCCTGTATAAACTTCAGTTCTGGATGGATGGATGCATGGATGGAGGGATTCATCGATATCACCCAAGGATGTGTAACAAGATGTACTTTATCTGTTAACTTTTGCTTTTTTGAGTTTCCTGAAGGTGAGGCTTTTATCAGCAGCATTCTCATATAACACAAGAAAATACTGCATTATGACTGGCTTTGAACATTCAGATATGATCTTCAGATTTGTGCAAGCTATATCATGTCCTTCTGAAACACTGAAATCCTCCACAGCCCCACCCTTTCATTACTGCATTTGTGGGATAAACATTTCAAGACAATGGCATTTTTAGCCAGTGAAGTAAGAAAATAAATGTCTGGACACGACTGTAGACAGTAGCCATGTTTAGCAGACATATACACATAAACACATGCTTATTTGATATCACAGATTTGCCAAATAAACCATGAATACTGTTCTTGGTGTAAAAATAGATGGAAAAATAGATGGGTATCACGTTTCAGAGTGTACTTAGGGTCGTCCCTCAGAAATAGGTACAAAGAAAACATATACAAGGAAACATGATGGCACAGTGTTTTGGTGGCTCATATTTGTGGGTAGTCTCTCAGACAGTGGCACTGCTGGTTTGGCGTAATTGCCCCCTTCGGCCTGGGCAAGGACTACTGTGCCCCCGCTGTGGGCACTAACTAGTCTTGCAGGGTGCAATGAGTTCTTACAGTTAGATGGCTAAGGATTAAACTAATAACTGAAAAAGACATAGATCAGGACTGAGACAAACCCTCAGAAACAACAACAGCAATCTCTCAGTCTGTCATGGTTTTCTGCAGAAGCTTTGCCAGAATGGCAGAAATGTGAGAGCACTTAGGATGTAATTATATATTTCTAACAGACACAAGCTCTCTTCATTTCAGCTTTTTCTGGAGCTTTTTTTTTTCATCTCACTGAGGTCAAGCGAGGATATTTCCGCCTCTCAAAGAGCAGTCGCATTCCTGTAACAAATCTCACTTGAATTTAGTCAGCCATTGGGGCAACAAAACATGAGGTTCTGTGTGTATTTTCTGTGTTTGAACGAACAGGAAGAAGATGACTAGACACAGTAATATGATAGAGGAAGAACAGAGCTAAATTATGCATTATGAGTTATTAAACAGAATGAATGGGGTGTTAATTAATGTATGGATGAATCACCTGCAAGGCCGCTGGGTAAAGACATGAGGCTTTCTGTCACCTAACTCAGCATGCTGTGCTATATATCACGCCATACACAGCCTCTTTTCTCTCTCCCTCTTATGCAGTACGCATTATAGAACATAAATTATGGATTATGGAATGCATAATTTCAATATATCATTATTTTTATGTAGTGCCACAGGTTAGGCTGCAAAATTTTAGAAGCCCACGACCATTACCTTATTTGAAATCATTATTATAAGATAAATTATTATCTTGAGATATATTTGGATATATTAAACTCAACAAGCTGAGTTATTTAAGGTCACATTCATGTCCGTAGCATGGCAAAATGCTGCATTTATCCTAATACATTCAGTGTTTTGGGAAAAAAAACAAAAAACAATTAAGTAATAGATTAAATTACCTGTTCACAAATTGAATCAGGGTTTTGAATGAATCGGTTGGGAGAATTACTCATATCGACAGCCATTTTTATCTAACTGAAGGATTCTGTGTTTTTGAACAAATAGGTTGAGTTAATGATTCACTGACTCATTCATTAAAGCAGTTACTTTTTCATGTAAGAATGAAATAAAGGATGATTTAGACAATGGTTTGTTAACATTTTATTTTAGGGTCTATTAATTAGTTGCTAGAATATTAGCCATTTAGTAATACTACACAACCTTATTCTGCATCTCTAATACTACCCAATACCTAAACTTGACAAATTACTTTTAATAAGCAGGAATTTATTAAGGGAAATGTCGTAGTTAATAGTAAATAAGTGTTCCCTGTTCTAAAGCGTTACCAATGATTCATTTAGACAGCAACTGCATCTGTAAATCTGAAACCCATTTTGAATATGAAATTACTTTGCCACCGTTTACTATTTACAAATCCTTTCCCATGCCATCATGAGGTAGAAAAGTGTCCATTGGTTACACATTTCGGAAGCAGTAAGAAATCCTGATGCTTTTTGCCCACTGTTATATAAATACTGTAGCCTGGGCCCGCCCATACTTCCTTTGACGCTACGTTCTTTTCGCGAGCAAAGATAGTCTGGCCAAGCTGCCGTTTTAGAGCATTTCAGTTCCCAAAAAAATGGGAACCAATGAGATACGAGCTCCCTCAGCTTGGCCAGACTAAGCTTGAGCTTAATAGTCGCGGAAGCCAGGCTATAAATACTGAGAATTCAGTAATAATACTTTTCTACACACCATTAATATGTACTACAAGCACAGTATAAGATGATGCTGCAATATCCTCACCATTATTATACAGTCTAACAGCATATTTGAAAGGAGACTACAGTAAAACATACAGTAAAAAAGTCTCAATGTTTGTAATTTGTCATATCAATATTCATGGAAGGCAGCTCAACCAATCAGATCTCAGGACTAGAACAGCATTATGCCATTGGTTTATTCATATCTCTAATTATTCATATAGGTGATAGAAAAAGACAATGTTTGCCTTCACAAGCTCAACTAATAAGTATCCTTCACCAGATATTTGGGAGTGCAGTATAATGAAGTGAATGTTTGTAGGTCATCGTGTAAATGAAAATCTAATGGGTTTGGTGAGCATGTAGACTTTACGCAGTCACCTCAACTAACTGATGAATCAAAATAATGTGGCTCATAACCCTTCATATCATTTTCTATGCTATTCAAGCAAATCATTTGAAAAATGAGCACATTGACTTTCATGTATTATTAGTGTTAATATCAGTGCCTCAGCTGACTTTGATAGTCTGTTTAACTGCTGCTGGAGATATATCCTGCAAAGGCATTATGTGGTTTCAGTCATACGAGGTGTTTGGCTATTAAGACGGTCATTAATACATAATGTTGTCTCTGGTCATAAAAGGCTGCTCTCATTCCTGCCCTCTCAGCCTCTGGCCTTAAATATTAATGCTCTACATATGCTGCCTGCCATGTGGAGCATTATTAGCTTTATACTGAAGGAACAAAGGTTGGGTCCGAGAAAGCGGCACTGGGCATACTCCTATATGAGCTCTGGACGGGTTTTGTATTACAATGTAATAGCTCTGCTCTCTTTTGTGAAAAAAAGAAGCAGTAGTTCTGTACAATAATCAATAATCAATTACCTATATTGAACTATACTTATCATCATTTCAAATTGCTCAGGATGCCATATTGCTTTAATACGCTCACTTTCGGGTAGTCATTACTCTTTGCTTACCAGAGCTACAGTACCTTGTTGTGAAGCTGATGCCCATTGGCACCGGGTAATTCAATGGCAAGTATGCATGTTCCATACCTCTGAGTAGAGCTCTGCTGTATGGTGGGGGAGGAAGAGATGAGGTCTGCCTATAGGGTGAGATGGTGTGGGGGAAGATATGGGACTCCCTGATTACTTTTTGGTGAGTCCTCTGGCCATTGGAATGGTATAAATGGAAGCACAGCTGCTGGTGAGACCCTGGTCTGGTGTTCTGTTTCTAGTACTACTACAAAATGACCTGAGGGAAATCGGGACTATCCCTTTTGTTTTCACGCTGTAGAAACCTCATGGATTTCTGTACAGGGAATTAAGGCAGCATTTTTGATTGTGTTGAGTTTGTTCTGGTATAGAAATTAAATGTATAGGAACAGATGAGGAAATTTGTATAGATGGATAGTATGAGTTTTCAAAAAATAATATTACATCCTACAAATTTTAAGAGGCGCTTTGGACACAGACTCAGTCTGAAAATCATTTCAGGCACATTTTAAGAAAGAATAGCATATATGTTCTTAGCAAAGTAGGTGAATGGAGAATGCATTGTGACATATTCAAAAAATAGTTTCTTTCAGGCAAATGCTGGTTTTTTGAATGATGAAAAAATCATGAAAAATGTATCATAGTTTTTACAAAAATATTAAGCAGCACATAATAATAATAATACATGTTTACTGAGCATCAATTAGAATGCATTAGAATGATTTTTGGAGGATTATGTTACACTGAAGCCTGGAGTCATGATGCTGAAAGAAATGCATTTGCTTTGCATCACAAGAATGACATTTTATTTCATGGTGTTATTATTACAAGTTACATATACTTACTATTATAATAACAATAAATTATGCATAATTAAATATAAATAAATAACCCTGAGTCACACACTAATCCTAAAACTAAGCACACAGCAAGCATTGCTCAGTGCTTAAATGTACTTAAACTATACTTTAACAAGGACACCAATAAAGTGTAATCATAAATTCAAAAAGAAGATAGATATTTTTATTTGTAATGATATTTAACAGCAATATTGTATTACTGTATATTTGATCAAATAAATACAGCCTTGGTGAACATAATACAATCAAAAACAATAAAAATAATAAAAAATAAATAAATTTGACCCAAAATGTGCATGTTTTTTATTATTGTATTTATTTGATTATTATAGTCTCAGCAATATGTGCATGGAAAACTATTGAAATCTATTCAGAATGCATCATTGGGGACACATCTCTACTGCTTTATTAGGAGCACTATTTGTTTGCTGTCTATGTAGGATGCTCCAAATCGATCACTTAAAAGGTAGCTGTAGTTAGTCGAAAATAATGCAGTTTACTAGATATTTTGCTATGTTCATTACTAATGTTATTTAACATAGCAGGATAGACACCTTAATTAAAATTCGCCAAACTTAATTTCAACTTTATTCATGAAAGAATTTTTGATGGTTGGCAAAATCACTCAGGAATACAGTCACAAACCAGCCCACGTGCACTCCCATTCTCTGCCAGCCAATCTCAGAGACAATGACCTGCTTCAAGGCATGTGTGCCGCTAATATTATTCTAAATGACATGTCATGTGAATATCAGCCTAAATTTAGAAGCTGCATGAGTGTACAGAGCACCCATATTTGGCAGAGCGCTAAAGGCCGGATCTGAGTTTGTGTGTGGGAGAGAGGTCTCAGTCTTTTCCCCAGGCCAAAGTTTCTGGGAAGAGTTCCAGCAAGAGATCTGGAGATGGAAGGAGAGGCCGTAGGAACCTGAGAGCCTCAATGGAAGCACTGCATGTGGCAAAACTTATTCCCACACTATTCTTGGGTTCTGATCCTGATGTTTACGCACAGCATCCACAAAAACACATACCAAGGCGCAATGTACATAGACACATAGCTTTTAGAGATTAAGTGCTTTTTTAATCTCATGGTCTCATTTGGTCTCACTTGGACTCATGGCATAAACATACCTTGGTGCACTTTTTAGTGAGACATGAAATGTGTACCAACATGTACATATCACTGCAGTTTCCAAAAGATATGAACACTAGAGGCAGTAAAAATCAAGACAAATTTAATTCCTTTTCGCACAAATTTCAGGCATTCGATTAATAAAGTGTCATTTTTGCTAAATTACTTGAAGAATATTATGTTCTGACTTCAAAACAATATTACTATGCTGGGATATGTAAAAACTGATGCTTTTGAATGTTAGCATCACATATATCCAGCTCCACATCTTTGGGTTTTTGTATACGGTAGGTTTGTTTGGTAGCTCATGGAATACAGAGATGAACTTAAGAGCTGAGCTCCGGTTTGAATCCAGTGTAGCTGTAGTTAGAGTTTTTATATCAGTTTTGCGTTTGTTAACTCTCTAGGTTTAGGGTTGGATTTGGTGTAGGGCCTTTTTCCAACATGATAGTGCATTAAGTTTAGATTGATTAACTTTTAGCAACAGTCCTAAAATAATCTACATACTTCAGGGTTTCTGAAAATGTTGTCAACAGGTTTCCTGTAAATGTACACCCATTGTGTCACAGCATTCAGACACCGCCCAGCGGGTCATGTCCTCTCCTGTTTGTCAAATGCAGGTATATTTTTAGTGTCTGGTGCTCAGCAGTGAAACCTTCCAGGAATCCATCAGGGTGCTGGCAAGAATCAGACTCCAATGTTTACGCTTCTGGGTTTTTTGCCAACACAGTAAGACAGCAGTGGACCTGAGAGACCTTTTGGGACACCTAAACCAAACTTTGATTTGCCTTTCGCTAACCCCTATAATTCATCTCCACCCCTAAATTCATTCTCTCAGGGTCTGACACAACCCGATAATCCTTGATCAGTGTGCGTGAAATCAATAATTCATCCTGTCTTAATTTTCATTTACATAATTGATCATGACAACTGACAAAATCTGTCTTAAATGGAATTTTGAGGTTTGCATGCATCACAGAGAGATCTTTATGAAGATAATATTAAGTATTGATGTTCACATGTTTTGAACCCCCTGGCGCTTTACTTGTTGACTTGTCATCAATCAAAATTATTTGATGTGAACCGTGAAATCAGTGCGGAACATTACACAAACTGCCCTAGGCAACGTGTTATCACTTTACCAAGAAGCTTTAAAATACCTGGTATCAAGTACGATCTAAAACACGCATGGACATAGTCCATTCAGCCATCTGTAGTACATCCAACATCTAAAGTTATCAACAAAGCAGTACATATCTTTCTTCGGTCTAGCTGCAGCCTTTATTCAAGGATGCAAAAATGAATTACAGATTTAAAAATAAGTACAGTGTAAAAGCATGTATGTACACAATTGTACACAGTGCATTGTATAGCATTGTAAAAAAAAAAAAGAATTTTAATGTAAGAACATAGTAGTTGTAATGAATGCGGCGTGAGTGTTCGAATGCATATGCAGGTCTTAATTCATATCAACAGGCAGGGTCAAGAAAACAGGCAAACAGGAACAGCGGAGGCAATTCAGAGTCTGTGACAGTAGTAGGCCACCTAATATAACAGCAAAACAGAACCAGTAATTTCTTATAGTAATTTTTGTTTTTTCCATTATAAAGAACAAGAAGTGGTTTTCCACACTTAGATATACACTGGGTGATCTGTGAACAAGTTTTCTCTTTCATATAAATATGACATTTTGTGGTCACCCTTTACAGTAAAGGTAAATTTAGGGGTCAACTAAAAAAAAATATTCTAAAAAGAATGAATAACCACAGTAAAAACCTTCTTACCTTGTCTTGTCAGTCTAATACCTCAGTTGACTAAAACAATACAAATAGCATCTGAGTGATCAAAGCAGTAAATTGGTTAATCAATGTCTATCCACCTTTATTTTTCAACTTATGGTTACATTTTTACCAAGAAATAGAAATTATAGGCATTAAATATTTGCTTGGTTATGACTAAAGTTCACTTGAATTTGTTGTAGATCATCAGACATGATGTTATGCTGCCTTGAAATGTGGTCTGAAACATAAAAGGTGTCTTTAAGCTTAAACACTGTGTGATAGGTAATGAAGTTCTGACTAACTGACAAGGCAGCTGCTTTCAATTCCAGACGCATCCCGGGTGTGCCTCAGCTTTTGAGCTGTTTCCCAGCAAGCGACACCAGCCAGTAGGTAATTACAGGTGAGCTGCAGCACAGGTTAGAACAGAAAGTGCACAAGGCCTAAGCGGGAAAAACAAAACTTTAACATGACATTTAGTACATAGTATTGTACATTGTTTCCATAATGTATTGTATGTCTGCAAACCTGTAAATTCTGCTACTCGTTACAAGTATGGTAGAACTATTACTTCTACCACAAAAGACTGCTTTATAAGTAATCTTCCTGATTTATCTAAATTCTTCAGCACGTCTAATAGCGTAGAAAATCTTGATGATGCAACAGAAACCATACACTCTCTCTTTTCTAGCACT
>JAUCNO010001888.1:14615373-14627294 GCA_032353835.1 Enteromius viviparus
TCCCAGTCTCACGTGAGAACTCCGGTCTTGCACACGTGATCTCGCGTTGTTTCCATGTCACTTCTCGCGTGTGTTTGGCAGTGAGACGAAGTTAAGTTGTAGGCGATTCAAGGTGCCCTTAAAAGGCTTCATACTAAATCACTATTCCATTCCAAACACTATTCCAAAATCAACAACTTTTACAGGTTAAAGGAATGGCAGCTAGACTAGCACCAAAACCAGTATGATGATTTACTCTAGTCTGTTTAGCAGGGGTTGACCAACATTCAGTTAAACAATTGTGTTATTAAACTATGTTTGACTCAAATGATTAATTCACACAAAAATGAAAATGCACTTTTTAATGACTTTTAAATGTCATAAATTACTCACCCTCATTTCATTCTAAACCCGTAAGACCTTGGTTCAACACAAATTAATTTAGTAAAACTTGAGAGCTGAACCTGCATATTCAGCAACACAACGTTCATGTTCAAGATCCTCAAAGGTCTTGTATTTGTCAGATAAATGTATTATTTTTGTTTTCTTTGTGCACAAATAGTATTCTTATAGCTTTACAACATTAAAGGGGTTAGTTTACCCAAAAATGAAAATTCTGTCATTAATACCAGTGTGAGCATTAATGACATGTCTCATAAGACCCTTATTCATCTTCAGAACACAGATTAAGGTATTATTGATGATATCAGAGACCCTCCATAGGCAGCAATACAACTGAAATGATCCCAGATCCAAAAACGTGGTAAAAACACCAGTAAAGCAGTCCATGTGACAGTATTTTCGATACGAAAATACTTTTTTGGGCAAATAATAATAATAAAAAATTTGGGTGAATTAACCCTTAAGCTTAACCACTGATGTCACGTGGACTATTTTAACAATATATTTACTACCTTAGGTCTTTACCTTGTCAGTTGCTTTGCTGTCTCTGCAGGGTCAGAAAGCTCTTGGAGTCATCAAACATATCTTACTTTGCGAAGATTATCAAAGGACTTACAGGTTTGAAACACTTTTGTGTGGATCACTTTTTCCATGCACACTTTCCATGTTGAGTGTTGACAAATCAACCAGTACTACGTTAAAATGACCTGCATAAGCTCCAAAATTGACTGTAAATAAAGCTTTTTTGACTAGCTGTTTTAAAAACAATAGTCCTGTGCATGTTTTTTGTATCATTACTCCAGTCTTCAAAGTCACATGACCCTTTAGAAATCATCAAACCTCAATTTCATGCTCAACTGTCCATTTGCCAGGTATTGCTTTTGTACTTTATATTCACAAAATATAAATTGCATAAAATGTAATAAATTATTCAAAATAATAACATAAAAATATGAAAGCTACCACAATAAAAATATTGGATCATGGATCTACAAGACCATTTGCCATACATCTCTGACCAACTTGGTTTTCATGAGAAAATAATGCTGGTTTGTCCTTTTGTAGTTGAACACTACAGTATCCCAGTCCACCAGAGAGTCCAGCACCAAACCAGCTTTAACCAGCATAAACCAGCCTGCTGGTCTTTTCAGCATGTGTGCTGGAGAAAGGTTTCTCTCTGGGTATTGCCAACAGCAGAGTTATTTGGCAGACTGAGAGCTCTTTGGCACATACACATAGAGTGTTCCAATAGCTATGGGAGCAATCTTCCAGTCCTGGAACAGTGTGCTCATGCCGTGCTCAAATACCTTGACTGAACCTGGCACTACTCTAATATGAGACAGAGAGAGCTTGCAGGAATACTCTATATCTGTGACTCGCACACCAGGAAGATGACAGTTCATAACAATACGTTGAAGAACAAAAGGAAGAAGCAAAACACTTGAGCATTCAGTTGTTCTAAGAAAATGTTTCATAGACTTAACAGACGTGAAGATGAGGAGAAAGAGACGTTGTAGATGCTTTATTGGCAGCGTTGCATATGGCTAATGCTACACCTGATTAATAATTCAACACAACCAAGTTACCCAGCCATTTCAAACACACATCAACAATGAAGCAAAGGCTATGCGACACTAATGTCTGGATGCTAAATGAAAGGCAGCCTTTAAAACGATTTACAGACCTATTCCACACGCTGGCCACAGAAAATGACAGCATGCTGTAGTGTTATGAGAGCAGGTTGACAGAAAACCACTATGGCAGTTCAACAATGTTAAATGTCCTGCAGAATTTTGCTTTACAGATTCAGTGCACACACATTCCATAGACGTGCTGTATCTGCCATTATAACTGTGATTTGCAGTTGTGGCTAGCGCACGCTAGGGGCCATGTGGTCAGAGGGTTACAGAAGGACATGTTCAGTCAGTATAAACTGACCTTGTGTCCACCCGCCCCTAGTAACAGAGCTTAAATTAGTGGAGTCATGCATATACAGCCAAATGCACAGGGTCCAATCAACTTCAATGTCACATGGGTCTTTAGAATTCATTATAATATGCCAATTTGGTTCTTTTTTAAAGTAACAATATTTATTAAAAAATAAAACGGGTTGTGCTACTCAATATATTTCGTGAAGGTTTTGATAGCTAGCAAAACGTGTCATTCATTTGTCATTCAGTTACTACGTTTCGTATCACGGATCGATGAATAGGTGACATTATGGGTGCATCATAGCAAAAAGATCCCGACTTTTTAAGACAAATTATATTAAACCGTGCCAGCATAGAATTATCCGTAAAGTAAATTAAGTAAATGCACATATTTTACATCAGTGAGGTTACTTCTTACTACCCAATTCCAAACCATGTTTTACGTTGCAGTTCCTAATAAAATTAACTGCCAACTGGCGAGTAAGATGTTTACGAACTATAACCAGTTTTCCCTCACATTTGGCAGCCAGTGAGTGTTAGTTTTGGACCTTGTCTGCAACTTTTCACTCAAATTACACAACTTAAATACTACCTACCTACATTTAATTCCATTGCAACTGTCATGCTACTGTCAGACAAGTGCTGTATAATTACTACAGTGCTAAAAATGTATTGTGTGAAAAAATAATAAGTGTTTGTCTGAAATAATGAGACATGCATTAAAGGTGACATCTTATCAAAATATTACTCATTCCATGTTCAAGTGATATAATTGGATCATCCGTGCAACTAGCAACCTAGAAAACATGAAAAAGAGCAACCAAGTAATGTTTTATTTATTTATTTTTATTGGTTTGGTAAGGTTTATACCAAATCCCAATGAGACACAAAAGAGAATATAGTACTCGCATGCTGTGTGAAAACCACTTTCTTGTTGCATTCTCAGTAAACCGTTTATCAGAATTTTGAACTAATACGGTTTACAATGCATGATTTTCGATATTAGACATGATGCAAGTACCAAAAGCACAATTATATTCTGATTGAGAAAGGGGGTGGGGAGTAGCAGCTCATTTGCATTTAAAGAGACAGGCTCAAAAACGAATACTTTTGATAGCTTAATAACTATGGGTTTTCATAGATGGTAGGTTTGTTCGTAGCTCACGGAGTGCAGAGGTGTTTCCAACATAATAGAGCATTAACTTTTTAACAACAGTACACAGACATTTAAATTCCTGACCGCTGTAATACATACCTATATGAGCACAATATGCCAGGGTTCATGTATTGAACCTGTGTTTTAGCGCCACTCAGTGGACATTTCTGTTTGAAAAAGCACAATAAGGCAAATAAAAATGGTGTTGCACAATAAGTGCATAGATATACATATTTTTATGAGACCAGAGCTTTGATTGTGCCACATAGCCACCATTTCTGAGTGAATCAGTGGTTTGTTCATTTTGGCATGGTGATAATAGTAGAAAATACACACATAAAAAAAGCATAGCATAAACACAAATTATAACAAAATCTAAATAACTAACTGAGTGGATGGAAAAGCAATGCAACAAATAAGATGGTACTCATATAGATGGCTAGTGCTGATGTATGTTGCTGTCAATGCCCTCAGCAGTTGTAGGTGAACTCAGATATTAGAGCAGTGAGAGTTGGCAATGCCAGGAAACCTCAGACTACAGCAGACCAAGACTTCCCTCATGACTCACAGCTCCATGAGCATAGGGCAGCAGAAACAGCTCTTTGTTTGGAAGAATGGAGTAACCTTAGGAAAAAAGGAGACGAGTGTGGAGTGTTGAGACATGCCCTTTGTGCGCTCTTGGCAAAAGATAAGCAGGAGGAGGAGGAGCATGCTGTGAATCCATAGAATGAGTATCCAGGGCGCAGAAACATCATATCAGATAGACCTGCGTTAATGTAAAGCTACAGAAGTGCCCAAAGCTTATCAAATGCACAACAGTGCTAGCAGAACAAATACAGCCCTAGCCAGGGTTAGTATGATTTATTCACAGCGTGCAATAATCTGAAGAGAATAGTTCATTATGCATAACAGTCACAAAGAGGCAAGTTGAAGATTTTAAGTTCAATTGGACTTTATGCACAGCACATTTCTAAGTAGGCTACTACAAAAGAAGCATAACCAATGACAGCTACATAAGGTTTCATAGGAGGGGATTTCCAGCCCGATCTGACAGCAGTTCGTACATATTTTATGAGGTGGCTAATTTGTACAAATTATTAAGACCTCACTCAAATTCTAATTATTTCTGCTAAATGTATGTATTTTAAAATGCTATGTATTTTACTAATTTGAATGAATTTGTATGAATGACCTACACCTAACCCCGCCCCTAAATCTACCCGTCACTGGGGTTTAAGACAAACCGTTAGCACGAATTTGCCACCATATGTTAATGTAATAATTTCATTATACAGTTCTCCCAAAACTGAAAACTCAGTTCAATTGAAATTTCAATTGTTTACTAAATCTGATGATCTTTTCCTATTATATTCTTGCATACAATAAAGGTCAACAATATCCTATATCATGATCCACAGAGCAACTTTTTTAACGTCATTTAAAAACATAATGATGACGAACAAGATATAAAATGAGCCATTGTTTACTGAGGGATTATCAGCTTTATTAAAAGAACGTCAGAAATATTATCAAACAGGATGAAATGTACCAACAGGGGAAAATGACTAATCACAAAATTAATTAAACCCACTGCTGACATTTTTTTTTTATGTCTGTGTTACTGTTTTCCCTCCAAAATAATGTAACTTCCAGTAAAGTGATGTCATTAAGCAAAGATTGTAAAGCTATATTACTAAAGATAAAGGTCATGTCATTACTTGTATAATTTGGCACAGGACCAAACCCTGTGAAAGGTAACACTGAGAGCATAACAAACAATACCTTGATTAGTAATTAAATAATATATTAAACATAAATGCATTGTGCTTGAAACATTTTGATTAGACAAAGGACAAAGCTGGCCAGATCTTACATGTATGCCAAATATAACATAAAACACAGTCAGTAATTAGCAATGATTACAACTTGTGAATATACACCTTATGTATTAGGTTTTTTTCAAAAATGACCTTGAACTTAATATTTACCAATGCTTCCTCTTCTTGGTCACGTGACCACATTCATTCAGCTCATTGGCCAGTCACAAACATGTGTTGTTTGCTTCGTCTTTCTTTCTTTCTGTCTCATTCTCTCAAAAGCTGCCTGCTCAGTACTCAGAAAAACTGATCCAAACTGACCTCAGGTATGTCTGTCCCATTCCTTGAAGTAACAGCACAGACCCCTCACCTCAATTTACTGCTATCCTCTCTTGCAGCGTGTTCCCTTTGACCAATAGAGTTTCATAACTCTACTCAGCTGCTTCTTTCACCCCATAAAACCCCACCACTGATCGCTGTGTGCTCAAGGTCATTCTGAAGTGAGACAAGAACTTAGCCAGAATAAATTAGTCCATATATATTCAAGTAAGTACCCAGTGTCTAAAGCTGATGAAAATCTCACAGATGTTGCAAGAGGTATCCTGAAACACTAGTTTACTTCAATCAGAGGTCAATGTTCATCCATTCATACACGTCATTTTAACAGCAGCCCGTGACTGAATGGGGTAAAAGGCTATGTTTGTCCAACAGGCAAACAGAGGGAAAGAAAGAGAAAGAGATTCCTATAAAAGCAGAAAGATGAAAGAGAAAGGTTATCTCTTCTTGTACTCATTGATCTGTGTGCATGGCCCAGAGCCTCTCACACACCACTTTACACATATTAGTATACTGATAACCCCCCAAAACACTGACAACAAGCTCACAGTGGAGCAGATTTGCTTAAAACAATGTGGCACACTTCAGTCCTGTCCCCTAATGCAGTCATCCATTCAGACCAGAGGGAGTCCATTTTTATGAACGAGCAAACATGTTTGAAGGCCAGTGGGAACTTAGATATTCTCCTTAAACATTTCTAGGAAAACTAAAAAAGAAAAGCTTTGAAAAAAATGACCTTTTGCGACAGCGTCAGCCTGGAGGCCTTTGTTGATTTATTTTTTAATATATTTTATTTTCTTCTGCAGAATTAAGAAGGGCACAAATTTCCCACTAATGAAAATGTGAAGTTGGCAAGGTAGCTTATCAAATGCACACTTATTGTATCTTGGTAGTTTCAACAGTCCGGTGATAAGGGGTAAAACATTCTGCACGAGGGATGCACGTTGTGACTCATACTGACTTGTTGCTAGCATGAAGAGGATGACAGTGTGTAACCCCCAAACTTGTTCAAAATGAATTTGGAAGCTGTAAAGTAATAAATATCTAAAGGCTTTTTAGAATAACTCGTTTATAGTCTTGTTTTGTAATATGATATGCACTTGACAGGAATGAGCGGTATGATGGCCACGTTGTGAGAAACTTAGTGTGTAGTTAGATCGCCCTCTCCAGGCCAATATAAGTAAGAACAAGTGAATTACTGTGAATTAGCTGTGGTCATTAGAAAACCCATACTAAACCGCTGCAATATTTGACATATAGGCCTGAAAAGTAGTATATGTAATATAAGATGAACGAAGGTCTGGTTTGGAACGACATGAGGGTAAATAATGATAGAATATTACATTTTGTAATATATATTTTGTAATATAACAAAAAAGATATAGCACAGATATAATTGTTATTTTATTTTATATATATATATATATATATGCTATAAAAAATAAAATAACAATTACTGTACGTACTGTAGCAATAACATAAAGACATAGTATATCCAAATATATATATAAATAGAATAAATTAGTATTATTATATATAAAACAGTAATAATACTAATCATATATTAACCCTTATTTTGCTTGAATTTTTCTGTAAAACAAAAATGAACAGTAAAGTCCAAACAACATTGTCATTTTTTGAATATCCTGATGTTGAGTAAATGATGGCAGAATTATAATTTTTGCGTGTCCTATAGAACGTTATAACCTTCATTAAATTAATATAAAAGAGGGCTATACTCCTTAAAACCACTCTTTTGTATAAAAAAGACAAATTCATCACACATTTATACAAACCTTTTATTGTATGACAGTATAGGGTGGGGGCATTACTGAAATCAAATATATATATATATATATTTCCACAAATTGCTATCAATTTCTGTATTAATCAAAATATTCCAAAACTAGAGCCATTGATACTTCATGGGCACATCAATGCACAGAGATACAGTGTGTGCGAGATCAGTGACATTAAAGTATGGGTATTTGGGCTCACATCTGTGACTGAATCCATGTAAGGCACTTTCAGATTTAAACACAACTAGCTATTTAATTGGCTAAAGCAGTAGAACAATTTGAAACTTTAAGGTCAACAATGGGGAAGGTTTTGTAGCATGTAGTGTAGATTGCATAATCAAGTATTATCAGTGTAAAATGAAATGAAAAAATAAAATAATAATAAAATAAAATAACGAGCAACAAATCCACTGTGTAAGGGGGACATGTGCAGGTTCTTTGGTCTAGTATCTGAGGCATTAAGACAAAAGAAACTCAGGACATATAACAGAATCCATAGAAAATGTTCAAATTAACAATGCTTCCTTCAGACACAGACCCTGAATTATAGCTAACTGCTTGAAGATTGCTGTAGATGTGGCTAAATCAAGTCAGGTTTAGTTTACTGATGAGTTCAAGTTAATAAAGTGATAAGAAGACATAACAAACAAGTGTTAAGGCAACTGAGGTGACTCACTAGTGCACTTGCTCAACATCTGATGTCTGACCATAGTTATAAACAGGGACTGTGTATGTCTATGTGAGAACGGAAATAAAGTTAAGCACATGTGAAGAAGCATAAACATCAAAACACAGATTCATAAATGGAAGTTTTCAGGCCACATTCTTATTTAAAAAAAAAAAAAAACAGTGCAGAATACAGTTTATGTGCCATGATGGTCTTCTGCAGTGGTTAACAGAGAGAAATCATTGTAGAAAGGAAGGGCCCATTGGTGCTTAAACTCTCATCTCATACGTTTTCATAAATAATTAAGTCTAGCAAAATCAATGGTGTTTACCTGAAGAGATTACGGTGACAGAGTGTTAGGTAACTAAATAAAGCACTATATTTACAACAAAGCTTGATCTTTGCTTTTCCTACGTCATACAAAGAGGGTGCTGACAAACTTACTGACGGTGAAGTAGGAAAAAATAAAATATCCAATTCTATAATGTTAGTGTTGCTTGAGTATACATTTTAGAGAGAATTAAACAAGATATCTGCTTCTGATATTGTTGAGTGCATGATAAATAAAGCTGAAAAAAAGAACACAATAAGGTCTGGATGGAAAGGCATCCGATCCATATGGATTCTTGCTGAAGATGGTTGCCTGCTTACTAATACATAAACTCAGTGCAAGTGTAAACAGGTGTCATTCATTAGACACAATGGAACAATGTTAGTTAAGGGTTCTGTATGAGGCAAAAGTGCCAGTTGATCTTGAGGTTCCATTGCTATAAACGATGAGACGGGTATTTTTCTGTGGACTCTTGAAGTTTTTCATGGTTTTTCACAGAATTAGCACCATACTTTTGTTGTTTGTTCATAAAACTGGGACATAAAGAGCAGACGCAGTTCTGAGGCTGGTCTATACCCTCTTCATGCACACTTGACACCTGCTGATGTGGGTTTGTAGATTCCCAGCCTTTAGCGTTGTAGGGACAGGTTTGCTGTAATCACAATTTACAAAGACATTAACAAGAGAAAAGGAAAAAATCTTGCAATTCTGATTATTATTAGTGGCTCCAAATTGTGCAGACAAAATGATTTTCATTTTAATGCACAAATCACATATGACGTTTAGAGAAATTATTGTACTAATAAGATTGCATCCATTAAAAACACTCAATAGGTTATTAATGCAGACTGTTTTACAATGTCCTGCAATACTACAGTAAAGATATTGTCTCCGCTTGCAACAGCAGAGACAGTGTAAATAGAATCTAGAGCTACAGTATTTGCACTTAGTGTAGCATATCCCTAAAATACTGCTATATTCAGTTAGTGTAAATTTCATATTTTGCTGTTTGCACTTGGTGTAAATAGCCACTATCGCTATTTACACTATAAATAGCCGCTGCAAAATTAAAATTGCGTTTGGTATGTAGACACTATTACAGTTCGAGAATACAATTTGTGTAAAAGCTCACCTAAACATTTCGTTGTCCTCTATGGTGGCTAACCAGAAGCTGTAGGAATTAGCGTAATAGTTGCACGTGCCACGACCGTGACACTCGATGAAGGGAGCCGAGCGGAAATCTTCCAGACAAGAACCCGGAGACGCCAATGCCTGACCGGAGCCCTCAGCACCGGCACTAGTGTGCTGTTACACACAGAGAGAGACCTTTACACACTAGTCACAAGTTCACATCCGTACAATCCTCAGAAAATTGTGAAAGCAAACAGATTTGGCTTCCTGTCAGTGTTTATTTGGTGATAGAGGCTGGCCTGAGTGTTTGACAGAGTGGTTGATACTCTGTTAAAATCCTGCACTTTAGTTTAAAGCTGATTTTTTTTTAGTGCCCAATAAGTAATATAATAATAATATAATTATATTGCACTAGCACAATTTTACTGTAAGTAAAGTAACTAAAAAAGTGTAAAATTATAATACTAATATATAGTATGTGTCTCCTAATAACTCACCATGACGAAAGAGAATCCAATCCAGAGAGAATCCCACCCACGAGGACAGGGTGGGATTATGATGGTCTGACTGTGCACAGCTATCACCATAGCAGGAGCCTCACAAACTGAACATCTGTCTCAAGAAAACATGCATGCCCATGAGAAGGACGAGGAATTCTTTCTCAAGGAAATATCAAACGATTCATAGAAGATCACAAACCTGCTGATGAAGGGTTTGATGCTCTCACCGGTAACAGGGGCCATGCTCATGGGCATGGGCTCGGGAGAGGTGAGCCAGTAGGAATAGTCATTACGAGAAGCGAAGTTACATACATTGTTGATGTTGCAGAAGAGGAAAGGCATTGGGCTGAACTTCCTTAGGCAGCTACCAGCTGTGCCTATTGGGTAACCAGAGCAGAACGTCAGGGATTGTCTGATTGATATTTCAGAATAAATATGCGATCTGTGTGAATGTTGTGCTAACCAAGGTCTTGTCCATGTGACCTCTCGTTGCCTTGGACATAAAGCAGCGAATATCCATCATAAATCAGTGTCGTTCCCTCTGGACATAATGGAACCTCAACACTCTGACTGTGGCGGGTTACAAGGAAGCCGTGGTCCATTGAGGCAGGGCCAGGAGGGCCGATGCCACCTGGGAAACCACTAGGTCCTGGAGGTCCAGGGTACCCTCTGGGGCCTACAGAAAGGAGATTCATAAGCAGTCTTATGAATGGAAGGCATTTCAGTTTAGTTGAAAGTTATAGAACTTTTCTGCATATTGAGATATGAGGTAATGCTTGTAATATTTTACATGTCGGTGAACCTACCAGAGGGCCCAGTTTGTCCAGGCTCTCCTTTGGCCCCAGGATGTCCATCATAGCCAGGTGTTCCATCAGATCCTTTAATACCCTGAAGTCCCATCACACCTAGGAAAGAGGTAGTGTGTTACACCTTGTCCTAACTACATGCAATGTGACTAAATTTCAGCGACAAGCCATTTAGGTGTGCACACTACACGCGACAGAATCAATCAAATATCACAGCCAATCAGAAGCATGTGTGGGCGGGCTCTCTCTACACTCGCAACAAAATAGATACGTTTATGATCTTATTTATAAATTTTTAACATCATTAAATGTACATACTGAGTACACTGTCATGTAGTTTGTATAAAGTTGTTATAGAACAGTTTCTAATCTAAAAATTTTGCTTGTCGCCATCGCAGCTAGTTAGGACAGAACCTCTGATCAACATTAAAAAAACTTTTATCGCATGTCGCAGCATCGCTTCGTGTGTAATTAGGACAGAGTGTTAGATGTCAAATGGCTATTTTCATAAAGTTGTAAGTTTAAATATGTGAAATACTCACCCTGTAGTCCTTTCTGTCCAGGGAAGCCTTGAAGTCCAACTAGACCCTGGGGTCCCTGAGGTCCTGGAATACCAGGATCTCCCTTTATAAATGTGTGTGTCCCAGGGGGTCCAGGGGGGCCTTCGCTACCTTAAATAAATGATTTTAAAGCAGAAAATCAGTATACTGTTTAGAATTGGACTGTGACTCCCAGAATCCGAACCAGATCGGATCCTGAAGTGTCTAAAGATTCCCACCGTACATAGGAGCCTGAAAAAATTCTGAACATAAAACATAACATTTTTCTTCTTCATACCTTTAAGACCTGGAAATCCCCTGTCTCCTCCATCACCCTTAAGACCATTCCCTCCTTGCTCACCCTTTGTACCTGGAACGACACAGAGACACTTAATCAACCCTCGCTATTGAGCATTGTTTTTGTTTTTTGTTGTTGTTTCCGTTGTTGTTTTCTAAGTGAATGTTTAAACATAATTTCGAGAGGATCGCTGAAACGAGTAATCATACACAGCTGATGACCCTTTTCC
>JAUCNO010001888.1:14634090-14658069 GCA_032353835.1 Enteromius viviparus
GCTCTCACGGCTCGCTCCCCAGACAGCATGCCAAATTTGCTTATTCATTATGAGGAAAGCGTGAACTCTTGAAATATGAAAAAAGCATGCAGAAATGCACTGTAATATTTTGTCAAGTTAAATTTGATTTTGAATCTTACCAGGGAAACCAGGAACACCCTGCGGTCCCATCTCACCCTTTGGTCCATTATAACCAGGCAATCCAGGCTCACCCTACAGAGCACAACTGCATTAAAAAAATCCCTATCATTTTTAAAGAAACAGTTTTTATTTTTGAAAATGAAGCCTTAAACTCACAGGACTACCAATGAAACCTTTGTCTCCTTTATATCCTTGAGAGCCTTGTGGGCCAGGGAAGCCCACATCTCCCTTTTCTCCTTTAGCTCCAGCACTGCCAGGTATGCCAGGTGGGCCTGGATCACCAGTCACACCTGTGGTAAAAATGTGAAATTAAGATGACGCAGACCACATTTAGCAGAATTCAGTCCTGTCTTAGAGTATTAAATACAGTTCATTACAGTTCACACACAGTTCTTTGACTAACATGAGTGAGCCCTGCATTTTATTACCATAATGACACCCTTAAATTTTTGGACTACTAATAAAATATATTCTTTGACCGACTGATCTGTGTGGTGAGGTGGTGTTAAGGATTCACCTTTTACTCCTGGCTGTCCCTGAGATCCCCGGTCCCCTTTAGGCCCCTCCATGGATGTTCCAGGAAGCCCTCTCTCTCCAGGATGACCTTGATCTCCTGGGATTCCAGGTAGACCCTTCTCACCTTTGGTTCCAGGAATTCCTGGACTTCCGGGAATGCCAGGAAGACCAGGGTTGCCTGTGTCACCTGTGTGAAGACGAGGAGCAGTATTAATTTAATTTAGTTACTTATCACTAAAATATATTTAGATTACACATTGAAAATGTATTCATTTTAAGTAGACGTCCTAGTGCTCCACAATCTAATTATTGGAGATATGTGATTCTGACCTTTGCTGCCAGTTTCTCCACGGGCTCCTGGAAAACCTGTGCCAGGTATACCTGAATAAGAGAAATAATTATGTCTTAGACCACTGTGCACACTTACAAATTAGAACATGAAAATGGTATACACGTTTTCATCTGTTAAAAAGTGTATGAAAGGTAGCAAGAACTGAAACCAGACCTTTACAAAGACTACTTACTCTTGTCTTATAAATGTAATTCTAAATATATATAAAATATGCAGATACAGTTGGATAATGAGAGGTCCATCATCTGTAATCTTATATAGCCCTGTAACCTAAAGTGTTTCCACTTTTGAGGATGACAGACTTAACACTGATTAAGGATCTTGCTTGCTCTCAGACAAGAGCGCATCCTTGGAGAGCGTCATACATTTGCTTTGATAGGCTGTGTGGAAAGCACTATTACAGATTTGGTTTGGTATGATTTAAGAAATGTGTAACTTTTGCATTCAAAAGTGGAGCAAAAGTCACATGGTTCTCTAATTTAAAATACTCTGAATTCATTAAAAAATTAATTAAAGCAAAGTTAAGAACTAATACATGTGCACATGAATTAGATATCCACTGTCTTTTAATAACCCAGGATATGTGCATTACTCTAAAACACGTGAAATGAATTTCTCTTTTAGAGCTACCTTTCACTTTTAGAGGTATACATAATCTTACCAGGTTCTCCTCTCTCTCCTACGAATCCAGGAATGCCATCTACCCCTGCTTCGCCTTTCTCTCCAGGCTGACCTGGTGGACCCTGTAGACCAGGCTCACCTAACCAAAACATTTTGTTTTATTTTCTCCACTAATTGGTATACATGTTTTCACAAACAAATCATGATTCATCACGTCTTAATGTAATTATGAATAAGTTCTAAATGTATTAAATGTACAGTATTTCAGTTAGTTTTTTTTTTTCTCACAAAACCTACTAACCACACATATTTTTTTCCTAAAAAATGCAAACATGTAAATTAATTTTGGTCACATATTATTGTAGAGCATTTTGTGCTGATTACACGAAAAAAACAGGTGGGTCAATAATATGTTCTAAGTAGCTGAAAAAAGCACAAATATCAGAGCATGTACAAACATCTCATGGGCCCAAAAATCACCTCAGACCCCAGACACTGGGAATTTTATTGGTTAAATATGTTTGTCTTAATTCAATAATTTATTAAAAATAACTCAAATTATTTGTTCTTTAACTAACGAACACTCACCAAGAAATGTTATATGTAACACATACACAAGTTTTGTTACAGTCTTGCTGGGATCATACCAGCACCCAAAAGACAACAAATGCTGCTTGTTGTCCCATGCAGCATGCCATGCTGGTTCCAGCATGCAAAACATAACTTATTAAGGTGACCAGCAATGATGAATTTTTCACCAGGGAACTATAAATGGGTTCCTTCAACAAATTTTAAGGAGAATTTCAATTTCACTCACCTGGACGTCCTTGAAACCCATGTTCTCCTGGAGACCCTGGCAACCCACTGACACCTTTCTCACCTGGTTTCCCTGGACTGCCTGCTCATGAAACAATATGGTTGTTATTATAATAATTTATCATACTATTCACCCAATGTGTTACTAGCACTGGCTGGTAAACAACTGCATTTCAGTGCAATTTGGATTAGACATTGTAATCATCTTGCCTGGGTAACCAATCTGTCCTGAGTCTCCTTTAGCTCCTTGAGTTCCAGGAGTTCCCGGTATGCCCATTGTACCCTTCTGTCCCTTCTGTCCAGGATCACCAGGGAAACCAGGGGAACCAACATTTCCCTGTAAGTGTGAGATAGGCCATGTTAACACTGTCAGTTTTTGGGATTAACAACTGCATTTACTTATAGGTCTTGTTTACACAGCAACTAACAATAGAGACAGTGACTAAGTAATATCAAAGATGGTCACATCCACAAAATTAAAAGTTTTATCACTTTCTGAAATGACAATCAAGCCAGGAGTTCACCCGTCAAGTCCTCATTAACCGACAGCAGCTTTTATATTTGGGTGGAGTGTGAGGATTTGAGACACATGTGGAAAACAACATTTGTGAAGCAAAGGCTTTTTAGTGCTGTATGGCATGACAGAAAACTCGTCCTGTTCCATTCTCAGCATGTTTTCCAAAGAATGCGCTTGTGAGTCCTGAAAATGTACAGGTGTAAGTTTGCTAACAGAATGCGGATATCACAAGTGAATAACCATAATGTGTGTGAACATAACCATATTAAAGACTTAAATACATGACTGACCACTATGTCCTGTTGCTGTGTGAACATGGTCATAAGTATAAGATGAGATCAAGGAAGATATATACTGTATTGTTAACATGCAAATTTTACTTAATCTACAAAAGCACAAACCTTGTGTCCAGGGGGACCAGGGATTCCTATTCCTGCTGCACCAGGATCTCCTTTTTCTCCTTTGGAGCCATCAGTCCCCTTAAATCCAGGGTGACCCGGGGACCCACCAACACCTTTAATACCTTTTGGTCCTATTATACCTAAAGAAGCACAAAATGTTCACTGATGAACACAAATTGTTCAACAAACGACATAAACAATATCAGTGTTACAGTAACAATTTACTGTAACACCTATGGTTACTAAAGAAATCATTAAACATAACAACACTGCTTTACAGATTAATAATATTTGAAAAATCTTACTGTGAAAAGTCATGCGATGTATACAGTATATGCCACATATGTATTATGAAATTATACACAGCAGACACGTTTATAAAAAAACAAAATATAAAAGAGAAAGCTGCATTTACCTGGGTAACCCATGTCTCCTCTTGGACCTGGGTCTCCTGGTTCTCCAGTTTGTCCTGGCTCCCCGGGGACTCCAGGGTCTCCTTTTTGACCTGCAGTAAAGCCATGGTGAATAAATAATGTCCTCATAATAACATTATTGACTCATGTTACTTACTAGCAACTTTACTGTTAATTTCAGATAATTGCCTGGACACTAACCTTCCTGTCCAGGTAAACCTGGCATTCCATCTTTTCCTGGCATTCCAGGGTCTCCTGTTGTTCCAGCAAACCCCCTTCCTCCGGTGGGACCAGGATCACCTGATAGACAAGGTTAAAATATAAAGACTAATACAATATGTAGGTTTATAGTTCACTGGTTTTCAGCACAAAACAGCAAATTATTTTATGACGATCCACCAACAATAGAAACCAAAAATCCAGACATGTCTGCTTCCTTAAAACTCCAACAAAGGTTCATGTTATTATTATTATTATTTTTTATTTTATTTTTTCTCGCATCAGTTTAGATCACCTACAAAACATAGAACCATTAATATGGTCCTAAACCTTGAAGACAAACACCTCTCTCTCTGTACCTCTGTCTCCAATATCTCCTTTATCCCCTTTCATGTGCTCCATGTCAACATCACTCATGTTTCCAGGTGGACCCTGTAGACCCTGCTCTCCTCTCTCACCCTTGGGACCAGGATCACCAAACACTCCCCTGACCCCAGTCAAACCAGGGTCACCTGAAAGAGACAGAACAATATCATAAAGATTTAGCTAATGCAATTCTATACAGTATGTGCCACTGTAGTAAGATAACAGTATCTTTTAGTCCAAATAATTAGAATTGTTTTAACCCTCTTTGCACAAATATGCACAGTGAAGGTCAAGGACATATAATTAGACATACTGTACTGATCTGAACACTGAGACTTTAACAGTAATACATCTTTGTGCCACACATTCAGAGTGTTTTGTGGTTTTACATTATAAAACATTGATCAAACATGTAATTGTGAGATATTTAAACAAAGAAATGACATCTATTTCAAAATGTTTTACTTGATTTTTATACTCTTTCCACTAAAGGTTTGGAAATTCCCTTAGAAAAGTGAGGTTTTGGCATGAATCCTTTTTTATTTGTGATAATTTTGCACTGATAATGGAATACACTAAATACATAAACATATTTTATTACATAAACAGTTTATACATAGAAATATTGATATTTTGGATTAATCAAAATATCCACCATTAGCAGCTAATACAGCTCTGCATATTCATCCAAGCTGTCAGTTTATTCAAACATTGACTTGATATATTACTCCAAGCCTCCTGAAGAATTGATTTACACTGGTTGAACACTTCTTACAGACATCACGCTCTAGTTCTTCCCCTAGTGGCTCAATTGGGTTGAGGTTGGGTTATTGGGGTAATCAAAATGAAAATTATTATTGCTGGTCTTCAATGATAATGTTGAGTTACTTTAATTTATTTGCACCAAAAAATGATAAGGATATATGCTGCTATCATCCAAAACCACACACCAGGGGTGTTTCCAAACTTTAAATTGACACTGGAGCAAATCAAGACTTCGCAAATATTGTCTGTGTAACTGTGGTTTAAACGCTGTGGCTGATGAGAGAGTGGGTGAGGTGATTAACAGCAGCTGTGAGATGATTACAGAGTGAGAACAGGTATGGGTGTGCAGTGCATGATGGGAAATTAAGTTAATGAATGAATGAGTCCAAGGGAGGTGTAGTGAGTGTGGGTGCCCTCTAGTGGCGGTGGCCAGGAACTCCATCCTGACAATAAAAGCAGCACCATAGTAAGTGAACAGTGCGTCAACGGATCACATTACAAGTGCTTAGATTCGTTTCAGTTTCAAATATATTTTAGCACTATATCCTCTAGGCTTTATTCAAGCCATTTCAGCTCTCTGGACGAAAAAATTGTCACCATGTAGAGAAATACTAAATTACTTTTATTTATTTATTTATTTTTTCTGTCCCTTTGCACCTCTTGGAGCTTTTATTTAATAACCCTGATTTATATAATTAATAAATATTTTATTTAATACTTTACTTTTTTGTGAGCCATTAACTGACTTGAGACTTCGTTTTGTTGCACATTGTTTTGTTGTTATGGAGTATGGAGTATTTTTAGATCTTTTCATGGTCATCAAGAAAATACAAGACAGGCCGCACCAATGCTGGCTTTGACCCCAGAGGGTTTAAATGTCTGTTCTATTACCTTTGGTTCCTGGCTCTCCAGCCTTTCCAACAGGACCTAAATGTCCAGGGGGTCCTTTCAGTCCCATAATTCCAATTTCTCCTTTTGGACCTAAAAAATAAAAAAAAATAAAAATATGAATCATCTTGAGGTATACAAGCATGTGCAAGGAAAACGCCAGTAATAATGGGTGCTCACCACGTTCACCAGGGAAGCCATCTCTGCCTGGAGGTCCCAGTTGCCCTGCCAAACCCTTAGGTCCTGGAATACCTGGGACACCAGGGCTACCCCTGTCTCCTGGAGGCCCAGGAATGTCTAAACCAGGTAGACCTTGAGGACCTTTGTCACCCTTTATACCGATACGACCTAGGACATCATTTAAGTTTGTCACAAACCATGTAAGATGTGTAGATCTAAGCAGGCAATTACTGTACATCTTTGTTGGTGCTAATTAATAGAAAACCTCACCAAGGGGTCCAGGGCCACCAGGTGGCCCCATTGGTCCGGGTGGCCCAGGATCTCCAAGCCCCGGTGGACCAGGAGGCCCCGATGTACCACGAGCTCCAGGTGGTCCAGGATTACCTGCAAATCCATAATGAATTCAATGTTATTATACCCACTGAACTCATCTCCTTCTTGCAAACCATTTCTCCAACACTCTCCCACAGTTTGAGGTGAAACACAGTGAAATCATTGTCTGGTACTTCCTTAAAGGGGTCAAATGATATTGCTAAAAAGAACAGTTTTTGTGAATTTGGTGAAATGTAATGTGTTTATGCAGTTTAAGGTGAAAAAACATTTCCATATATTGTATTATTGTTTATCCTCTAAGCCCCGCCATCTGAAATGGGTCGATTTGTACAAAGTTCTTCTTTCTATAAAAGTGAGGTGTGCTGTGATTGGCCAGCTATTCAGTGCATTGTGATTGGACAAATACCACAAGCGTCTGATGGAAATGCAAACCCCTTACTATAACGTGATGCTGTGTCACAGCAATATGACACCAAACAATAAAACACAAACGAGGCATCCGTTGCATCCAGTCAGGACATAATTACTGATTCTCATGATATATCTGCATTGCATTGCGCCTCGTACACATATTACTGCATTTGTGATCAGAGAAACAACAAATAAGAAGCACTAACGTTATCCTTCACTGCTCAAAACACACGTTTGAAAAGTAGCAGGTTCTTTTAATAAGAACATGTAATTTACTTAAAGGTTGTGAGTCAGAAGCATCAGACTGTCCTTAAATTGTCACACTTTATAGCCTCTGTGCACAGGCAGCATAGGCTGCTCTGCATGTTTTAGGAATTACTGGAAGCTTTAAACTACCTTGAGTATTCCTCCAAGCACCCAATTCACTTGAAATGGTGCTGAAGACAATGTGCTTGTTGTAAACGCTAGTGGGTGAAAAAAAACACAAACACTTACAAAAATGCATCGGATCTCCTATCCTAGGCCTCAGACACCCGAACTGTGCACTCATAAAATGTTTGTTCAGGGTGACCACATTGAAGCCGGTCCTCTTGCTCTGAAGAAACCATCATTGGTTCTCAGAGCTTTCTCAGCTGCTTGTAGCAGCCCCGTGGACCTTTGCCAATATGGCACCCCCACCTCTAGTCTCTTGATGGGAGCCCATAAACCTTCCCAGGCATGTTCTTCACAATCTTTCTGAGGCTAGAGCTCCATCTACAAGACACCACTATGGCTTTAAATGGTCAGTTTTCTCAGCAAAGACCCAACCTCCTGCGACATATCAGTGATATTGTCCTTTATGTCTGTCCATCCTTTATCCTGAGTTGCTGGATAAAGGACACTCCCCTTGCATGCTCAAGGTCAGTTTTTGAAGGGATACAGGAGGCTAAATCCACCTTGCACCCTAACTGCCCCTACATGGGATCTGCCCACTGTTCTGAGGGCTCTGAAGGGCCCTACCTTACTGACTTTTAGTCCCTGTTGCTCTTTGTGGCCATAGGCTTGTGCAGCATCACTGCACAAACCAATGGCTGTGCAATTACTGTACACTGTGTTATTGAAAAAAGCCTTAAGATTAGGACAAAATAGCATCTTAGTGGCACAAAACTATTTCCCGTATCTCAGGAAACCAAGATTATATTAGTAACCAAGTACAATTTCCACTCAACAGCTCAACTTATTTAAATTAACTATGAGGTTCACAGATAGTTCTTTTGTTCACAGCTTCCTCTTTGTCTGCTAAGAGCTCTTTAGTCAGCTCTAAAGGAAATACTTTTAGAACATCTGCTAAATAATCTATTTAACAGTATTATGAGAAGGCGACACAGTAAATGTACCTTTGATTCCCTGTTGTCCAGGTGGCCCAGTACGTCCCTCAGTTCCAGGAACCCCTGGCATTCCAGGATTACCCTTCTCCCCAGGAAATCCTGGCAATCCTGCCTGACCTATGTCACCTTTAAGACCAGGAAGACCCCTGCCAGGTTCACCCTGTATATGTTAAAGTTTAGGGTCAATGAAAAAGTGATCTTTCTTACTCCTTTCAATACAAACATAATGCGTGAAAAAGTCTAAATGACATCCACCATCATACTTTTTGCCCAGGTGTCCCTGCACGACCAGGCACGCCATCCTGACCTGGTCGACCAGGCTCTCCTGGAATTCCAGCAGGCCCTGGAATCCCAGAATAACCTAGAAGAGAGAAAAATTGGCCATTAGAAAGATGATAGAGTCTAGATTAGATACATTAGAACATAATTTGACACCCATTTTTGCTAAAGTAATTCTTACTAAAGAATAACATTTGGATTCATATAAATCTAAAATCTTTACCGCTATAGCTGTTTTATCGATGATGAACTTTAAGGTGTAATAGTTAAACATGCAGAGTATTAATGTACTTCACATTTAAACTAAATTTGACACTTACAGACACTATACTGTATATGGTACTTGCCTTTTGGTCCTGGGAGCCCCGGAAGCCCAATTCCTGGAAGTCCAGGGTCACCCTTGTCTCCTGGGAATCCTGGCATTCCTCGTTCACCTGGAAAACCTGTGTCACCTGGGTGATAAAGTGAAAGAGATGTCAGCACAACCAGCTCTGCATTGGAGCACTGAGTCCAGTTTTTGGGCAGGATTAAACATTAGCATAACCTGAATTTACCTTGAAGTCCAGGTCGCCCAGCCTCTCCACGAGGTCCTGGGGCACCCTGAGGTCCAGGTAAACTTACAACTTTACCAGCATCACCTTTAACTCCTACAAAGATATTTGTAATTGTGATTATTGTAAAAAGCAAAACAATGGCAGCCAGTGTATAAGCACATTTTTAGTCTAAATCACTGACCTTGTAATCCTGGCTTTCCTGGTGCACCAGGCAAACCTGCTGAGCCTTTTTCTCCAGGTTCACCTGGCCGACCTATGCCTGGGACACCTGGTGGACCTCTCTCACCCGGAGGGCCAGGAACACCAGGATCTCCACCCAGGCCACGATCACCCTTAATACCAAATCGAGCCTAATCGCACAAAAACATAAATTAATCAAAACAGTGAATATTCCATGATTAATAAAACATTGCAATATAGACTTTGTGATTCAGATACACTGTAAAATAAATGTAAAAGAGAAATACTGTATAGCTATTTGTCAAGCCTGTTTTGCTGGATTTTTCAGAATTTTTACTCACAGGTTCTCCCTTTGGTCCAGGTTGCCCTGGCTGGCCATCTTTCCCTGGTAATCCATTAATACCTGGAAGCCCTTTGTCTCCAGTAGTACCAGGTAAACCCTTATCTCCTTTCAGTCCTGGAGCAAAAAATACATCACCAGGCTCACCGTGAGCGCCAGGGGCACCCATTAAACCTGGAGAGCCTTCTTGACCCTAAAGTTCAAGGACAAGCAAAAAGAAAGGTAAAATTTATTTTGACAAGATTCTGTGGTGTTTATATCCACATTTAAAGTGATCACCAGGGGCGCAGTAATTAGGTTAGGATGATTTTAATGGACCGACAAGATAAAGCGGGCCTGAACATGATTTCTAACAAGGGGAAAGGACTGTGAAGGGCCAGTAGTCAATATGCTCTTCACACGCCTGGTGGTTACAGTATACTACTGATGCATTTGTATCCAGGGTGCCACAAAAAACTGATATACTAAGTCAAAAATGTGTAATTAGGATGAAAGTCTACATACAGGAAGTCCAGAAGGTCCAGGAACTCCTGTCACTCCCTTCTCTCCTTTAGTCCCAGCTTGTCCAGGATAACCTAAAAATGAAAACATCCAGCATGATTCATAATCTCAGAAAGAACAAACATAAGAAACATAACATTGCTCATTGCTTCTGACCTTGCTGACCCTTTGGCCCTGGAGGACCAGGCAAACCCGGTGACCCGAAAACAGTGCACTGTGTGCATGTTTCACCTTGATCACCTGAAAGAGCAGCAAAACTCAAATTCTGATCAAATCAATACTAGAGTAAACAAATGGAAGGTTGAATGACCTCACCTTTCTGTCCTATCTCTCCTTGCAATCCAGAAGGTCCAGGAGGGCCTTGAGCTCCTTTTATAACTATACATTCTTCATCTAATATAAAAAAAGCAACACCAGTTACACTTTGGAATTGACATTCAAATTAACCAAACAAGGATCTTTATACATTTTGTCTCCTCACTGTTAACCTTTCACCCATTCTTTCCATGAGTTTGCGGAATGATATTACAGCATGACAAAGACTTTTATTATTATTTTTTTTTTGTTTAAGAGGTTCATACTGATCTGTCCTGGTGGTCCAGGGGGACCAGGTTGACCATCAGCTCCTCTTGGACCTTCGAGAGGCAATCCATCAGCTCCTTTATCCCCCTTCTGGCCAATCTCTCCAGGGAGGCCAGGAGGTCCAGAAGGACCAGGAATATACCTGCCTGCAGTAAACCATGATCATGAAGAAAAAGGATGGTATTGTAAACTACGACGTTATAACCCGACCTAATTCTAACAATTAATCAAAGTGTGCTAACTCACCTGGGGGACCAGGATCTCCACGTTCTCCCGGATAACCTGATGAATGAAGAAAACAGATGAGCAAAGACACTGAAGAATTAAACAGGACAACCAGATATTGAGAAGACATTAAGCAGACATCACCTGTCTCTCCTTCTGCTCCTGCGGGGCCAGGAGGACCAGGAGGGCCAGGACGGCCAACACCCTGTAAGATAAATATTATAATTAGCCACTACCAGTACATAATATTGTTCCAAGTGAACAAAGTGTTTAAGAAGTGTGTGGTTTTGATGGTATTCAATTAAGTTTTTATAGAGTTGGATAACCACTTACAAATCCTGGTGGTCCTCTTTCTCCTTTGCCGCCCTAACATGAATAAAAGGCATGAAAATAAATATATAAATATAAAAAGGTGTATATCTAGACACACATTATGACCATTTAAAGGAGTAATTTCTTACCTTAGAGCCATCATAGCCAGGAGTACCAGGGAAGCCCCGATCCCCCTTTCACAATCAAAGTGATTCACAATCAAGTATTTGAAATAAGAGATTATTACTAACTACAATCAAACTTAACAAAAACACATTGCTAATGAGATCTGTAGTCACTGTCCAAGATTACAATACCTTTTCTCCATTCTGTCCATCTTTCCCTGGTTTCCCCTTTGAAAACATAAAATGACATTTACTGTAGATTTCACATAATATAAAAAAATACTATCATAATATGACAACAAACATAACTAAGAAAAAAACAGATTAACTGTGAGGCCTAAAAGACACATTTTTGCCTTAAATTAATACAGTTATTTAAGACTATTATTTTTTATGCAAACCTATGGAGTTTTTGAAACGAGTGTTGCTGTCTAAAGCAAAAGTGGGACAAAGCAAATACTACAGCATTCTCAAACTTTTAAAATGTTCTTTGGACTAATGTTTGACTCAACTTGTGCTGATAAAATAATTGATTACAGGGGGGGAAAATCTTATTAAAATAGAAAAGTACATTTTCACTAGTGGTGTATGAAATTTGAGGTCTAAGGTAAAGCTGTCATTTATGCTAAATGTATTTTATAAGTAAACTTTTGTGTTGAGTTCACTTACGATTGGTCCTGGTGGTCCTTGTTCACCTTTCATCCCATGTTGATATGGTGCACAAACACCCTTGGAAATTGGGGCAAAGGCAAAATTAATGTTTTTTTTATTTTGATGTTATTTTGATATTTATATATTAATATATATAAGATGTATAATAGAATTTCTAGCATTGTTATAATTATGTGCTGCCACTTACCCCTTCACCTTTCTCTCCTTTAGAGCCTGTTTCACCCTAAAAAATATGCAAGACACATGGAACACTGAGCAATGTAACTTAGATAAAAGAAATGTAGCCCCCATGTATCTGGACACTTTAAACACACATTAAATAAATGTATGATATCATACCTGTGGACCAGCTGTACAAATGGTTGTGCCAGCACCTTCCTGTCCCACTGAAGTCCCTGGTGGACCGGGGGGACCAGTTAAACCTTTTTCTCCCTAAAAATAAAAAAGGGACATGATTATGATAATTAGTGAGGTTAAACCTGTAAAGATGCCAAACAGATCTGGTGATGCAACAGGTGCGGGCTGCAAATTGGATAGAGAGTTTGATGCTTATACTAATTGTTTGTAACATATTGTCAGTTTCCAGTCATGTTCAGTAGCAGGAAGTACTGAGGCAGGTCTAGTTTATCATTTTGTGTTTGCCTGGCTTAAGCACATGCTGCAAGTTCCACTATCTATACCCTATATTCTCTATATATATATATATACTATATTTGGTTTCTCACCTTTTGTCCTTTCTCACCCTCAAACGTCAGCCTGTCACCCTACAACAAGGACAGTTAAGACAGACACTGGTCATTTCTAGATCAAAATGTTGTCAAATATTCAAAAGACTAGATGAGTAGAACAGTTACCGGCTCTCCCTTTTGGCCAGGTTCACCATATCTTCCCTTTAAAGAAAAATTGTATGGTGTGAGATTCAGGAACACATTCACTGGAGTTGGTTAGTTGTGATTTAAGCTGCAAAGTGTTTCAGATATTTTAACTTAAGACTCACAGGAGGTCCCAATGGTCCAGGTGGGCCGATTGGCCCTTGTTGTCCAGAATTTCCTTTTGGTCCCTAAAAGAGAATAAGGTAGAGTTTGGAAACAATAGAACATGTCAACGTGTACAACAGACAAGAATATATAAATAATAAATGCATGTTTTGAACATGAACAAAGATTTGCATTAAAATCCTTACTGGTGAACCTGGTTGTCCTGGCAACCCCCTGTCTCCTTTTTGAGGGATGGGTGCTCCAATAATACCACCTGGATCTCCCTAAGACATGCAGATATGAACACACACAAACTTTACTGCACTATTTTCAAAAAAAAATTCAATAACTAATGATCTATACCACTTTAAATGACTGTTTATTCATTATTAATATTATATAATTAGTATTCTACCATATTACCACCATTTCATAAAAGCAAATATGCACTTGAGGCTGTATGTTATATTGATTTTGCATGGCTATAGTTTTATTAGACATGCATCATGCTTCACGCTGGTTGTGCTTCCATTTTTTTTTCCTTCAACCAGCTTTATTTTGTAGTATGTGTAAATGATTAGTGTGTACTCTTTCTGCACCAAGACAAAAAATATGTGTTTCTGCTTCATAGACAGCCAAGTGTAATTAAAAAGCCAATGGTGAATTGTCCCATACTTGTGGTAAAATCACTGTAACAATGAGCAGTGAAAACAAGAAAGGCCTAAATGATACTTCGCTTTACAGGAGGGCCGATACATATGTTTTCCATACTTTGATATGACTTTGTGTACTGATTTCAATAGTTTATAATAAAAGTTTGTACACTGATGGCTGACATTATACTTTTTCCAGTAGAAAGAGCTCATCCAGAGTTTTCGTTTGACAAATACATGCATCCATTTCACCCAAAATGTCACTTACTCCCATGTTCATGACTTATAAAACTTATTTAGAACTTGCTCCATACCTTTACTCCCTTAAAACCTGGAGTACCCTGAGAGAGAGTTAGAAAAAATATCTGTTAAGTCACAAATATTTTGTTGGTCTGGATTATAACACACCGTATAACCCATAATGTAACACATGGCATAAAACTACTCATACCGGTGGTCCCTGCAGTCCTGGAAAACCTGGAATTCCATCAAAACCGCGCTCCCCCTGCAAAACACACAATAAACCCTCCATTTAATCCCACTCAGGATCATCTAAATAATTTAAGACTCCTGAGGTAGTGGCTCATACCAATAGACTCACTGTATTTTTAAAAGATTAAAAACTGCATAAAAACAACAAACAAGGTGTACCTTTGTTCCATTGCATCCTGGGATTCCTTGAGGTCCTGGTGCACCTTCTAGACCTGGAAGACCCTGCAGAAAAATAAAGTAATAGCAGAAATGTATATAATGGTGAATATTTATGTTTTTTAATTTAAAATGTATTAATGATAATCCATTTTCTTTGAAAAGAAGTTACTTACTGGAATACCTGGATGTCCTGGGAAACCAGCCACACCAGTTGGGCCCTACAAGAAGAAAAATCTCTATGATAAAAAAATGCTGTAAAATGTAATTATGTATACCGTGTTATATTGAAAATGAATTTATTTTTTATTCAGCTGCCTTACAGAATATGACTATATTAGTACTTAAGATATTTAAATAGCATAATGTTTATGGACACTCACTCTGTTTCCTTTAAGTCCTGGGGCTCCTGGTTCCCCTAAATCACCCTGGGGAAACACAGAAAAACATATTGTACACTCATGCACAGTACAAAACCTCCCCAGGACGGCCCGTGCTGCTGCTGTTAATTATTGATGTAGTTGCAAATTATTTCTGCTGCTGCTGCAAAGCAAGTACAAGAACTTGCTGCTGATGCCTTGCTGAGAGTTTTAAGCATATATAATAACCTGTAGCAGATCTATACAAGTGAAACTGGGAAAGGTGAAGGCTTTCAAAGGAACCCTAAAAGCGAACTGCAAACTGAAGGCTAACCATATATTTAAATGTTAAGCAGTAAGCTCACTGTCTGCATATGCAATATATGCCAAGTAGTTTAGTACAGAGTTTGCATAAATAACCTGCACCATGTTGAGGTTCACGACAGGACAGCATTTATGCAACTTGTTAAAAATGTGTTGTATGTTAAACGTTTGTTTACAAATCTACAAAATAAGTATTATTCATCGTTAGTTCATTTAAGCTTACTAATTTACTCCTTTTGGGTAATGTTTTGTACTTTGTGTTTTGCTGAACTAATGTGTGCTCAAAAAAAAGGCGGTTTCACATATAGTGAGCAATTTTTTATTACTGTACTAGTATGTAGCAACCACACATTCTCAAAAATAGCCATTTAGGATAGCTAATTGTCTTTTAAAATGACTTCAAAAAGAGTATAATACTTTACCTTTGGTCCCATAGGCCCTGGGGGACCCTCAGACCCTGGCACTCCAGGAAATCCCACGAGGCCCATCATACCAGGGAGCCCAACCTCACCCTAATAAGGATGAACAAAAGATGATGACTAAAATGAATATGGTTTATACACCTTTTCTTCATAAAGCAACATTTTCTTATAATAAATTTCATATGCATCCCCCATTTACATTTACAGATGGTCTTACTGGACTTAGAGTAGTATATGCTGTTAACATTATCATACCACTAGATGGCACAACACATCCTTTTATGTAAGATTACTAGCGCGCTGACATTAGGAAACATGCAAACTGTAACATGGAACATATGGGTGTTTATATGCAACAACTTTTTATTACTTTTCTAATCTATCCCCTCCAAGTCCTATTCTAATTCAACCTCTTATTCTCTAAAGATTATATTTCAGTAAATGGCTTTTATAAGTGAGAAAATGCAAGTGAAGGTGTCTAACAGAAACAATAGCTAAAAAGGAGCAATCAGCGGAAAACAATACGTACCTTCGCCCCTTTAACGCCACTGCAGTCACATCCACCACATGAAGAACCTGAGCACCCACCCTGCAAGTAGAAAATAACTGTCAAGTTGACACTCAACCACTAGGAGGCAGTAAGCACTTAATATGGCATCAGCAACAGGTTCGTAAGAGTAGCCTTCTCACAAGAACAAGCGCTTTGTACTACATTATGGGCGATGTAAGGGTGCATCAGACCAGTCAAGTCAAAACTACTGGAATATACTAATTATAAGAAATGAACAAGAAACGACAAATTAATAACAGCTTGCATTTATGCACTCTTTTCGTGGTAAGCTTCGTAAAACGGCACTTGATGTTTTTTTGAAGATTTTAAAGGGGCAATTATATTATATTATTAAATTATATTATTGGTGTGAGTGACGCAACCAAGAGCCATGTACACTGTAAACTTGTGCAACTTTCCTTCTAACAAGCAGACATAAACGAACAAACCTCTTTATTAGCCTTCTTTCCTTTGCTGGAAAGTCTAATTCATTCTGGTGAATTGGTTTATTCTCTTTCAGCTTGGAAAATCTGATGTATTCTACTGAATTGGTTCCTCCTAAACGATTCTCACTTGAAAGTCCGACTCTTTCTAGTAAATCAGTTTGATAGGAGCGTTTCTATAAATGAAAGGGTTCCTATAAAAAAGATTTAAAGATTCAATATGTTAAAGTTGATTGTGTAGCTGTAATCATTCGTCCCAAAAGAGAGATGTCCCATGAATTTTGGAAATTAGAACTGATGTATGCAGAAAATCGTCATAGCACACACAATATAGTGCATACATATATACATTGCATGTGTATGTTACGTGCAGATAAAACAGATAGTTGGCATGCATACATATCATTTGGTCTATCCTGAAAGATGACAGATACCAAACTGAGGGGCCTGTACATTCAAACAGGGGCTTCGGGCCAAGAATTTAACAGACCTGTTTTACTGTTAAGACTCAAATAAAGGCCTCTAAAGTCCTACTAGATATCACTGGATGGACAGCTGGTCTGAGCATGATACTGGACCCTGGGAACCCATTTCTTCCATCCACGCATCCCTCTATCACTGCAGCCGTTCTCTCGCTCACGTGTGAGGCAGGCAGCCAAATGTCTGCACATCTGGAAAAGCAAGTCTGGCGAGGACTAGCACCAGCTGCCGGGGTCGGCCTGAGCCGCACTGCCCCCACCCGTGAGCCCTCCTAAACTGAATCAGCATGTGGGTGCTGAGGACCATGAGAATCACTGCTTTTGGTCTCAAGTATCGCCTCTGGCGTGACCCGCTCTGGCCATTTCTACAAAAGCCCGCCATCCCTGGAGTGTCATTTCTGTATGTGAACAGGCCGAGCTCTGGCTATAACGTTAGATCTGACATCCCAAATGCAATCTCTGTGCCAATGAGAGACATTCGTCCAGCAATTCACAGACAAAAGTGTATCCTTGTGTGCAAGGGAACTGGAGGAAACACACACACACAAACTATGACGCCTGTTTTTGAACTGTTTAACATGCTGACCTCCTTCTTAACATTCACTAAGTCTGCTAAAACAAGTAGGCACTTTCCAGTAATGCTTTTCAGGACTTGCTCAGAATTTTTGAGAGACATAACTGCTGTTTTCATTGTCAACGCTATTAAATAGATAATTTTAGCATGTGCCATCTTGACTATATCCAACATTTAAAATATTAATGGCATTATTATGTGATAATTTGACTAAATTGCAATTTATAATTACAAAGCTTAGATATTTTACATTTTTTGTACAAAACTCCATATATTATATTATATTATATTATATTATATTATATTATATTATATTATATTATATTATATTATATTATATTTAGTGTCGTCAAATGATTAATCGCAATTCATTGCATCCAAAATAAAAAGTTTGTTTACATAATATATCTATGGATGATGTGTTTGTTTATGTATTATGTATTAGGAAAAAAAAAAAAAATATATATATATATATATATATATATATATATATACACATTTACATTATATTTACATATACATTTATTGTTCATAAACAAGTAATAAATTATTATTTTAATATTTATGTTGTTGTTTGTTTAAAGGAAGCGTATGTTCCTTTATTGACATCTTGTGGTTGAACTAGGTATTGCAGTCCAAATTCAAAATACTGGAGGGGGGTTTTTCTTTCTTTTTTTTTCTTTTTTTTTGCAAGAATAAAACATACAAGAACAGGGAAGAAATACATTGCTATAGTCTTACAATGTATAATTATACACATAGATAAACAAGGATCTTTGGTTTGCATTTAGCAGATCAATATCCACAAAGAAAAGTGCAGAGAAAAAAATAAAAATTCATAAATAATAATAATAAATAAATATAATATTACATAAAGTAACATCCATTCAGAAAGTTGTCAAAATGCACCAAAAATGTTACACTTTTTTTGTTATTCGTAAGTCTAAGAGAGGAAACAAGATGATTAAATTCAGCAAGGAAGAGGGTGAAGGATACAGGAGATTTGCGCCATTTTTGTTTATAAATAAAGAACTTTGCATTCAATATGAGAAAATTAACAACTAATTCGGTAGATGGCGGAGAGGGGTTTTTCACTCCACCCCTCCTTCTCAGACTTGACGCACAGTGTGCAGTGAACGTTGTCTTCTGACCTCGCGTAGTCGCGTTCACTTACTTTCCTGACAAACGTGACTGAGCAGAGAGCTTTATTTAATTTAATCTTCGTTCTGTTTTCTGACTTGTTATTTTGTTTTCAGAACTGTGATTTGCTTTGCACCTCTCGGCCACCGTAAATATCAGTCCAATTCATAATATCAGTCTGTTACCAAATATAAATGATTACTTTTTCTTACTTTTTTTTTTATTAATTGTTAATTTATTTATTTATGTATGTATTATATTTTAGCTACACTACCATTTAAAGGTTTGCGGTCCTCAGATTTTTTGTTTTAAAAAAATAAAAAATAAACATTCACCAATGGTGCAGATCAGAATATCAGAATGGTTTCTAAAGGATTATGTGACACTGAAGACTGGAGTAATGATGCTGAAAATTCATCTTAGCATCACATGAATAAATTACATCGTAAAACATATTCAAACAAAAAACAGTTTTTTTAAATGACAATTTTTTTATTTTCCCGCAGTATTACTGTTTTTACTGTATTTTTGATTAAGTAATGTATCTAAGGAAATGTATCCGTGGCAAGAACATAAATTCTGAACAGTATGTCCAACTAATTTCAAGAATGTAAACTTTTTAGTTTTGTACCCTGTTCGTGGAAAGTGGTCATAATTCATTCATCCTGTTAGAAACAACCAGCAGATCTCTGAAGGCCAGAGTCAGATCTGTTGAGGATCATACATTCCAGTTTCTCCAACGCATGACTGAGGTCAGATCCACCCCTGCCGACACGCATGAGTAGTGCGATCTCCGTGCATGCTTATATGTTGCATTATTTTTCGAATGTATGTTTTAGCACTCAGAGATCCTGTGATGGCTATCGTCCGGTTCAGATCACAGCGAGCTAATCTGCAGCCTGGATCAGCACAGCAGGAGGAACTGTTCTGAACGGGAATTTTGTTTTTCCTTCCCGAGTCAGTCTTGCATCCCAACAAACCCAAACATGACATGAGCAGAAAAATAGCAAAAGCAGACAAGGGTGCTGATAAAACTCTTAACATATACTGCTTTTTATAGATGTGAAAATATGAAAGGGCATTGCTTTCAAAGGCATTATTGTGAGATTTTGTGTTTGGTCTGTGATACATAAACTGCCTCTCTTCTGGTTTTGTCTAAGGTGTCGCTGCTCTCAGAACAAACAAGCCGTGAAAGCGAGAAAAATCAATCAGGCATAAAAACACAAAGACACAACTTGTCCTTACCTTTACCTCTGTGCCAGTTTCTAGTACTAAAAGCATATATTTGACACAGTCTTTGTGAAAGGAGGCTGTTTTATAAACCCTAATCTAGCATCTTTGGCTTTTAGAATTGAGTTTCTAATATTTTAAATGAAACGACTTCGATAATTACTTTCAGGCTTCGACAGATTGTATAATAAACATGTATAGACATCCATTTCTAAATGAGCTATGACTTTTTGACTCTGAGAAAAAATAAATAAACGTTGAACTGACTTGTTTTCCATGATTAATCAACTGAAATGAGCTGATTTGAATTGTTTTGTTTTGTGTGCCAGTTTCCATTACTGACATTTGTCTGTCATCTCTTGCCTCCCTTAAGCTCATTGTGTTCACTTATATGAATGCAGTGTGAATGTTTAGAAGGGAGTGGGGAAATATAAATACCACTATGATTGATTAATTGCTCCATCAACGCACCTTTTATGAATGAGGATGTGAAGCGTGCGAGTTCAAGTGCAAACAGTTTGATAAACAACACTCAGGGTCAGGGCAGTAAGGATCAAGATCCAGCAGACAACGTTAGAGAAGACATAGACATAGGCAGAGTCGAAAACAAGGCAATGGTCAAATACCGTAAATCAGGGTCCTGCGGGAGAGTCAGAGAATATCCAAAACACTGGGAAAAAGCGTCAACAGGTAATCCAAATGGCAGAGTGGCAAGGAAACAGGAACACGAAAGAATTAAACTAGAATTGACGGCTAAACATTGATACATAGACAGTGATCCATGACAGACAGACAAACAGACTGGTATATATACAGGTAGCACTGATTGAATGATTGAACCAAATGAGCATCAGCTGTGAGGAGAGGTGCATTATGGGGAATGGAGTCCAGGAATGAAAACAGGCACAAAACACACAGAGAGCATAGAAAGCTGGAGTGCCAAACAGAGCTGTGTAGGCACGTCCATCTGAATGTTACAGTATTATTGTGCTCACGGTGTGTCATGTGACAAGCAAGATGCGTCACCATGGAAAGGCGTAAAGGCCTGTAATGATGAACGTTCTAAATAACGGTCGCCTAAAAGAAACCTTACCCTGGGGGGACCACTGGAATATTTTAAACTCACCGCTGAAAGGGTTAACCATTTTATTCTGGCCAAAGCTAAAATGGATGTGTTTCAATTCTTTCACTGTAGGACTGTTAACAGTATGTGCTGCTGTGATAACAAATGTGTTGCTTTGCATGCTTGTCCAGAGAAACGTTTGGCTATTCAAAAGACAAACAACCAATCCTGAGCAGCGACATCGCTCCAGGAGTTCTACAGCACAATTCAGCGTGTTTAAGAATTCCAGATCAAGACTGGTTTATAATCAGACCATGACTAACCAAATTCAAGTAGAAATATGATTAAAACTGCTCCGTACCATTCATAGAACAGTTTGGCCTATTATGGGTGAACTAGTTATATAATCAAGATGAACATCTCAGTGATATAATAGCAAAAACAATGATTTTCCCACATTTATGTATTTGTTTAATAAATAAAAATACAAGAAATATAGTGGTTACAGGTGTACTGTATCCGCAAGAAATTATTTAAAATTGTCACTAAAGTGTAGCAGTGTTTATGCAGTCAAAACTGCATGGTATAACAAAAAAAAAATGCTCACCTCCAGTGTACTGAGGCCTGTTTGATGAGACGCTGTTCAGAGAAGGTTATTTTCCTAAATATGAAAAATAATTCTGCAGTTAAAAGCAAGTTCCACAAGTGTTGTGACAACATTTATTTCTGAATATATGCATGCTTTACAAAAAGAAAGAAAGGGCATTTCTATACACATCTATTTGAGGCATCACGCTTTCCTATTATTCCTTTTTCCAGTTACTGAAATACAAAGAGCTAATTAATCTTAAATGTATAATCATGAAATGTACATGATTGATATGCATTAAAATACATATTGCTATGCTTTAAAATATATATAGCTTACATTTTAAATTGAAAAAACAATTTAACCCAAAAAGTGATTAAAGCATCACATTGTTATAAAATTATAGCGGGAACACTGCAAAAGACAACTACAGGTCTTTAATCTATGATTCGCTCACCTCACCTCTTATCTTACAAGTTTTCGGGTTTTTCAAGTCGTTCGTTCATCACGTGACAGCCCGTAATGTTTACCTATGCAGCCTAAAGCCCCGTTCACACTAGCAGCGACTTCTGTCGCTGCATGTCGCTATAGGCTGGAGACGAGGTCGCTAATGGGCGCTCTCATTCTGGTCGCTTAGTTACATCATTGTTGACAGCGAATCAGGTTTCTTGCCGCTAAATGCAAACATTTTGGAGGCAAAAGACCGAATATAATATAAGTATACTGAGTCCATACATACAAACAAAAATAAATGAGAAACAGAGAGTACATTTTCCATTGCGTGCGTTTATAAATGGCAAAAACGCAAACGTCGTTCCGAGTATGATCACATGAGCACTATCGTCTTCTTTCCTATTGGCTGTCGCTCCCGAAAGTCACTCTTCATTTGCATAAAGTTGAGAGATTCTGAACTTTGTCGCGTCGCTGGACACGCCCACATACGGTCGCTGAAGGCCGCTGTCGCTCTTGTCGCCGGATATCGCCAGCTCTGCATTGAAATGAATGGGGTCGCTTTGTCGCTGCGTGTCACTGCTAGTGTGAACGGGGCTTGAGCCGGAAACAGAATTGATTAGTTCATCTCTCGAGTTATCGGGTTTGAGTCGTTCAGGGCCCTAACCTCTACAACTGTATCAAGTTTCATGCTTTTATGAAAAAGTAAATATTTCACCTACATTTTTGCACATATCACCTGTACTATTACACAAATACACACATTTTTCATGATAACTATATTTTAATGTACAAATAAACAGTTACATACATTTCTAATGTCTTAGAAAAAAATTAATTGATAAAATAAATATATGAATATGCTGTCACATTTTGAATGACTGTTTTTATTTTGTGGCATTTTTCATCAAATGCAAGATGTTTTACCAGTTAAATCAAGATGCTAGGCTGCTTTATAAATTAGTGTTGAAGGCTATGTGGAAGATAATAGATGTATGCAGAAACTCTTACAAAATGAAATGCAATACAGAAACACTTACAGAAAGACTTGCAGAACTTTCAGTTTATGTACATGTCTCACAGTAACAGTAAATCTCACAGTTTATATCCCCTGCCAAATAGGAAAGTAACATGTTGTCATAAATAAATAATAGAAATGGGATATAAAGTATTTAAAATGCAAAAAACTTTAACATAACCAATTTACAATTTTGCTTAAAATAATAAAAAAATGAAGTTTACTGTTTTGTGAGCTTTTTAGGTCACAATTACGGTATATTGTAGGTATCTTATAATGTATTTGTAAATGTGTATAATGAACAAAAAGTTAAAGAGTTTTGCAGGCGATGATATAAGATTGATGATATAACATTTTCCATTTTTTACTGTTCCCTTTTCCAGCCCTATATGTATGTGTCTCTTTTCTGCTACTCAAAGTGAGTCACTAGACATGTGGCTTTGCAATGCTGTGCTTATGCACATATAAATATTTGATTTATCAAAAGAAAAAAGACTAAGTACTCAGCTGTCACAAAGGTGAAATCATCTACATTGATGTTTTACTACTGACATGAGAAAATTGGAGCTAGTTTGATGGACCATGGTTGTCTGGATGGTCTTTTTGCAGTTCAGTGCACACTTATGGCAGCTGAGATATCGAGTGTCCTGAGGTACTGTCAGTTGCTAACCGCACAAACTACAACAAGAACAAGAACTGTGCATAGTTAGACATATTAGATGAAGAGAGCACATTTTCCATGTGTCCTTTCCTTCAAGCTCCAAAGAACTTAACAGAAATAGTTCAAGGATGAACTGAGATGGTACGATCCAAGATGGCGCAACAGTGCTGATGTGTCCTTGTTTTGCTTTTGTTTGTCTCGTCTAAATGCTCCTTTTGGTCTTGTTTAATGCTTCATTTTAAGATTTTTAACAGTTTAAATCAACTGCGATCGAAGTGGATTTTATTATTTTTATTACTTAACTGAGCTGATCTGCAGTCAAA
>JAUCNO010001888.1:14661292-14676397 GCA_032353835.1 Enteromius viviparus
AGGCATCATAATAATAAGCCTTGCATGGGAATGTTAAACTGAAATGAAATGCACAAGCAGACAACACCAAAGCATGAGACAGCATTAGTCTGACAGTCACAGGATTGTTTTCTGTAGTTCAAACATAGGCACTTGAAGATTGTCTGATTACTTTGGTGACTTATCGAGTGGGCGTCTAAAGAGAATAAGAGTATTGTTGTTGTTTTTATTTTCTTTAACCACAACAACTAAAACAAAAGCTTTCCTGTTGGTGCCCTGCCAAATGTAACATTCAGTGCCTTTTGCTGCTCATATCTGTAAAGCTTATGGGTGCTCCCTTCCTTTACAGATAGAAATGCACATTGTGATAAACCTTTTTAACCATTCATATGTTTAATAAACTGACATTTGGAGAAGGATTTCCAGTCTTTATCTCTAACACACCATAACAGGGCAGCGAAATCAGGCTTGTGGCATGACATTCCTGTCAACGGACCTCCGATTACAGTCGCCATATGGAGGCCGTTAAGATAGTGTTACCACATTAAACACGGCGCTGCTAAAGATGTCATTAGCGAGTCAAAGCTAAGTGCAACATATTAGGTTTAAGGTGGAAACTGAGGCTGTAAGACACTAAAACTGCCCATAAAAGTAAGAGTTTAGAGTGTGAGAAACTAGGCCATGCACCTAATATGGAGAAGCAGGACTGATGTCTGTTATGAGAAGTGAATTAGGCTGGAATGATGTTTCATCACTTTAAGAAAAAATGGGTGGTTTGTGTGTCAGTCCTTTTTAATTCATATGTGTTCATTTCAGGTCACAAATTAGATTTAAAGGGTCACACTTTATTTTTAAGGTGCCCTTGTTACAGTGTAATTATATATTTAAGTACTGTTTAATATTAAATAACTACATGCGCTTACTATATGGTTAGGAATAGAGTTTGGCTTAGGGTTACTTGCATGTAATCATGCATAATGTATTGTTATTATAATAGTAAGACCACAATGTAACATGTAAAAATTATGTTCAAGAACCCACAAAATGACTTGATGAGTACGGTTTACTTTCCTGTTTTGAAATATTTCAAAAGGATGGGTGGGACATTTACAGGAATTCGGTAGATGCTGTCATCCAATAGAGTTTATAGTGCATTCAATATAAGATGGAAATAAAATGATTGATTTAATTATGTTCGTCACTTATGGAGAATTAACATATTGCAAAAGATATGCAATATGAAATACAAAAATGCATAGAGAAATGTGAGAGCTTCACATTATTGACCCTTTAGTCTTTATTTGACCCTCTAATTAGCACTCTCTATTTTAATTATAAAAAATACAATAGCTTTTCAGAATTTTTTGTATTCTGTTTTCTTGTTATTTATTATATAATCTTTTTTTAAATCCTTGTGTTAGGCTAACTAAGCACTTGCATATCATTGCTCTTTTGTTCATTTATGCTTTAAATAAAAGCATTGCTCGATAACTAAATCCATTGTAATGTAAATGTGGGACTGGGTGGATGCTAAAGATTTTGACAATGTACTTGTTTTTGTTACTTTGATTGGTTTTACCGTCCCACTTTATATTAAGTGTCCCTAATACCAGTGTACTTCCATAGTATATAGTACATAGTAATATTTCTTTAACTACATACATGTAACAACCCGCAGAATGGTGTGTGTAAGTACAAATGTGTAACAGGACATTAGATGTAACAGAAATGATACAGCTGTAGATACTATGTATCGGTGTGTACTTACACTGTAGTTACATACTACATACACATCTAGTTACTTTGTAAGTACACAGGTATTAGGGACACTTAATATAAAGTGGGACCGGTTTCACTGATAAAGAATTTAAGCTAAACTAATAATGCAGACTAAAAAAAAATCTATCATTAACAACGTTGTCTCTCACAGTAAGACTTTCTACAGATATATATATAAGTTATTATTCACAATCAATTCTCCAACAGAAAAAAACAATGGGATTATTTTATCACATATAATAATATAATATCAATAACAATTATATATAATTTATCATTTTTATTATAGCTATTAAGGCTTATATGGTATGATAAGGAAGACCATGAAGCTTGCATTGTAAACGCCCAGAGGATGCTTCCTAACACTACTTCCAATTTTGTTCAATACAGGACCGCAACATCCTATATTAACAGGAAACATGGCTTTCCTGACCAATCCTGATTCATTACAGGAGCATATTTGTCTCAGCACTTGACAAAACACTCTAATCTGGATCTACAACTGCAGCCAAGAGCACTGCCAGCGAGGAAAAGGTCTCTCCAGCAAGGAGAATAGAAGGAAATCTGGTGATTCAGCTTTGGGGTCATCCCATTTTTGGATGAAATCACTACTCCTTATTTGCAGCATTGTTATAATGCTGCTAACTAACATCTGTGCACATCTGCACTGCGATCCGCTCACAGCATTACAGCGGCACAGTCAGAGAGGACATTTCTCACAGTCGCCAACATTAAACACACACACAGCCATTCAATGCCCCATTGTTTTCACATGTACACATTGACACGCCACTGAAAGCGTCTGAGGCCATAGGCTAAGCATTCCTTCATCAGACGGTCCACACGCATTGTCCTCCACACGCATGGAATCTCTCTTAGGAGACTGGAAACGACCTCATCAGTCAACAATGACAGAATGCCCCATTGTGTATTTGTCTACATAGCTTACACTGAACTGATGCATGAATCATACTACTGTATCATCTTCATAATTCAAATGAAATCACAATGAATTACCACAATAACAGAAAACTATCGACAGCAACGATCAGACACTATGCATGTTACATATACACATTTGCTCCAATGATTGGCATGAAATGGTCTGATGTGGCCACTGCAAATGTGATACTGCGTTGATCGACATCGACATAAGCATAAAATTGTTTCTTAAAATGTCTATCTGTCTCATAAATTAGTTCATTTATTAATTCATTCATAAATAAACTTTATTGCAATGTGTTAGAGATGAATGATGATTTGTGAATAATATGCACTGCAGCAAGATTTCAATTGTTCAAATGACAAAAATCAGAAAGAAGACTAAAAATGTTCATTCATGATATCACTATCCATGGGCGGGCCCCATTTCATATTTTATGGAGGCCCCACAGAATTACAATACACCACTGCTGTCTGTGTTTTTGGTGACACGCCTATGTTGCACGTAAGCATGCACCGTATATGTCGTAATAAAAACAGCAAAAATTCATGGCAACAACAAAAACATTGACTTTTTAACACACTCCAGATGTTTTGCAGTAGTAAGCTTTTGGCTCACTCATGTTCCTCGGCTCTCAGTGGAATTAAAAACACACTTTAATTGCTTGAGGCCAGGACTGACAAGAATCGTAATTATATCAGCTCACCTTTCTTCACTTCTTTCTGTTTTCTCATGACTCTGGTCAGATCAAAGGGCTGAGATGTGACGTTATGTTTTCTGTCAGGACTCTTTTGTAGGTCATCTTGAGGGAAGTAAAGCATTACTCTGAAGATCACAGATTACACCTGCACGCCACATGCAGCAGTCCGTGACTCCAGGCAGACTTAGGGAATTAGAATTAGACTTATTTTTACCAGTACATCATTTATTCATATAATCAGTTTGTTTTAATTGTACCTTATTTTTTATGTTTTAATTTTTTATATTTAAATTAAATTTCTTATTTCATTTTTATTTCTATTAAAGCTGCTCTCCATATTTTTTAAAGGTTAAAAATTATCCAAAATCAATATTTTACCAAGTACATAACCAGTCAGTCAATTCTAAATTTTTACATTTTATTTTAGCTTTATTTCTATCAATTAAAATAATTTTAATAACTTTAGTCTTAGTTTACAATATCCACACTGACTGATATTTTGTATGCAAACTGTAATGTAGTCATCAGAAACAAGAAATCAGAGAGACACAGCCCTAGATTCTAAATGCCAAAGAGGACGAGGTCACATCCATCCGCTTTGCCAAAAAGAGGAGACAGAGCATGTCATGACTCCATTAGGACACAATCCAATGCTCTGAAAAGTGACAAGAGCGCAAAAGCTGTCAACAGCTGCAGTCATGTCAAAAAGGAACCGATAAAAGTGTGCCTCTGAGAGAAGTAGACCGTCTCTCATCACATTCTTGCATGTCTGAGTTTTTATACCAGAGATAAATTATCTTGCTTATTAACATACAATCTGCAACACATTCCATCTCATAGTCATCATTCTGGGGAGATTCAGGAGAGGATTATTTTTAAAAACATGACTTTTAGCCCCACAATATCCTGTTCCAAGCCTAGCCAGATATTCAGCAGTCATCTGACCTCTTAAGGGCAATGTCCAGCCTGTGATCTATTTATCCAGCGGCTGCAGGTTAACCTGTCAGTACACTGACCCTTAACCATGTCCTTTACAGCTCTGATGTTGATTTCCTTCAGCGGTGCCGATTTATGTGTTTGTAAGGCTTCAGCTCTGTACAAAATCTACTGTTTCAAGTGCTTCAGATGTGCATGCAATGCATACATTCTTCACTTTATGTCAATTTTTTTATTTATAAATATAAATATAAATAGTAAATATAATTAACTGAATTAAGCATTTTATATATGTGTGTGCAGTTATATAAAATAGTCATTATATCCTAAAATGCTACCACAAATTTAATTTCATTAATGTGAAATCGCTTACTTTATGCCATATTTGTGTGTATTTTTATGCTTATTAGAGAACCATGTCTTATTAAGCTAGTAAGAAATCAAATTAAGCCGGCATGTTTGTTAAACGGCATGAGTTTGATTCCCACAAATCAAAAGAAATGTGTACCTTGACTATGTAAGCTACTTTAAGTAAAATACAAGTAATTTCTATAGAATGCTATTTTTTTTTGCACATTTTTTGATGCTTACATGTACTCTGCAAAAAAAAACATCATGACAGTTCAGAAATAAGAATTTCCAGTTAATGTCACTAAAAGATTCATAATAATAATCTCTATTAACAAGTAAAAGTCTCTATTAATTGATAATTTGCCCTGTAATCGTAAGTTGTGTGAAACATTAATAAAGGTTGTTCTTGTTTTACTGCCCCTAGTGTTCATTTTTACAGGTATGTTATTGGAGTTTCGCAAAAATGTAGGTAGACACATGCTTTTCCAATTAGCCTGTGCTGGATATCTTATTTGTGGAACGCAACTCTTCTAACCGCCTCCTCAGTCTTATTGTGCTGTGTGGCAAGTGATGTGTGTAGGAGGCCAGGCAGGCCCACAGAAAGGAAACAACTCCCACACTATTGCTTCAGCCATGGAGGGGTTTCCCTGCCTTAAGAGGATGGATATTGTTATTTCCTTTTGTCCACAAGCTATCAAACAATGACTAATAGCAGTCTGTCGCAAATACAGCTATATGCTCATGCACACAAGCACACGACAATCAGATTCTGTTTGTTTGAAGTTTCGAGCTTTAACTGAAACCGCATGATGCACAACGAGCCAGAGAGTTAGCTTTCAAGACTTCACTTTTGCACTCTGATTAAAACTCATGCACAGCCTGCGCTTTTACTTCAGCTGCAAGATGCAAATAGACATGCCTTTAAAGGAAAACTCCACTTTCTTTGAAAATAGACTCATTTTCCAACTCCGTAATAGTTCAACAGTTGGGTTTTACTTTTTTGCTGCCTTTTTGCATAGGTCCTATCCATTTCGGCCAACATTTTTGAGTGGGAGATGATAACGGTCTAATCAGCTTCAATGATCTACTGTATACTAAGCTGCGCTTAAAGTACTATGGCCAGATGTGGAGATCAGCTGAATGGATTCGAAAAGGTAAAACCCAACTTTTTAGCTCTTGGAGAGTTGGAAAATGGGCCTGTTTTTGTTTTTTGTTTTTTTAAAGGGAGTGGCCCTTTAAGTATGTCTACATGCAAAAAAAAGAAAAAAAAAATGGTGCACAAAAAAAAAAAACGGATCAGGTTTTATCATATGTTTGCCATTTGTTTTTGATTTGGATTACAATTTGTGAAAGAAAACGCTTGAACTGGATTCCTGGGGCTACTGCTTTAATGAAGTGTTTATGCAGGAGCTTTAGCTAATGTAGGCTTAAATTTGGAGTCATGTCTACAATATTCTGTTGTTACAGCCCACTGAGCTGCAACCCTTCCAAACAGTGGGAGAAAACTCCAAAACAGTTCAATATGATCATGATCCAAGTATGAATACTACCCAAAAAAACGCCTTCTATCAACAGATACTGTGTCTGTCATAAACATCAATGAGATAAAAAAAGACATGAACCTCATTATAATGAAACTACATGCATATGATAATAATAATTCCTGCTAATGTAATAATCTAAGGCATATGGATGTTTGGAGGTGCTCCATATTTTGCTACGATTCAAAGAGAGGGTAGTAAACTTAATCTTATTTACTGTGCTAAATATTTTCCTTGTTCGTGTGGGAAAGTGCAAGACTCTGAGAAAATTCACAGCGAGATCCCATTGGAACAAGAGCACAGGTCAGACTCTAAAAACAGGAATAAATGCCTGAAACGTGAGAAGAGAGAAAGGTAGTGGACAGAGAGCACAAAGCTAAGAAAAGACATGTATTCAGGGGCAGCCCTCTGTGTTTAATCTGGCTGTAATAAACCTTGTAGAGCTGCTCAAAATAGAATTGTGTTTCCAAACATGGGTGAGAAGATTCTGCAAGGCATCTGGTGGTTTTCTTCACTGAATAAGAAGTCCATCTAAAGGACAGCTGGTGGAGAAGAACAATTTTCTGGATTGGAGTAGAGCTATCAATCCGTCAAAACAATAATGCATTAAATAAAAAAAATAATAAAAAAATACAAATTACATTATTTTGGTTCTACATTCTATTATTATTATCAAAACATGCCAAAAATACTTTTCTGACATTTCGTCTATATATTTTCCCGTAATATTAATTAATAGTTTAATGAATAATGATAAACAATCGAGAAAACAAACTCATCTACATCTTAGATGACCTGGATGGGTACACAATATGTGCTTTCTATGGTCAAAAAAGTAAATGATGTATAATAGCATGCACATAACTGTAAACCAACCCTAATTCTAACCATGTTTGTATTTGCGTATAATTACACTGTAATAAAGGCACCTTAAAATAAACCATAAACTGTACTTGCAGATGATATAATATCAACAATATAAGTCCACTTATTTGTACACTTTCATGGTGGTCATGATTTTTAATACACTGAAGTAGCCTGTACTGTTTCAATCAGCTCTAAATGTTTTCAGAAGTTTCATAAATCACACAGAAGAGCATGAAGTAGGCTACTTATAGTATCAAACTGAATAAACATGTTAAGTTCATGTTAAGTGACAGTTTAAGCCAAGAGATGTATGCAAGATGTTTGTGAAGATTAAGGTGAGTCTGTGGGCCATGAGAGGCATTTCCTTTCGGGCCTCAAGAGAACAAATGCAGATGAAAGGTGAGGAAATGCCTTCTGCTGGTTTTATGGTTGCAAAGGCATTGTAAAGAGTGTAAGGTTAACATGACAAATACACATGTCGCACTCTTCACGTATTACAGTAACTCACTTTCTTCATCTGGTTAACTCAGGAATCACCTTGGTGTGATTTTCTTTTTCCCTCAGGTAGAGCACAACACTGAACTGAAGTTAAGAATATCATGACTTCCGTAGTCAAATGCCATGACTTTCCCTCAGATCATGCGTAAGCTAACAACAACCTTACATTGTTTTAGAAGCAGGAAGTCTCTACACTTGATGTCCTGAACAGATCAGGAAGGACGGGGATGGAACATCAGGTCATTATGTTTTTGGAAGAGAAGCGGTTGGTCTGCTCTATATTTAGGCCTGGATGTCAGACGGGCTTCAGGTTTGATAATTAAAATAACATCTGTGTCTCGTTTCAGTCTGATATGCCAGAATTCCAGCTTCTGGGCTTGGATGGTTGCTTCCACCGCATCCTCAAAAGTGCGAAACAGAGTGGTGTCAAAAGTCACCAAAAGTTTATTTTCGGCAGATTAAAAGTAAATTTAAAAGAAAATCATAGAACAGTGGGTGGTGAGACACTGTTGTTTCTGTTTAACAAGAGGATATTTTTCAGAAGCATAAAAAGTCATAGTTGGCTCTTCCACTGGAAGGGTCAAAAAACAATACATCATAGCAAATAAAATAAATGCATGGGATGCACATAAAAATAAGCTTTTTTGACCTAGCCAGACTCAACTAGCCATGACCTACAGTAGCAACACCTTTAGTAAAAAATCTAGTTCTAATGTTCTAATGCTCGAGCGAAAATGATGACATTTTAGTGGAATGTTAATACAGACTCACCACGTGAATCATGTGTTCAAGAAACACGTGTTAAACCATGAACACTGTAAATAAACTCTCAATGCTGCAAAACAATGGGTGGAGCGAGCATTGCAATCAAGACCAGATCCAATGGGGAAAGTATATACAACCACTGATAGAAGAACGTTTATCTGTCCTCGTGTTTATCGTTTTGTCCTATCCATGTTTATTTGTTGCTCTTTCTTCCTTGAATCATACTGGAGAGTACCAGGCAATGTGCTTTGTCAGAGATTTTAGTGCAGATACAGGGAGATGATGTAAAATCCCATCTGAAATGCCACACACAGAAGCATGACAATGTACAAAAGGATTGCAGCTTAAAAGCAAGAAAAGGACACCCACAGGTCCTGGGTTCATGTGCATGCAGTATGGACCTCCATGTGAAACGTGCATGAACTCACCCCTACTGGTCCACTGAACAATAGAAGAATCCAACAGCATTTGAAACACTGCATTCAGAGCTCTGGACAGAGAAGCTATCACCGACAATAGTTATCTGTTCTCCAAAAAATTGCACAGAAGCCTGTCTGGCCTACTTATAAATGCTCTCCCAATAAAACGAGGCGAGGTTAGAGCTTTCTTTGTCTCTCTGTTTCTTGGAACCACATGAATTTTGAATTATTTTAGTGATGATCTGTCTTTTATCAAGCTTTGGTGGCTGGTTATGCCTGCAGCTTGTTCATCTAATATTTAACAGTGATGACAACACAACATTCTTCCTAATAAAATCCACACATGCCTTCTTGTGTGATGCTCTCTGCAAACACTCCTGTGGCAGAGCTGGCATGAATTTTGGGCTAACATGGTTTACGTGACACTGTGAAAGTCCAAAAATAGGAATCTTAATCATAGTTCTCAATAAAAAAATTGGTGCTTATTTACTTTATATCTTTGAGAAAGTGCATACGTCGTGGCAAACACAGCAGGTAAAAGATTCAAACCTAGAGAACAGAGATTAAACTAGTGCAATCAATTAACCCAAATATCCATCAATCATAACTTATCTGACAGTACGTGACCCCAAAGCTTTATTATCAAAGAAAATACTATTTTTAATTATTTGCGTTAATATTTGTAAACCAAAAATGACTTTTCCCCCACTGTGCCAGGTTATAAATTAATACATTTTGATGTTTGAATCAGTTACTGTACATAGGTAGCACCATATGGCTTTTCTGACATAGTAAACTTGCTTTGTAGCCCACCTGGTATACAGAATTGTTGAAATGTTTGTCCTGTGAAACATGAGTAATTATAAATAAGCACAAAGTCTTGTAGATGCAAGCTAAAATGACATGATTTGTTTAGCAAATATTTAAATTTGATTGCTTTAGATTTATGGTGGTTTTGGTTTTCATAGGTGGTATGTTACATTCAAATGATAGAGCATCAATCAGCGTAATAAAATGTTGCCAAATTCATCTGTTTTGGATAAAACTGAAAGCTCCTTTAACACCACTGACTGAATATTTTAAGTGTACAAAATGTGCAAGAAGCCAAGTAATCTAACTTTGCAAAATGTACAAATACTCTTGCACTGAGCCTGGATTGGAAAATGCAACTTTTCTGCATTTTTTTGTATTCAATGTAATTTATGTGTAAAATATTTAAGTGAAAGTTTAAAAACATCTCCCACCAAATTTGACAAGTTATAGAAAATAAGATTGATATGTAAATCCATGTTTAATTATTATTATTATATATCTTTTTTTACCTTTTTTTTATCTATTTAGACCTATTAGACCTAAGAACTACTCCTTTAAAACTGACCTGATTTTAGGTGGGGTCTGGTCAGAAGGGGAAGAGGGTCTTGGGAGGGGGAGAGGAAATACATTAAATGTCCAGACAATCTGTTAGAGGGTCTGGACAAATGCTGAAAAGGCTATAGAGAGTCCAATGACAAATGTAACAAACTGTTCACTCCCACTATCTTTTTCTATGATTTATGACCTGGAGTGAAGTTGCTCCTGACCAGTCTAAACTTTTTACTGAATGTTTTGAGATCCACAGCTGCATAAACAAACCACCCAGAACAACACTAATGCCTAACAATTTTGATGATTCAGATACATGGTGAGAAACAGAAGTCCCAGTCTTTCAAAAAGAGAGGCCACCATGTCAAACAGATGTAAATTATACTTTTATTAGAGCACTTGAGACAAAATAAGAACGACCCCCAACATTTGCATTTTTAAGGCTCATTTATGACTTTCTAATGGAAATATGTTTAGCTAGATTGCTTTTGGTAACCTAAACATTGCAGGTTACTATACCAAAATATGTCTGGATTCATTTTGTATGTTGCTTTTATTGTTGGTTGGTGGATTGACTGAAACCATCTTCCCTACAGCTTTTGTGTATGTCTTCTTACCCTCACGTCTTCTTGTGCCTTGGCCTCAAGGGAAGCCAGAACCGGTGTCACTTTGTTTTGTGTTTTTTTATATAACAAATTAATAATAATGCATGACATCCTGTTTCTAACACTAATAACTTAGGAATCTTCTCTGAGTCATCCTTCATTTTTCATTGATTGACAGAGCAGATTGCTCTCTCAGGCATTATCGGCCAGTAATGCTGGCTGAGTTCCAGTTACCAAGACCAAATGATCCGCTATGGGTATTGCCCAGGCTCCAGCCCACATTCCTGCATAGAAAGCTTGGGATCTGGGACTCCCTTTTTGCAATGTCTATTCCCCCTTGTCCCAGTATGAGGCAATCAGTATCTCAGACAGTGTGAAATAGACAGGATTTACTACAGCAAAAGAGAGCACATTCTGTCATGAGGGTACAGATTCAGATAACATTTTCAGAGATTACAGAGTAGATTCCATACCTGGTAGTGCCATGTGAAGCAGACTACTTCACAGAGTATTTACCCAGATTGGGAGTGGCTCCTACATAGTTGAGTATGAGGATAAATCAATGCCATGATTATAACCACTTCACACATTTTCTTGGAATTGAACCCATGCCCTTGGCATTGCTGGTGCAATATTTTACCATTTAAGCAAAATAAACACTGCTCTTGTCATTTTCTCATTATGAGCCATTAGTATCAGTGGTAAGGAAACACAGCACTACTTCCATTAAGTCAGTGTTAGTAAATACACCTCTGAGACAATCTTATAAGTAGACTAGGAGTAAACTTGATGTATTCTGTGGGCAGCAAATCAATACGTTAAGAGCAAAAGGACGGTGTTTCCCCAGACCACCCAGAAAATAATACCCTTACAAGCTCATTAAACTGCATTTTACAAGTTGTGCGTGTGGTCATATTGTTGAAATGAATGTTAAAAGTATACTTCACTGTCAAAAAATCATGGTCAGCTGTAAAAAAATTTAAAAAAAAAAGCACTTTCCTTCAAACAACACATTACTGAGATGATTAATATTCCAAAACAGTGATTACTGTAATTATAAACTTGCTTCACCTGACCCTCTCTGTTGTTTCCCAATTTGCCTTTTTCAATCTAGTTAAGTGGGGATCATGAGCCCATTATCAGGCCTTCATCAGACGAAGGTTGTCCCAGACCCTGTCTCTAAAGTCTCAAGTCAAGAGGGTCAATGGAAATTCTGTCCCAAGACCTGTGAACTTGAGCAATGGCCCTCTGAAAGGGCTGGCACTTACTTAAAGGAAAATAGTATTTAATAAAGGATGCATATAATATGAGAATCAATCAGTCCGAATTGTGTTTACAATTTCATGGCCGTTACTAAATGGTCAGTGAACTGTTTTTAAGATGATTTATTCCCCCTGCAAACTGGAAAAAATTTTTAAAAAATTGTTACTAAAAAATTGTTCCCACAAGAGAGGTGGAAACTTTGTAAAGGGAACAATCTTTGTAAATCTTTAAACAAGTTCTCGCAACATTTGACCAAAGCATTTTTTATTTTTACTACATCTAACTTTTGCAAGCATTTGTACAGAGCCAAACCATCACATGCTGGGGGGAGAAAATCTAGATATAAGGGTCATGAATGTACAATTTGTTCCCACAACTTGTCCTTTTGTTTTAGCTCAGTCATGGCCACTATCTAACTAAATTAAAACAAATTAATATGTCATGACCACAATGTACTTATTAAACATGGGAACAAATCAATAAAATGTGGACACTGAAAATGAATGAAATCTTAATTCATGCAAGCAGTATAATTTTTCTTTTTCTCAACAATTTCTGGATTTTTTATTTACAATTTATTAACGATTTTGATTGAATTCACACGACTTGTCCAATCCTACATTAAAAAGTGGAAAGCCTTATGCACAATCCCAGCCAACAATTTGCAGAGAATAACATATCAAATACTGAATACCCTACTAAAAAGTGTTTATTGGGGCTGCTTGGCTGGATAAACGCAGCACATGCAAGTGCTTCTAATGAGATGAAAACAAATAAAACTCTCAGAAGGTTGAGGTAAGGGAAAAGGAGAAGGGATTCAGCAAGATAAACAGTTGCAACTGTTGCTTCCTCTGCACTGGCATTCCATCCACCCTCTCGGGAGATGCTGGAACAGTCTGTTTTAGCGTAGGCGGAACAGTGTGTTAGCCTAGTGAGGTCTGGCATGTTTTTCCCTCCAATTGGACCTCAACCATCCTCCTTTTCCCCACTCACTCTCTCACACCCATCACTACATGTGCGGTTTCCAAGAATTAGACCGACAACCCACACACGAGACTCTCACGGGAAGACTCAAGGGACAGGAAAGGCTAGAGAGATACACACGGCACATAAGTCACTTGAGGAATTTCTTTCACTGTCAGAGGGTGTGATAAGACTGATTACAGCTACAAACTGTGGTTTATTTTAATCATAAAGTATGCAGGGATGCTGTGTGTATTTAAAGACATCAAAAGTTTTATGGTTCTTGAGGCCCAGGTATAATTTAGCAAACAGTTTTAGCATGTAAGCCGTTTACTGACCATGATCAGGGATGTATTCGGCACATGCGCAATACCTATTTGTTCTTCACTTTTGAGCGCTCAAATCTTCATGGACACAGAATTGGTCTATGTGCAAACGATGTTATATTTACAAAATATATGCATGTCAAGTTTACAGTTACACAGTTCCAAGTGAATGAAAACATCCTGCAAAGTTTTCAGTTTATAAATGCATCGTGCATAGAGTCATTGTCTCTCAAAAGAAATAGTCAACTCTGAATGATTTAAACAAGTTGCTTTTGAGCCATTTCATGTTGATTTCAACCAGGGGCGGAGTGGCAATTGGGATGGCTAGGACTTTTCCTGGTCGGCCGGCCGAAGGATTTAAACAGCGGATCACAAATTGAGCGGGCGCGAGGCGAACGAGACCGGCCTGAGCTTATTAGAATTATTGACGTTACTAAATTCTCTGCGAATAGCGGCCAAATACTCCCACATACTCCCCCCCTAAACATTCAACCAATATTTATATCAGTTGCTCACTCTCTTTATTTTAACTCTCAGAATTTTCTCGGTGGATTTTAGTGCCCTTCTCCACCCCTGATTTCAACATGAAACATTAGCATATTTTCACATTGGTCTGAGTGAAAACGCAAATTCATTCTTTGCCACTAGGTGTCGCTTTTGGATTGTTTAAAAGCTCACAAACACTGCTTGAAATAAAATCGACCAATCACCAGAAAGTTCGGAAAAATGAACCACTGAACGAATCAACACCCAACGAATTTGGGTGTTGTTGAGCAAATAAGGTAAACAAATAAATGCATATCATAAGAAAATTAAAGTGTTGTTTGACCTCGTATGCATGCCAACTTGTTGTTTGGGACTTTCAAATTCTAAATATGAACATTTTATAATTCATAATAAGGAACTATAAATAGGCTTAAAATAGGCCATGTTACATCAGTGGTTAAATAATGTTATAAAGCTAAAATAATACTTTTTGTGTGCAAAGAAATCAAAAACAACAACTTAATTCAATATTTTCTTCTGTTCTGTGTTAGTCTTTGACATGTGTTCATGCAACACTTTTGTAAATGTAAATGTGAAATATATATCAATTTGGATAGCAGTATCACTGATCAAGATCGGTGCAAAGAAATGTAAATAGATCATTGAATTTATCTTTTGGGGTCTACTGAGTGAATGATGTGGTTTTGGCTTTTGGCAGTGGTTTTGGTTGTGAAGTTCACTTAGAGACTACACTACAATCAGATAGGTTTACTGGGTTCACCTTCATTTACTTTGGCCGTTTCTGCACTGCATTCAAGTGGAGAATCTAATCTGTGCTACCATCCTAATGAAGTGAGTTAACTACAGGAAGTGCACTCGGGGCATTCCCACTAATCCGATATCAGCTGGAGACACGTGAGACCATGCTAACCTTATGAGATTCACAATTGATAAACAAGCTTGGAAAAACATAGTGTTCAACTAAAATTCATCTGCATCACCAGCCTTTTGTTAATGTACAAATATACAGTGGGTACGGAAAGTGTTAAAACCACCTTAAATTTTTCACTCTTTGTTATATTGCAGCCATTTGCTAAGCTCATTTAAGTTCATTTTGTTTTTCTCATTAATGTACACACAGAACCCTATATTGACAGAAAAACACAGAATTGTTGACATTTTTGCATATTTATTAAAAAAGAAAAACTGAAATATCACATGGTCCTAAGTATTCAGACCCTTTGCTGTGATGTCCATTTCTTCTGATCATCCTTGGGATGGTTCTACACCTTCATTTGAGTCCAGCTCTGTTTGATTATACT
>JAUCNO010001888.1:14676497-14694443 GCA_032353835.1 Enteromius viviparus
AGCAGTTTCAGAGCGTGGTCACGCTGGAGGCGTTCCCAAAGCGTTTTTGGACGCAGTTCGAGTTCCTGAAAAGGAACTGAAATATCACATGGTCCTGTGTGCTGTGACACTCATATATTTAGCTCAGGTGCTGTCCATTTCTACTGATCCTCTTTGAGATGGTTCTACACCTTCATTTAAGTCCAGCTGTGCTTGATTATAGTGAGTGGACTTGAGTGGGAAAGCCATACACCTGTCTATAAGACCTTACAGCTCACAATGCATGTCAGAGCAAATGAGAATTATGAGGTCAAAGGAACTGCCTGAAGAGCTCAGAGACAGAATCATGGCAAGGCACAGATCTGGCCATGGTTACAAAAAAAATGTTTTGCTGCACTTAAGGCAGCATCATTGCTGTGTTTTTTTTTTTTCAGCTGCAGGGACAGGACGACTGGTTGCAATCGGGGGAAAGATGAATGTGGCTAAGCACAGGGATATCCTGGACCAAAATCTTCTCCAGAGTGCTTAGGACCTCAGACTGGGCTGAAGGTTTACCTACCAACAACACAATGACCCTAAGCGCACAGCTAAAATAACGAAGGAGTGGCAACAACTCCGTGACTGAATGACCCAGTCAGAGCTCTGACTTAAACCCAATTGAGCATCTCTGGAGAGATCTAAAAATGGCTTCCCACCAACGTTTACCATCCAACCTGACAGAACTGGATCTGCAAGGAGGAATGGCAGAGGATCCCCAAATCCAGGTGTGAAAAACTTGTTGCATCAAGACTCATGGCTGTATTAGTTTAAAAGGGTGCTCTACTAAATCTGAGCAAAGGGTCTGAATACTTAGAACCATGTGATATTTCAGTTTTTCTTTTTCTTTTTTTTTTATGCAAAAATGTCAACAATTCTGTGTTTTTCTGTCAATGTGTTGTGCTGTGTGTACATTAATGAGGAAAAAAATTTAAATTATTTAAAAACTTTAATTATTTAGCAAATGGCTGCAATGTACAGTAACAAAGAGTCAACATTTTAAGGGGGTCTGAGTACTTCCGGTACCCACTGTAGATTTTGGAAGAAGGTTGCATTTGCTGCTGAAATAAACAGACAAGCATAGACAATATAAACAAACATTTGTTTGTTTGTAATATACGTCACCCCTTCTATTTGCAAGAAACTGCTGAGTGAGGTTTAGTTGTCATAAACTTCTTTTAACAAATATTTAGAGATCTCTCAAGAGAGAAAACAAACACTTGATTTATGCTGGACCACACATACTGTACAACTAACACTGCAAAAATTTAGAGTGGATTTTGCAATACTCCAACATTTCTTTTCTATCCATTTAACCTAACAGCCTATGTAAATTGATTGAGTTCAAGATGTTTTCCCTTTACAGGATTCCCATGACTTGTCCAGTTGTTTGTAATTACATTTTTTTTTTTGACATTGTACTTACTTATTAAACATATTTTAAGAAAAAATACAATGTTTTATTAACTTCCAGATGTTTCCAGTGAGCATGTTATCCCTGTCTCCAAAACAGGCCAACAACAACAAATGGTTCGACCTTTTGGTGCTTGCCACACACAATCCAGAGCAAAAACATTATTGGTCTCAGGGTTATTGTTGTTGTAGTTGTTTAAACAGCATTCGCAAGCCTGATTTTTACACCACTTACAAATGGCATCAACTACAAACTAAGGCTGGGGTGACAGAGAGAGGCAGCTGTGGGTGGCATATGATTGGTGTTTCACTAAGAACTGCTGAGAGATTACAGATTTAGTGCCAATACCTGGAGTATACAGCGTTTTCAGTACAGCTGTCACAAACTAGTTTAAATCAAACTAGTGTGTAATGTGATAATCCATTAAAAAATTCCACTGGAATACATGTTCTGGTATTTTGGGGGCAATTTAAGTAAACAGTTATTCTTCATACAGATATACTCCTGCAGATATCTGCAGTATCAGTGATAGTTTATTAATCCAACATTTATGCCTGCATGCATTCAGAAATTCCACATAATCACCAGATGTAATGGCTTTGTGAATTCATCACCATCACAACAATAAATCATCCTGCCAGGTCTTATCGCCCAGACACCTGTCACTTCCTGAATCCTCGCTTTGCACGTCCTTCACGCTGAGATACATCCACAGGAACTACCCCAATAAAAACACATGTAGGGGTTTAGACAGACTTATTCTTCGAACTGCTTCACACGAGTCGTTTACGAATCATTTAGAAATGGGGTAAAATTAAATCTATTTTTGGAGAAAGTGTTTTTTGACCTTGCATACATGTAAACCTGTTTTAAGAAACTCATGAAGCAATATCAGCAGCTTTAACAAATAGAAAACAAAGACCAGATGTTTAAGAATAATTTTGCAAAAGTTTGTGTTAACTGTAGCAGTGTGCACACAAGCGTACAACACACAGAGGCCAAGTTCGTCCTCCGTTTCCCACAGTCTAGCCAAAGAAAAAGTTCAATTCAGACAAACATGGTTTCATAAAACAGAGACTCACTGCTGAGGCGGGACAGAGTGACACATTCTGCTTGTATTTCATAGCACAACAGTGAAATACTTTAAAAATGCCTCATTTTAGGACAGATTTTCCATTAGTGGCACAAACAGATCAAATGCAGGTGTTACTGGTGTCACATTAACATCTTATTGAATATTTATGTAATTATGTTGTGCTGAACTGCACAATGCATATTGCTATTTTATTATTATCATTATTATTTGAATAGCATAACTAGAACTCTGTTTTATTTTATGAATAGCATTAATAGAACCCAATTTTATTTTATTCACTTTTTTCTTCAGTCACTTGTTTTATTTGTTTTGTCATTATTTCATCTAAAACAATCATGCCAATATAGTACTTTGAAATTGAACTGAGAGGGTGGGGCAGGTTGAAGGAGTAAAACAACCCTCAGAAGAGACCAGGCAAGAGGAGTGGCAAATATAAACTGTGTAGAAAACCCAAAGTACAAATTCACTTTATGACAATGTATCAAGATACTAAGGCATCATACAAGAGCTACAGAAAACAAATCTCCTCAAATTCAAGACAATCTGTATCAAACAGCTAAACTAATAAAACAACCAAACCAGCAAAAGCACGTGAATCTACCAAACGGTAAAACTATAAATTGTGTGACTATAGGCTAAATAATGTCTTTGACAACTAGGCTATGTAAGAAAGAGCAGGGTATTCATTATTTTAGTAACAGCATAAGTCGCAGGGTAATATTCATATCTTTCTGTTTGCATTTTGGTTTGCTGTTTGCTATTTCAAACGACAGATTTGACGTTAGATACACTTAAGTTATATACCAGCCTTTAACTTCGAGAAGTGGACATATTCTCACGTGAAGTCTAAAGTGGAAGTTGAGCGCAAGCAAGTTGCGCGCAAGTTATACGCACTTCTCCGTGCGCGCGACCAAAGACATAACGGAACTCCTTATTCCCAAATCTACTAATAAAACACATATACCTTAACATAACTTAGTTCCTAGTTGGACTTACCTTAGCTGTACTCTCGTCTATGCTCAAAGAGAGTGCGAGAAGAAAAACGGTGACACATGGAAGCCGCATCTTCGCACCTAGGAATAATGTCCAAAAGGACATGCTGCTGACGGATTCTTCTCCGTTTCAAGCAATTCTTGTCTATGTTCTTCCCGAGCTTGAACTATACGTTTGTCTGCATCTTTGCTCTAAACGTTATGTAGCTGTAGTTGAAAGTAATGTCTTGTAGAAGAGCCCACCACACCCCCTGTCAGGAACACGACCACCCATCAATACGCACCAACACAACCCAGTTTAGAACAACTATCACTCGCATTTCAGAATTGTTAGGAGAAGTTTAAGTCTTGGAGATCAGTAATTCCCTTAAAACTGCTTTGGCAAGGTGGATTTTAGGCGAAACGCATCTGGATTGAGCGCGTGCGACTGGAGCGTGCAAGATCTGAGGTAAACTTCTGCCGTCACTTCACGTTTAATAATGGACAAGACGTGACATACGATTAAATATATCGAGCATGAATGTGTGCTATTGTAACTAAAAGCTTTTAAATAACAAGAAAATATATTGTTTGACGTTTGTCGACACATTATCAAATACTGAAGAGTAGCTGTGTGTTTGGAACATGTTCGCTAGTTTCTTAGCAAGTCTGTAAAGCTTACCTAAAAGCTACTATTAGTTTGAGCAACTTGGGTTAGTATGCTTGCTACTGATCCACCATGGTCTTTAAGGTTGGACTAGATGGAAACCAGGTACAGTAGCATGTTCCAGAAAAAACTGATGGATCTATGAGCAAGGAACATGAGATCTACAAATGACCAGTACATATGTTTTGAGTATGGACTAAGGAGTCACTGCTAGGATAGGCTTGGAACAGTGAGAATTAACTTGTAACTTTCAGATCATTAAACTGTAAGTTTCAGATCATTGAGTATGCAGTAACAGGATACTGGAATTGGGCAGAAGGAGAGATTTCATCTGTTTTCTAGATCGCATGGAGGGTGAGAAGCATCTACAACACTTGAACACATTAAGGTAAAATATTTTGTTTCTTTGTGTTGTAGAAGCACATGTTTTACCTTTGCAGACCTATTCATTCGATCTTTTTTATATTTCAGGTGTTTTCTGTTGTGCCTTGCAGTCCTTATCCTGACGACAGAGGTCAATGCAGTAAGTGTGTTTTTAATTTCACTATAGGAAGTGGACAAGATTAAGTCTAGATTGTGGTGTCTATTTGAGTCTGGTACAATAAACCAAGCCCCTCAGATGAGTGGGAGTGTCCTTGTTCGTATTGCAAGTTTCTCATGTGCAATTCACAAAAGTTTTGCATTTTACAGATCTTTGCCGTGCACATGTTCATTTCATTAAAAGCTTGTTTTATTTTCATTCTATTGTTATAATGCTGAAATGTAACCATCCCACATCAATTAGATATATGGCTGTTAGTGGTAATATAACCAACTGGCGTCCCACAGTGAAAGATTAAACACTGGCCTGAAGTTAATGAAGAAAATGTGTTTGGAGTCTGTGAGTGGTTATGATAGTATGTACACATCTGCTCACATGTTGCTTTTTATTTAAATGTGCTTTTATTTTTTTCCAATGACTTCTAATGGTGTTATTAATTTGGAAAACGATTAGTTTAAGATGAATAATGCTGCCTTTGAGTGGAAGTTCCTGGAATTTCTATAAATCTAATGCTAAAAAAGCAACTATTCAAGAAGACAGGGCTGTTAAAAGTCATGATGAAACTGAAATATAGTGGTAGACACTTGTTTTCCAATTATGATGTATATCCGAGTATAATGGGCTATTGAAAACGTTTTTAATTGAATGTTGAGATGTGACCATTGCATGCAAGAATTTAAGCATATGAACGCGAGCTTGCTGGTTTTAAAGGTATAGTTCACCTAAAACTTTACTTTTTTGAATATGCAATCATCCTCAAGTCATCTGAGATGTAGATGAATTTGTTTCTTCATCAAAACAGATTTAAAGGATTGTAGCACTACTGTACATCATGCTTTGCAGTGAATGGGTGCCATCAGAATGAGAGTCCAAACAGCTGATAAAAACCTCAAAATAATCCACAAGGTATCCACACCACTTCAATCCATCTATTAATGAAGATAAAAACTGTGTTTGTAATAAACAAATACATCATCAGCACTTTTTTTTAACTTAAAAACTGTTGCTTCTTGCTAAAATATGGGCTATCTACGGGTATCTATCTGCGATATTGCTTTTTCAGGAGAAAAAAAAAAATCATGTTGCCTGAATCGAGGGATAAATAGGTGCAGCTCAAACACTGTTTACAAGAGAAACAAGTTTTTGAGTTTTAAACAAATATGTTGATGGATTTTGATATGAGAGGATAACATACATTTTTTTTTTTATTATATACAGTTTAAAAGTTAAAATACCTCAATAAAATGCCTTTGCACCTTACAAACACACAGCTCGTCACTTCATGAGATGTTAATTTATGGACTTGAGTCGTGTGGATTACTTTTGGATTATTGTGATGTTTTTATCAGCTGTTAGGATGGAATAGATTTGATGTTTTTTTAATAGTTTATCGTAAACACTGTCATCATGTTTTGTAACTATTAACAGCTGCCACAAGACAGAACAGTAGTAGCTTTATCATTGGACAGCAGTCTCCATGTGCTATGATGCTTGTTTAGACTCTCTTACAATCTGAGGATGATTTTAGCATGAGAACATCTGATGTGTGTTTCTGGCAATTTCCCATCACCAGCAGCAAACAGCAAGTTCAAAAACACCGATACTTTGCCAGGTGCCTGTAAAAGCTTCTTCAGCTGAAACTTCATTGTTTTAGCTGTAGATCTAGCTGTGGTATGCATCTTGGCACCTTGTTTTGCGAAAGAAGAAGACATTGCATACTGCATAAGGTGATTTTATAATAATATTTGGACTTTCTCATAATTCCACTGATAAGTATACAATCCTTCAGTCGTTCTTATGATTTTCTGCTTTGGTTCGCGCTCAAATTTCAGTCTGGTCCATTTCAAGGTTGTCTACTGATACAAATATTAATTCTGATATGGCAGTTTGCAGTTAGTTGTTGATTTATTGTTTGCAGTCAGGGAAAGGGTTTTGCAAGATTTACAGTTTGAACAACATAGAAAACTTAAAACTATATATAAGATGTTAATAACGTGTAATGAGTAGAGCCTTGAGAAAAGAGAATGTCGTAACAAAACATTTGGGAGAAAGTATAACCTTTTTATATATAGTGGTGTTAATTGTGATTAATTTCTCTGCCAAAAAAGTTTTTGTTTTATAAATACATGTGTGCTGTGTATATTTCATATGTATGAAGAGACATATAGTATATATTTTGTAAATATGATCAGATGTATTTAGATGTATATATTTATATTCATATCATTTATATGTATATATATATATATATATATATATATATATATATTTTTTTTTTAATTGTGTAAATGCATGTGTGTATATTTGTATATGCGCAATAAATATACACAATACACGTACATGTACTGTATTATGTACACAAACAAAAGAAAAATACTTGAATGTTAGGGTTTACAGGGGTTTTAATGTATTTGCACTGGATCCTGTGAAGTGTTTCTGCCAGAGGCTCTTTCTTAACAAGGTATTACAATCATATGCAAGTTTTTTTTTCAGAGTTAAACTAATTTCACTGAATAGAAGAAGAAAAAGCCTCCTTGTCTAAAGCTTTATCAGATTTTGTGCTACCCACATCAAAAACTTGTGACAGCAGTAGGCTGAGGCTGTGCATTATACTGGTACAAGGACTGTAGTGAATTCAAGTTTCATGTAGGCCAAGCTATTTTTGGACAGGCAATGATCTGGCCAGCAGGCTATAAACATTGTAGGTGACCTCACTTGGGCAGCAAAGACTATGAATGATCCTTCACACAGTTTTGCACTTTTTGTAAGTCATACCCAGAATCACACTTTTTGCAATCCAAAGCCAAAATGCACAATTGACCTAAATTTGTCTTAAAGGGTTACTCCACCCCAAAATAATTTTTTTATCAATTTAAGTTATTTTTGACCAAAAATTTTTTCGTGAAAGATGGGTATTATAACAGTATATACATGTCAAACAGGCCATGTGGAGAGTTTTGCAGGTAAAACAGGTGCAAATACAAATGGCTGCACATGTACAGTTTTTGCATTAAGCTCTGCAATTATATTAGTTAACACTGCTCAGGTTTGTCATTTGAAAAGAGCATGAGCTATTATGACCTTAATTATGTTTTATGGTTATGTCTTTGTGTCATCATTCAGATTAAGCATTATTTGAGCCCTTAAGTCTAATAGAAATGCTTTAAGAATAGCCTGTTGGGAAGGGATGGAAAACTTTGATTGTCAGGAAGTTCAAAATATGGTCATTTGAAGCACATTTTGTTTGTTGTATGTGTGGGAAGATTTCACGATATTATCTTTATCCCTTGAGGTCAATTACTGGCTCTTGTTGTTTGACCTATGTTTGGATGAAAAAAAAAAAATTAAAATTCCAAGATATAATGTAGTATAATTATATACTACTTCATTTTCCAAGAGAGCCTTTTATAAATAATTGCATTAAAATACTGTATCTAAGCAATTGCATGCAGATCAGCAGTGTCCTCTATTGGAAATTCCTTCGTCCATATAAGGGAAGAGGAAATGGATGTAGTCACAGGGTGGTTCCTGAGGTTGTGCACGAGGATAGAAGTGCACGTGAAGTAAGTGTGTGCACTCTATACAGGCTTAAATGGGTGGACCAGCACCCCACAAAAGATGTCTGTTTGTGATAAGGACAGGAAAAGCGCTGCTACATCGCCTGCCAAAATAATCTGCTCGGTCAAAAAAGCAAAACAATTGGGGGAAAATCTATTGTTTGATTAAAGGGATCGAGGCAGGATGTCAAATTGTTTCGAGGGGAAGACCTGTGCTGAGGAGCTCTTAGCACAAGCAACACTGCAAGTAGCTCAGCCTTTGACATTTCTGGGACATGTTGGTTTTCTAACGGATGTACGTTCTTTAGTATGTACTGTAGTTGGCTGTATCTTGGCCCACACTGAAGGGGTACTGTAGTTCCCACAAATGAGTTGGAGTGGCTCCACCCATGTCCTGTGTCAAATAGCGACCCTCATGACCTTAGGCTGGTATGAAGTTTGTGTCTCGTGTGAACTTTCCCCAAAGCTGGGTAAGAGCAGCATGTACAAAACCTAAAAAAAACCACACTTTAATTAAGTAAAATAATTATTAAAAATGTTAATAATTAACAAATTAATTTTATTTTAAATCATTTAAATTTTTTATTAAATATTTTATTTAAATTTTTTTTATTTTAAATCATATTTTAAATCATTGTTTTGATAAGCATGCTTTTTTGTGCTTTAAAGAAGTACACTTATTTGGATGCCTTGATTAACATTCGAAAACACAAGGTACTTGAAAAGTTCTTTAAATGTACTAAACATCTTTTAAACTTCACTGTAACAAGTAATTTATATATATATATATATATATATATATATAATTAAAAAAATTTATAAACATAAACTGCATTTAATATAAAATCAGAGCCCCAGACATTTGCAAGCACAGTGTCCACTGCCATTTCATGTGGAATATGAGAGACATTAAATAGAAAATAAAAACAAAAACTTGACAAAATCTGGCAATACCATCACTGGCCGCTGCCCGCGCAAAACCACATGTGACATGCTGAGAGTGATTACATGTTATGCTCGTCACCTGTCCTTGACAATATAATTGGCTGAGTCATATAAATGCTGGATTAAGATCGTGTGAGGTGTCGAATTGAGAATGCAATGTTTTAATGATTAATTGTGCAGCTCTACAGCAGAGGTCACTTCTGAAATGTCCACAACAATTCACTTGACTTTCAAATGTGCAGCTTTCTTAAGAATGTTAGGATTACTGTTATTACCACTTTATTATTTCCGGCTTATTATCGTCTCCCTGTTTATCGGAATTGCAAATGTCTCGTAATCTTTGATTGCAACATCATGACATTGCATGCAAATGAGTGATGAAACACAGCTGATCTCAGTTCACCGGTGCAATCCTCCAACGCTGGATGTTTAATTCCCTCATTTAGCCTAAATATTTATTACATTCCTCAGCATCCTCTTTCCTTGTGGCTTTTCTCTGCATGTGTGCCCATCCAGAATACTTAAACATCTCATAAGAAAACATCTTTGTTTTAGTGTAATGCCATGAGCATGACAGTCTAAATGTTCCTGCCTCAATGACTCAGTGTTTCTACAGCACTTGCCTGTGGTATAGCGTAGTTCCAAATAAACACTTGACATGTAAATGTAATTAAGTAGAACTACTGAGAATGAAGCAATAAGGCAGTAATGGCCATGTGTTACAGTGATTTTTCCAGAAGTAATGGGTATTGGTTGTCTCTGTATGACGCAGAGGGACTAAAATCTGTCAACTCAGTGGCCTGTTTGTTGCATGTAATGGAACCAAATACGTGCAACAGTATAGTTCACTGTTGGGGATGTTATACAACGTTGGTGCATAAAATCCCGACTGCATTAGTTAGCTTGTATAGCTCTGTTGAATGGATCACAGGATCACATGCTGATTCGACACAGGTGGCATTTCACTGAGCATAGTTTGCCACATATTGTACTCATAAAAGCAATGTCGTTTCTTGCAAAGAAAGCAAAGTAACTGTTCTCAAAGTAGCTGCTCTTCCTGACCCATTGTGTCCACTAGCACTGGAAAATCCCCTTGTCACTGCTCCAATTTTAAAGTTGTTAAAAAAAGCTTGTTAGGGTGAAACATATGAGAGAAATGGGGTCTGGGGCAGTTATGTCTTATTCCGTAGAAAACCACACAGCTTATCAGGCTTTATTTTCATCCTTCCATGTATGCCAGACTACATCTACAATATAGATCACGGTGATTCGGGTCTACAACATGACACACTCCTTTCTCTGCTGTGGATGTTATTGTTGGTCAGCCTTACAATAGCTCTCTGTGACTTTTTCCACTTTGATTCTTTTGAACTTAAATTCCTTGTAGTGTTTATCCTCATCAAGCATGTTCTTTCCCTCTTTTTATGTTGACTAGTAATTTGTTTGAGGCTCTACATACAGACCTCATGTAAAAAAAAAAAAAAAAAAAAACCCTGCTTTTTCATTTTAGGAAGCTTAAAGGGATAGTGCATCTAAAAACGGATTGCATGGTGTATGATCTTGTACATAAGGTCAATAAGAGATATTAGTGTTTATTATACATAATGGAATATATCCCTTTGATGAATAAACTTTTTATGTACATTTTGGAATATCACATAAAACAAAAATGCTGGTTCGAAACCCCAAGATGTGCATCAATTCAAAAAATGTGCATAAAAGCTTGTGGGATATTTGAGTAGGCACATTTGTAGTACATTTGAGGAAGAACAATGTTTTAACCAAAGAGAAAAAATGTGCATAAACTGTGATGAAAACACATTTCTCCATGCACATCGAAAACGTCATGTGACTTTGTGCTATTAGATGGGATAACTTGACTAATCTTGACTAAGCAACTGATCTAGTTCAGAACATCTTTGTTATGAAATGCCTGAGCTATATCTGCCGCCAAAGTATTTCTGTATATTTGCCTTAACTAACTGCGTTCCCCAACAGCATCCACCTCTGAAAGCAATAACTGCATTAATTGTATTTCATCTGCTCGCTCTGAGACGCAAGGAATTGATATAATTACTATATTCAGTGGCTTCTCCTAGTTGTCTTAGTGATATTTAGTGCCAGTTTACCAGGAAGTGACCGTTTTTAATGTTGTTATTATGGAAAAGAACTACATAAAGATTTTTCAAAAATGAATATGCTTTGTTACACAAAAAATATAAAAGCATGCTTGCTTAGATTCACAGATGGGTGAATAACAGAATTCTTTGAGTTTTGGGTCAGCTGTGCCTTTAAATGGTTGAGATGAACTGATTTTTGAATGTGTCATAGACACAGACATAGCTTTTTAAGGTAAAATATTTGAACTCATTTCAGCAAGCTCCTGATTGCAGCAGTGTTAAAAATACAGTAATGCGCAAAATGTAGACTCAACACAGTTACACAACTAGAACATTTCATGTTCGTCACAAACCTCTCACCTTCGATGTGCTGTATAGTAGACCTGAGGACATCTGCTTATTCTTTTCACCCAAGGAGTTTAGACAAAGGCATGTGGAGACTCCACAATGCTGAATAGACCAGTTGTCCAGTGCGGTTCTCTTTCATTTCCTTTTATAGCTTGCTTGCTGCTCTGTCTTCATTCATGAAGTCTTTTTCTCTCTCTTTCTTTCTACTTTGCCTGTGCAAAGATGATCATAATGCTTGTCTTAAGAGAGGCATGTAACATGTCTCCCCTTATGAATTTTATTATTGTCCCCATATGAATCCACCTTCTGAATTGGCAACAACATGGGGCCAAAAAAAGTGTCTGATTTGCAACACGTGCGGAATAGAGTATATTTAAAGCAGCAAAAATTGTTTCTGATTAGTGTATCTAAACCACACACTTAGCACAGCAATGAATATCTATCTATTCTGTGGGTGTTTATGTCACCACAGGCTAGTTAAAAAAACATATTCCTACATTATTTACACTTATTTCCACATGGCTATTTGCACAATACTATGTTGTGACATCAAACACTTTTCCCATAGTGCATGATGTGTAAATAAATACATTTTGACATTTATACCACACAATCTGATCCATGTATATGGCCTCTCTAACATTGTAAAGTTGCTTGGTAGCCCACCTGGTGCAGCATTGCACTTGTGATGTCTCTAGTTCAGACGGCTGAGAATCATTTAAGAATAAAGAAGTGCCTGTCCTTATGAATGGACCACTAAATTATTGACTCAAATGTTTCAAAATTCAAAAACGAGAAATATTCATTAAAAAACTGTGCTGCTGGTTGCATATTTGCGACTGTTCTGCTCTGATCTCGAACTATTTTTATTAAACAAATGGAGCAAACGCACTCAGCAATATATCATTTTAATAAATTCAAATTTAAAAACTGAACTAAAATGTAATAATCCTATAATATTAACTATGTTAAGTCTTGTAGGCTATAATGTCAAATTTGCAATAGTGGTTTTCAGGGAACTTCGTTGACTTGGGCGTGTAATGTTGCTTAATGTATAATATTGTGTTAATGCCATGCCCTGTTCAGCACCGATTTTGATTAAAAAAGTGATGAATTTTTGATGTTGAGAACAGCTTTGACAAATTAATTCTAGTAAATGAATAATTTGACCGTTCTGATAAAAAGTCTAAAAAAGAAATAAATACATAAAAACTACTGTAAGTAAGAATATAAAAATAGTATTAAAATGTCAGACTTAAAAAAACTGTTCGTTCATGAGTCAGACATGTCGTCTGCAGATTATCACTGCTAACAGAGACATTAACGTTTCTAAACAAGTATCAGAATGTTGATATAAGTTTTTATGGGAGTTTTATGCGGGTAATATTACGTTGCAATGCGTTTTAATTATATCATATGCCTTTATAGAAAACTATAACCAAAATAAATTGTCATACCCAAGAATAAACTACCCGCCAAAGTGGCTAGTGAGATAGTGGCCGGCGGATTCCGTTTTGCATGCACTGCCAGGGGAGCCGTTCCCGAATCCAGTAACTCCAGTGCCCGCCCCTCGTCGGCGACCTCTAGTGCCGACTCCTAGGAAATAGACACCTTAGGCCCCTCCTCCATTTGCTCCGCCACCGGTGGGCGGGCTCCTGGAGTCAGTGGGCACTCCTCTTCTTCCATGGCTCCTCCCTCCTTCGTCACCCCAGTGGACTGCTCTGTTGGCCCCTCCCAGGTGTCTGTCCTGCTCCCTAGCTCCCACCCCCCCTCCTCGTTGGATGTTTTGAGGTGTGAGGACGCACCTTCGCGGAGGGGGAGTCATGTCAGTCTTGTGTGCCCTTGCTTCATGTGTATGCCCATATTTGGTTGTTCCTGTCCCCGATTAGTTCATTGTGTTGATTTGTCCCCAGCTGTATTCCCCAGGTGTTTTCAGTTCTCCCATGATTTCCGTGTGTATAATTACCCTGTGTTCCTGAGTCTCCCTTGTCGGTCCTTATGTCTTCATGTCTGCATTGTATCCTGTGTTCCTGAGTTGATAATTAAAATACTGTCATGGTACACTCCGTGACTCCTGCGTTCTCCTTATGGCACGTGAGTGCGACAGCAGCAGTAAACATTTCAAATGCATGTAGTGAGGTCATATGATAATGCATGCTACATTGCAAATATTAATTGAGCAGTTGACTTGGTAACACTGCCTGATCAAGAAACTACTACAGCCTGCGATTTACTTATGCATTATGATGGCTTCGCATGGGACCTTTAGGGTAAAAAAAAATAAATAAATAAAATGTCATAATACATAAGTACAGAGCATGTCTGTGGGTTGAAATTATATACTGCTGGGAAATGAACAACTCTTCCACAATCTGTGCTCAAAATCCTAAAGTTTGGCAGTCTTTCTAATTTGTTTCTTCCTGTGACGTCCCAGTCCTGTCCACACTCCCTTTTAAATTTCTCCAGTCTGTCTCTATCGCTCCCTTTTTCATCCATCCGTAATTCCTTGAATCAATATGGAATTTATTCTCCAGAGCTATTCTAATTGTCATTCAGTCCGACAACTGGAATAAAACTAAATCAGTATCCATTTTCTTTGCTTATCTCTCCTTAGTTTCTTATGCATTTTCCTGCTAGGGAATGGATGGATATCTGGAAAATATTTTCTAATAATTCTAATAAAATAGTGAGAGGAAGAGAAGGAACAAGGAGAGTATCTTCAGAGGATTCAATCCTCTTACAGCATGACACATAGGTGGATTGTTTATTGGGATTTATAGCGTTCAATCTTTTGGGGAAAGTTAAGCTAATTATGGCTTATATTTACTTGTCTCTTGTGTATTAATCTAGGCTAAACAAATTTAACCTCAACATCTTATTGTCGTGTTTTTTTTCTCTTCCACATACAGTGAGCTGTTCTATCCATAGGTTTCCTCGTGCTCTTTACTAAATGAATCCATTAGCAGCTCCTTTTCAGTTCATTTTGAATTAAACTGGGTTTCCAGAAACTTCCCTTTGGAGCAAAGTCTTACGAGTTGCATATCCTGTGCATGAACTCACAGCTACTCACTTGAGAGGGCCAAAGGAATGTCCTTAGTTTCCGTCCACTGGCTAGGTTTTTTTATCAGCACTTATTCACTTTTGTCATATGACAGAGACCAGCCATTATACCGCTCAGTCTATGAATTCTGAAAGTTATTACTACATTCTTTCACACACACATAAACTCTTTCTTCCGTTTAACCCAACATGAGAATTTTTTTCAATTGAGTTCAATTTATTTATATAGCACTTTTTTTGATACAAATACATAGAATATTTAGGCAGATATAACTGCAGTACAAATATGATATGCATTTTGTGAATGCTGGGAGTTCAGAAACCTCAAACAGCGAGAATTGGGAAATCCCTGTCACTTTGACTATAATATTGTGTATAACTCTCTTTTTCTATGTAAGGTATGACTTCTATGTCTGTTTTTGTTATGAGCTTGTGTTATGTGGATGTTACGTACCTGGCACAGACTGGGCTTTTGTGAAGAATAATTAGATCAATGCAATCAGTCATTGTAGACATAACACACTTGCACATACACCCACATAATCATAAATGCACCTTGCCTGACTCTCATCCTCTTTATCCTCTTTTTTTTTCTTCTTCTCATGGTTTATGGTTACTCAGAGCGCACTCATAGGGGCCGTCTATACTTCCTTTTTTCCATCCTTAGCTCCCTGTCTTTGTCTATGTCTAGATGGGATTCTCGCACTCCATCTCAGAAGAGGCAGGTCTTCTGAGCTACAGACAAGACATAAAAGCAGGTTACAAAGTCAGAATGGAAAATTCACTGAGTGTACTCTTTCTAAAAGAGAGATCACTGATTCATTATACATACATTTACATATACAGTATATATATATATATATATATATATATATTTATTAGAGGTGGCCATAGATTAATTTTTTTAATCTAGATTAAAATGTCTCATTTGAATTCTGCCCAAGGCATTCAGAATATGTGTGCTACCTGAATAATGATTAAAAGTAAGGACGGGACTAGTTTACAGGGGGTCGTTAGAGAATGTTTAGTTGGAATGTGATGTCTGTGATATTATTTTTCACAATACGTTTCCTTGTGTATTTTAGCCAATGGGGTATTTGCCGCAGATCCTCTTACCACATGCATGTTTAATATATTTTGATATATAAAAGAAATAAATAAATACAAATAAAGAGCCAGATCACGTAAACTGTTAAGACTGACTATTGTAATATCAGTATCAGGTAAGATTGCTCACGTTCATTCCTGCACTCGGTTACATATGTTTTAATTATCAAAATTAAACATGTGTTTAATACAAATAAAAATCATAATACAGTAGTTGAACTAAAGTAACCCACACATTAACATGCTTTTGCTGCACTAGCCATTCAGCTTTACTATGGTATTTGTGATTATACTAATTGTAGTCAATCTGAAGTATAGCAATGCACGCATACAGAGCGCGTGATCTCTGTGACGCCCAGATATACAAAACACACCCTCTCAGCTCTGTAATAAACACGGAGGTGTTAGTCACGTCTGAAATGGTACATGAAAATCACAGACGACAGATGATAAGAATCGAAGCTCACACGTGCAGTAGTTTAGAAAACTAGTCCTGTCCGAATAGGGTTACAGTGCAATTCGGCTAGGTATACATCCACACTAAAATATCAAGGTGAAAGTCATCATAGCTTGCGTTGTATTAACCCAGCTCTTTGTGAATAGATTAACGGCAATATTTTTTTTATTGCACGATAAGAGTCTCACGTTAACACAGCATGTTACAGCCGATAATGGCCCACCCCTAATATATATATACATAGAGAGAGAGAGAGAGAGAGGAAGGGTTATTCCAGGAGTGATTTGGGTGGGTTATGTCATCACTGAGGATTTTTAATAGTTGGTAAACAGTTCATGGCCACATAAATAACAGTGAGGAGTACAGTTCTAGAATGTATTTCTGAAATGGATCATACTGTATTTTTACACTGTCTCTCCATCATGTCAGTCAGCACATAGCATGTAGTTGGCCTGCTGTGCACATGCTTTTAAAAACATCACACTGTCAGACATCTGAGTTTATAAGCCACACGTTACAGTATGTGATACAGCAAGGCTGGTTTGGCTCACGGTTTTGGAGTCATGCTTTGGTTTAGTTTATTTTGATGTGGAGGTAGGGTTCATGGTATGCCACCAGCAATTGTAAAGAACACTAGGTTTACTTTACTTAGTAATAATCGCTAGTTCATGTTAAAAAATGCATTGAAGTGCACCACTATGTGCTGCTTTTGTAGCGTGTGAGCCACTTACGTCCAGCAAGATGTTTCAAGAGATCTACCTGCAAAGCTACGGTACTGTAAATGTTTTAGACACAATGGTGTAAAATTATGATATTTTCTAAATCAACATTTGGTGTGACCATCTTTTGTGTTTAAATCAGCTTTAGCCCTCTGTGCAGTTGCACATCGTTTTTAGGTAGCTATGCAGGTAGGTTTCTTGAATCCACAGATTAAGTCAGCCTCAGTTTGTTCTATTTATGTCTTCGTGTCATTTCAGGCAGACCGGAAGATCAGATCTGTGTTCAGCACTGGCTGTTGTCAGACTCCATGTGAAAACTAAAATCTCACTGTTTTATTACAAATAATGGCAAAAGGCTGCATAAGTGAACTTGACCGTGCTAGTCATAAAGATATAATTCTATTGACTCATTCTTTTCATAGCAACCTGCTGATACATGGCATATTTTACAATCATGTTCGCTATAATAATTTTTAAGTAGCCTATACGACTGATTTGTTCTTCATATGTTGACCGTAGCTGGTTCTTTTCTTTCATTTTATAGAGTGATTTAAGCAATTCAAAACCATGATGGCTGTAAACGTTGAAGTTTCTCAGAAGTAGCTGAGTTTAAGGTATCGTGAGAGTATCGTGATTACGTATCGTGGGTGGTGTATCACAGTCAAGCACGGATTAACCAAAACTGGGCAATTGCCCAGGGGCCCACGACATCTAAAGGGCCCAGGACAGTAAGGGCATGAGCAAAATACTGTATCAGTAATCTCTCGCTTTATATTTAACAAACTGTCCACCTGGGCTTTTGCGCAGCACAGAAATATGCTGCGCTGCCTTTGACTTTGAACGTGAGTTGAAAGCGATTGAGAGTCAGTCTCATGCGGACTGACCAATGAAGAGAGGGCCTCAAGTTAAGACCCTCTCCTCATTGGTCA
>JAUCNO010001888.1:14694543-14710282 GCA_032353835.1 Enteromius viviparus
TCAGAAAATACCTGCTGTAATGCCCTTTTTCTCTGTCTGAGGGGGGAACCACCTGGATCGCCCCTTTCGACAGCAGCGGGGCTCGAGACCGTGGTATGTAAGATTTTGCTGAAGAGCTTTGGCCTTTCGGCGAACTGAAGACTGTAGCCTTTTTCTATTATCCCCAAAACCCATTTTGACACCCCGGGAATGGCGTGCTAGGCATTCAGGTGGAGTGATAATGGATTTATTATGTAGTTAAGTCGCTGTGCAGGGACTGGTAACTCATGACATTTTGTGATTGTGCGAAACTGCTCTTTGTGCGAGATTGTGTGGTCGCCTTTGAAAAGGCTTGCTGCAAGACCGCTTTTACAGGCCTTATACATGCAGCAAGTTGGGGTTCCTCCATGCCCGGGGCTTCGCGGGGCAGCGGGAGTTGTCAGCAGCGTCATAGCATTCGGGGCGGTCCGGCATCTGTGAGACCGTTGCCCGGCCGCTTCCCGGTTAGGATGACTTCCTCACCTCGGAGTCCAGCGCGATCTTAGCCCGGGGACCTTGTCTCCTCGACGAAGGGAAGCAGCGGATGGTAGAACGGGAGCGGTGTCTCTGGTGCTCCGTTCTCTGCTGCGGCTGAGCGCTGCGGGGCTGCTGTCGGGGCTGCTGTGCTGGCGGCTTCGTGCGGCTAGCAGAGGCAGAGGCAGACACGGTCCTTTTTGGCAACAAGTGCCGCATGGCCTGCGACACTTTCTGCGCCTCCGTGAACCGCTTGGTGAAACCCTTGATGGAGAGATCGGCGCGTCCCGGGAGCTGTGCCGGCGTGATGTCATCCAACTCAGGGCACTGCCCACAGCCAGGCTGCAGGGGGAGCCTGAGGGATAGGCTCCCATCCTGAAAGGACGCGAGCCTGGCGCGAAGAGTGGCCATGCTGAGGCCCTCACATGAATCACACTCAGATCCAGCGAAGGCGGCCTCCGCGTGGTCCTTCCCCAGGCAGAGGACGCAGTCGCGGTATCCGTCCTCAGGCAGCATCCTGGTGCGACATGTTTGGAGCAGTGCATGGTTGATGGATAGTTGCTCTTGTAGAGTTTTTGCAGGGGAGAAATTCCAGCTGCAGATCCGGCTTCCAGTCAGGGACAGCAAAGAAATTCCGTCGCGGAAGGAGAATAATCTGAAGATGACTAGCATGTCCTAAGCTTATACAGACACTGGTCACGCCATATCACACCACCGTGGCGCCACCTGCTGCCTATATGCGGCCAATACCGTGCAGTATTAGTAAATAATAAAACTGTGTTTTAGAATAGGCTTCAGTTAGGGGGAAAAAGGAGTTTTCCCCATGTGTCTTAGCAGACGCAGTACGAATGAAATGTCGAAAGGGAACTGCCTTGTCAATTTCTTTGAAACCACATCATTAAGGTTTCAAAAAGCATCTATAGCAGGCTTTGCATCTCTTACTTTACTTTTTGTGAACAAGTCTCAATGTGCTCTGGTGTATGAAACGGTCTGGTCATCAATGCACATATTTTCTCTTGAAAAAGTTGGGATTTGAAATTTAACTCACTGAAAGCTCTGCTACCACTGCAATACAAATGCAGACACAGACATCTTTGTCAATTGATTCGCATGCTGTTTTTTGGAGTATCTCATTTTGAGTGTTAATTTTATTCAAGAAAGTGACTTAGGAACATGTTCCCTAAGAAATATGCTCAACCAGGTTTAGACAAAACCAGACAACTGTACAGTGCTTCATTGGGGCTCTTTGACTAGTCACCTGACACAATTAATCCATTTTAAAACTATACGGATCCCAGTTCTTTAGTACCAAATACACAAAGTTTGAATCCAGTAAAAAGAACCAGTGAGCACTGGATTTTGTTCTTCCTTAAAACCACATTCTCTCATCTTTTGTCCTGCTCCATCTCAAATATGCTGGATCACTCCAATCTTTCTCTGTCATTATGATAGATGGCGGCAAAAATGTGACTTCCCTCGTGTTCACACAAGAACATGAACTTCAGTTCCTCTAGGTTTCATTAATCTAAGCCATGGGACTGAACCCACCTTTTATAAATCTCCACTCCCTTCACTGCACTGCTCAGCACTAAGAGATGCAAAAAGCCTGACTCTTCCAGAAAGAGGTGGTCCACTACCTTGCCTCTGGTCTCAATAGAGACAGATGACTGGGCATACATACATTACTCACATGCATGAGGGGGCTTCCATGCCTCTGGAAAGACTACTCAGTATTCATGTCATGCTGGCCTTCCTCACATCACCACGTGCATGCAATGGATGGAGATCAGTAAGTCGCCTTTAAATTTCCTCTCTAATGCTACTCTGCTCTTAGCTAGAACGAACTTGAAATGGTTGAGCTGATTAATGGCCCTTATGGTTTGGTGATAGTTAGGCCTGATCTCTTTGCTAGGGGAAATGCATGTTTCTATGTGCTTGAGCTTTGCCAAGTTCGATCCTGAGAAAGAAAAAAAAAAAATCTAAAAGATCTAAACACCAAAGCAAAACGAGTGTTTTTTTCAAAGGGAAACCATATATTGACCATGTCCAAGGCCAATGCATGCACAATGGAGGAGGATTAATTTTTGATCTAAGGTTCCCTTTGAAGAGCAGGAACCCACATATATTATTGAGAGTATCCTGGTGCAGAGTGATGAACAGTCTGTGATCACAGACAGACATCCATGCTCAGAATATTTTTTTCTCATTGATACCTAGATCTTCTCTCAGATGTCAGTGTTCTGAAATGACATGAGTCACATTGGTTTGGTTCTGGTAACTTTCGTTACCTGCTTCGTCCTTGAGCTTTGATCACAAATATAATGTTTTAAATCAGCAGAATGTTTCAGAGGGTTTTCACCTTTGCAAGCTCCCATGTGAGATAATAGCACTAAGTAATGATGCTAGTTCTTTGAATTTCAATGTCTTTTCACAGGTTTTAAAGGTTGAAAGATAATTCAAGAGCAACTTCTGAACCGCTGACCTCCTAAAACGACAGCTACATTAGCACCAGCAATTGCCTTAACAAAAAGGTGCCACTCTGGCATTTCTGCTCTAATCTTTTTCGCATCGCCCCAAGGACATCTCATCTAGTGTGAAAATACACGGCACAGAATTAATCAATTGTCTTTACATTGCATAATAAAACAGTTAAATGGGTAGATCATTCCAAAATGAAAGTCCTGTCATGATTTACTCACCCTCATTTCAGTCTAAAACTGTATGATCTTGGCAGAATGCTCACGCTGCTCTGTTCTTTATAGTCAAATTGAATGGTAAACAGGAGCCTGCAAAGACCCAAAAATCATCATAAATACAGTTCATAAGGCTCATGCATAATATTTCAGTGTGCTATTTTTGTACTTGCTATACACTAATAATCGCAAAAGTCATTCAATCATCATTTTTCTTCAAATATCAAACTTCGTTCACACATCACTAATGCCAAATATCATTGAATTGAGACTTTCAATTTTCAAAAAGGAGTTTGGAATGACAAGACTATTTCTAAAATAATTGTAATATAATCCTGTTAGTCAACATAATACTAACAAACCAGAAAATTGTCCAGAAATGAATGAGGCAAAATATAAGTAATTATAGGGAGTTGAGAGAAAACTGAATTCAATTTACATTTCACTGATTTCCGCAATTATTCAAATAAGCCCTAGTGCAAAATAAATGTACTAAAATGTATACAAAAAAGAAAATGCCCTGCAGCAGTACCTCTGGTATACTAGACTGATATACATGAAGCCTGCTAAACTGAAACAACTAATTTTGCACTTAATCCACTTTAATTGTGCAGAAGTAATGATGAAATCCAACTAAAGATATACTGAAGAATATTTGTTTCTGCTCAAGTGTAACTATTGCAAGTATATTATTACTATTACTCAAAGATCATACAATTCTCATCCATAGTGGACAAGTAGCAAAAACCCATTAAAGTTTAATAATGTTTTATATAAGATTCCAGCGATTTAAAAAAAATATATATGTATTTTTTTTTTTTTTTTTACTAAAATTCACATAATGCATTAATAAAAAAATTGTAATAATAATTGTATAAAACACTAATGTATGGTAAGAAGAAAAAAAAAAACCTGCAAATAATTTTCTACAAAAACGTAAAACGTAAGCATTGTCTATTTCCAGGAATACAGGCTACACTTTAAACTTGACATGTAGAGAAGTGTCACAGCAGGTTTGCTGTCACTGATGCAAAACTGGACAAGTAAGATATGAGACCTGTGGCGTTATAGGAAGATTTTCACTGAATAACTGTCTAATCCTCACTCAAGCTTTCATATGGCTTCAGAAGATGTGCAATATCTCTGTAAGGAGGGAAAGAACCTGGAGCAAAAGGATAATGCTCTGTAGAAAATTACTAGTACCATTTAACTCTAAACTGAAAAACACAAAAAAAATCAAATTCAAAATACCCATAAAAATACAATAAAGATAACTACATAATGTACATATGGCATTATTTTATAGACCTGTCATATGTAGCCCACAAGTAATATGGGTGATTTTTGGAGCTTACCAGCCCATGGCCATCTTTAAATGTAAAAAGACAGCAGTACAAACATCTAGCCAATCCCCTTTATGGTATACTGAAGAAAGAAAATGATTTGGCTTTGGAATTACATGAGGGTGAATAAATGATGACAGAATTTTCATTTTTGGGTGATCTCTTTAATATAAAATGCTCATGGGGATATGGAAAAAGAGAAAAGCAGAGACCAAGAGAAATTATCTTAGATTTTTTTTTTTCTTCAACCATTTTGAAAAGAATAAAAAATTTATTGTGCATACAGTACATGCAAAGTGCCCACTACTCCTTTTTTCGTCCTTTCTCTCAGTCTTGGATCCTTTCTCTCAGTCTTGGATCCTTTCTCATTCTCAATTACCCTCTTCTTCCACTGTTGCTTCACCTGCTCTTTCTCTTTTTTTACACACCCAAGCAAGTCAAACGTTGAAGCACACACTCTTCACATTAAGGTAGGCAAATGGCACAGCAGCCTTTGTTTTTCCTTGATCACACTGTCGATTGCCTCTCAGCACCACTTTCATATGTTATTAGGGGATATGCAGCTTCAAATCACAATTTATGGCCCACCTGACTACACCATGGCCTTGAAAAAGAAAGGCATGGCATGCTAGAAATTTTCGCCTCTATGTGTTTTGGAAAATCACATAACGGCTTATTAAAGGCTACAGCTTTGGATATTAATAAACTAACTAAAACGATCTGAGACTAAGGAATAGGAATGAGGATAAGGAATGAGATTGCTGATGCAAATCTTGAGTAAACACAGACAAGCGAAGACATGCAAATATACTAAAGATCCAAAGATTTTGTTACATTGCTAAGCCAATCAAATACAAGATCTGTTACCATTTTAAACAATAGCCAGTTGATATCCTCTGTTTTTTTTTTTTGTTTTTTTTCACACAGACATCTACATGTGGTAACCTCAATACTCTTGGATGTTTCCAAAGTTTTTTACCAAGCTGACAGCCAACACACAGTCCCTCTCAAGTTACCAGAGTTTTGTGAACAGAAAGCCACAGAATGCTTAGCACAGGTGGAGGCACATTTTGCGCTGCAAGACATCACTGCAGACGACACAAAGTATCAGTCCATTGCAGTGTCGTTTAGCAGCTGTGAGTGGTGGGCCTGTTAAATGAGCCCTCAGTTAGACACAAGTACGGTGCTTTTAAAATGAACCTGTTTTGGATTGACTAGTACAAACAACAGGTCCGCACGGCTTTGGCCAGCACAACAATCACAGATTTCTGAGAGCTGGGTGAAATGGCATACAGGCACAGAGTTTTGTTTTTATCAACATTTTTCTTTCTGACAATTGTCTCTTTTAACCCACTGGTGGGTGCTGCAAATTTAACTGCACAAGTACCACCATGGCCAAATGATTTTGGATTCTGCTATTATTATGCTCAACTTGGAGACATGACTTTTTCCATGGCAACAACTAAAGATGGCATGGGACATCACATTTCTACTACAGGCCCGCCAGTAGTAGCACACGCTCGCCGACTTGACTTGTTGAAATTAGCCACTGCTAAAGCGGAGTTTGCATACAAGGTATCGTACTATCTCTCCCTTGTACATGGTGCCTAAGTCGAATGGGAATTACTGTCCATGTGGTGATTATCACAGACTCAATGCCATGATTCCAGATCACTACCTGTTCCACATGTTCAAGATTTTATTGATTTTGATTATAGATTTTCTGGGTCACAGAATTACTAGGGAAGGCACATGTCTGTTGTCAAGGATGGTCATGGTAAATGACTTTCTATTGCCACGTAAGCTTCAGCACTCCAAGGAATTCCTGAGAATGGTTAACTACTCTTACAAATTTAATGACATTTAATGACATTGTTATCCAAAAATGTAACAGATATCTAACACTGCCCACAACATAAAAAAACTGATTAAGATTTAAATACATAGGGCCCTATGATTTATTATTTTTTGTCCAAATAATTTTTGTTTTCTGTTTTGAGTGCATAAAATAACTAATTTATTCAAATTAATTCTTAAATTAGCCTTAAGATTGTTTTATATAGACTACTTATATAGAGTACTTATATATACAGTGATCATATATATATATATATATATATATACACACACACATACATATATATACATATATATACATACAATACTGTGCAAAAGTCTTAGGCCACTAGTATTTTCACAAAAAAAAAATAAAAATTATAAAGTTAGTTATTTCTATGTTTTGCGCTAGTAAAGTTTACATTTCCAAACATTATTTTTGACATTAATTGTAATAATGCAGTGAGAATATGGTCTGACTACAGCCAGTGCTCCTCACAGAGATCTGATCTGATCATCATCCAGTCTGTCTGGAATGACATGAAGTAACAGAACAAACTGAGACAGACTCAATCCAGAAGAACTGTGGCAAAATCTACAAGATGCAAGCTCGGATTAACCATATGGGCAACTGGGCAATTGCCCAGGGGCCCACAACATCTAAAGGGCCCAGGACAGTAAGGGCATGAGCAAAATACTGCATCAGTAACTACAGTAACTGTCCACCCGGTCTTTGGCGCTGCACAGAGATATGCTGTGCTGTCTTTGACTTTGAACGTGAGTTGAGAGTGATTGAAAGTCAGTCTCATGTGGACTGACCAATGAAGAGAGGGCCTCAAGTTAAGACCCTCTCCTCATTGGTCAGTCCGCATGAGGTGGGTCAAAGTTAACGCCGAGCGCGTTATGCGAAGTCAGGTGTTGCTACAACAGAAAAAAAAAATCTGACAAAATGGAGAAGCTAAGTGGGAGCGCTAAGCGAAAATTAAAAAGGAAAAGGACATCAGAAACGCTGAAAATTTAAAGTATATACCTAAAATAGGTAATTTCTTCCCTCCCTTCCCTAACCCTTGAGGTGCCAGTTTTATGAAAATGCTGTAAATTGTTGTGGAGGGATAACTGGCAGATTTTAAATTGTTTGTGTTGGACTAAAAAATGTATTGCCTTGTCTTCTGTGATAGCTCTATCAATTCCATACATTTCTATTGAGAATAGAAATGTAATATATTAGAATATAATAGAAATGTTGAAATAAACAATGGTTTGAAAGTGGTTGCTTATCTATTCATTTTTGAAGTATTGAGTATATTTACTGTATATTACAGTAATATATTCTATATATTATGGTGATCCTGGGGTCGTGATGATGTTGCCCAGGGTACAACAAAGTCTTAATCTGTCCCTGATCACAGTTTGTTTGTTTTTTCAGTTCGGTTTGAATATCAGTACACCCCTAAGTAAAACTGATAAATTAAACCATTATTAAGTCATTGCACCTAGAACACCCAACACAGACTAACCTCACGCCATATGTGTGCTTTATAATAAAAGCATGGAGGGCCAGTCATGATAGTTTGTTTGTGTGGTCAATTCCAATCACGCAGTATAATCCATTATGTTACACAAGAACATATGTGAACCAGCAGGAGATTGTGGAGAAATCTTGAAAAACTCATGGTATTCTGAGCTTTACGGCCCAGCTGCTGCTCGCTGTGAAACAGCACAGTACTACTGAACTCCCACTGACCTATGTGAGGCTCAAACTCAAGCACATGTACACACACACACGCATGCACACGCGTACACACAGGTCACATTCCACTCTCATCGCAACTCATTATAAAGTCCTTTAATTGGCATGTGGTATGGACGCCTCCTCCAGTTCAGCCCTGAACCTGTCCGCTTTACAGGTGCTTTATCCTTAATGACCAAAGAGAGGGAAAAAAGCAAATTGGAGAGAAAATTATCAAGTGAAATTTGTCTGCGGTTCATGTGGCCGTATAGTTTTTTTCTAGAACAGCTTTCGTCATAGGCTGAATTGTAAATAAGCTCGGAACTAAAAAGTTTTGTTGTACACCATCTGTTGCGAGACAAACTGATTTACTACCAAATGGTTGTGAATTTTATAAATCATCTTGTTTTTGGTGTTACTGAAAGCAAGAACAAACATTAAAACATTGGACAGTCTGTGTGCGGATGATATGAGCATCTAGCTTTGTTTAAACCATCAACATGGAAACACACACGCGCTCTTGTCTTCTGTCATCGTTCTAATCATGTTCTCAAGCCGTTACGAGAGCACAGCTAAGGTGAAAGGTCAACAGAGTGCAAGAAGTCAGTGCTCAGAAAGCTTTAAAGTGATCTGAGATTCTTGTCTAGGGTCACTATTCAAGCAGACAGCTGAAATTAGAAGACTTGTTCAGTTACAAAACATCTCCCTTCAATTAACGATAGGGTCAGGGTACAGCCTCAGTTTAGATCTGACTGAATTCAAAGACAGAAGTGGCTTCATACATGCTCAGACATCATCATCATCTCCAGCTTTGTAATGTATATGCATATGTGGAAGATTGTGTTTATACTTCACCTCAATGTTGTTTCATGTCTGTAAACTGAGATTCCATTTCAATCACTTTGAGACCTTTTGAATACAACAGCTGTTGCAGTTTTCTATTAGCCATTTTTAAAAATGTAAATATTTAATATGTAATATTTTACGTTCACATTAACGTTCAGTAGCTTTAGCACAAATTGTGTCTGCGATGTATGTGTTTTTACAGGTATGCCAGGAAATTTAATTGCTGAACGCATTCTGTGAAACTTAAGACTGTTGCTGTAATTTCTTTTTTTTTTTCATTATTTCGGTACAATACTAAACGTGGAAATGCTCTATAATCTATGATGATGATGGTACAGTGGTGGTATAACATGGCAGTACTGATACAGGGCTACTGTATACCTGTATACCCTTCAAATATAACCATACCAGTGGAATTTGATATTTATAGATTATTTCAAGAATATCATGTCCAAAGAAACTGATTATGATTTTTTTCATAAGGGAAGCTTATGTGTAAAACATTGCACATACTGCACAAGAACAAATTGCACTTGAAAATGTCTGAAAAAAAGAAAAAGATAAACAACTAAGCATTCAGTTCTGGCTGCTTCAAACTTGGATTTTAGAACAGGAAGGATGTCCCAATTCCCTCTCATGAGGCTGTCATCTGAGAACAGCCATTAGCACATTTTGTCAAGCTGCAAGCCCTACAGTATTTTGCAGAAAAAATCTTATTTTCTTTTGTGTGTGTGTGTGTGTAGAATATTGGCTAATGGTTCAGGAAGAAAAAACCCCTAAAAGGCCATTTCCGCCTAAATCACCTAAAAATCTGCAGTCCGTTTCCCATGCAATGACAGCAACTCGCTGCTTAACTACCATAATATGATTCATTGTTAAAGAAATTGACTAGCTAGTTGCAATTATTAACAATAGAACTGATATGTAGGGTCGGGTACCATTCACATTTTAACCGGTATGGTACCAGAAATTTCGGTACACAACGATACCTTTTTTTTGGTACTTTACTCAGTTCACATTTACGAATTAAAACAATACAATCCACTCAGAAACTCTCTTTCCCTCACAGCCTTCATTCGTAAAGCCTATAATCAAGTATAAACCAAGAACATATTGTATTTGTTTATTTCTTTGCGTTGTTGATGAGTCTTCACGCTGATTTCACTTCCCAGAGGAAAAGGCCTGACGCGTTTGGATCCCAGTGTGTCCCAGACACCTGTTCGCTGGTTTAGCCAAGGCTGGACAACAGTGTTGAAACGGTTGTGGGAATTATGGTTTTGTGGTCAACCACAGAGAACAGCATTGAGAACAGCATGAGTCATGTTGCCTTGGTGTATAAAGGCAAACACTGACCTCCATAAATGGATGTTTCTTTCTCTTTATCGTAATAACACGTTGCTATTTAAACAAATTGAATGGAAGTCATTTTTGTGCCATGTGCCCACACAGTTATGCAAACAACCAGTGCTTAAGTCATTACAATATTATCAGGCTGTCTAGTAAACCCCACAAACGGCGATGTCCAACAAGACATCAAACAAAATCACGTCTTATTGTGTGGACGTTTAAAATGGCCACCCAGTGGAACCACTCGCAATTTAACCACATAACTGATATTCATTTATAATGATGCTTTCAAACAATCTTTGTGTCTTGAAGGTGCACTTAGTAAAGTTTATGTTATGCCAGTTGATATGCAGCATCATGCTAAAGTAATAGTTTTCATTCATCAAAGTTTGAAGGGTAACAGTAAGCGATATGCATCTGAACAGTGGACACTCTGTAGTCAAACAAGGCCATATGAAGCCTCGAGGAGGGGACAGGTTGTGTCTCAAGAAAAAGACACAGATCACTGTTATCTTACTCTTTTTTTTCCTTTATTAGACACATTAATCTTTCTGATAGGTACTTCCTTGCTAAAATCTAAGCTTAGAGAATTTATAGACTAAACATAGGTTTATACGTACTGTCACACTACTACTAAAAAATCTGTTTCATTGCACTTGTGCTGTTCACTTAATTGCATGTAATATAAGCTTAATCGAATACATTTTCGTTTAATTACAATTAAAATGCAGTTAAGTGACAGAATATGTTTAAGTATTTTTTAAAGTATATTGTTCTCTCTAACACTTATTCAGTATAAACTATGACTTTTCCTAATTTACTGGTTATTAATAGCTAGTATTGGGTAGGATTAGGGATGTAGAATAAGATCTTTAGAATAAGGTATTAGTAAATATTCTGTATACAGTATGCTAAAGTGTCTTTATGCACTCCAGTCTATAACAGTACTTAAAAATGAACACAGGGTTATTCATTACATCAGTATTTGCAGCATGTGTTAAAATTCAGCTAAGTCTGAGAGACTTTGATTATATGCAATTTGGGCATAATTGTTGAAAGATCTTTGCAGATGAATGCAGATCGTTTCAGGCTGAAGTCAGGGCTCTGGAATGGAGCATAGACTTCCCTCTGTCTTTTATTTAAGGAGGCTTAAAATGTCTTTGAATGAATGAGGCCTATTGAACATTCAACTTTCTACATAACAACAAGATGCCTTGGAAATATGTAACATAAATATGCCTGACAGTTAAAAACTATACATAACACGCTTTCACAGTACAGCTGAGTTCGGTAAGGTTTGTTTGAAATATGTATTTCTACGGTATGTGAAAAGAGACTTAAAGGTGAAGTGGCAGGTGCGTGGGTTTAGATAAAAACAGCATGTGCATGATTTCTCTGTGGCTTTGAGCTTCATAGTTAGACGATTACCAGTGCGGCTCTCGTTAATCTATGCCTCGTCTAGTTTCATTGTTGCTTTAGTGGTCAGTGATGTCTGGGACACTTCTGTGCAGTAACAAATATGTGTTTGTGGTTTTGCTCTCTATGTTTTGTCTTGTTTTTTATTGTTTTGTTTTTTTTCCAGACATAGCCAAAGGCCTAACAGATAGACTTTCCTGTAATATCTGAGCAGACTGCATACTGCTTGGGTTTAGCCCAAAAAGCATTTAATCATCACTCTTAGTGGGAAATACATTTTTTTGTTCACTTTTTGTGACACTTTTCAACATTGATAAAAATAAGAAATTATTCTTGAGCAGCACATTAGACTGATTTCTGGAAAATCACCTGACGCTGAAGACTGTATTGTATGATTAATATGTTAAAATCATCATGCATTGCATGACCGGATGAAAGGAGAATGAGCTACTGTAAGCAAGCCTTCTCAAAGTTGTTACTCATTACCCTTTGTCCTCTAGTGGTTTGATTTGGAAAACCTCATACCTCCGTGCACAAAAAAACACACTCCTGAGTGCACACTCAAGACATTTTGTTGGGAGCGGACACATGCTAATCAGGTGATGTTTGTCCCAGGCTTTTTGGGAAATGTTTTTCCAGGTACCAGTGGAAAAGGTCATTTTTGTGGGGAAAGCGTGGGGTGGAACAGGATAGAACACAATACTCCTCTCATCATCTGCTGTAATCATCAACTATTTAGCAATAAACTAAAACTGGCCAGTCTTACACTCATTGTTTAGGCATGATGTTTGTGCTACTGTTTAGTTCTTCATCTTTCCCACCTTGCATAAAACAATGCTTCCCTATGGAGTCATCTGCATGCATTGTTACAGGACTGAAAGTGGTCAGAGAAGACCATTAATAGCAGCACAGCTACAATTCGTTTGATATTATATTGTTACACCGTCCTCTTAATATTTCATATTACTCAGTATTTAAATCATTCATTTGAACTGCTCTGCATTATGAATATTTGAAAGGAAGTACATGCAACTTTATTTTCCTTCTGTTAGAAGACCATGCAACTGTCTGTGGTCTCATTTAAAAGAATTCTTTGTGACTTGCGGCAGGACGCTCAATGTGGCCTTTGTTGCATGCAAAGCATCTCATATCAGACGAACAAGGCAAAATGTCTCGGAATACTTGTTCGGACAGCAATGAAAAAAGCAGACAGTTTTGTCTTGGTCTTATGTGTTTCATGGACACACAGGGCTGTTTCAGCAGTCTGCAGAATCAGTGTGTAGGTGTAAGCAGACGTGCTGTCGTCATACAATGATAAATAAGGTCCTCCTCACGAAAGGAAAATAAGTCATGTATTCATTAGCTCAGTGATGTTCATTTACAAGCCCTCTCAGCTGAATTCCGATCGCAAGTTAGAAATTAACTTTTCTTTACAATGAAATACTTTAGTTGGCACTAAGTTCAAACTGCTGTCTATACAGTCCAGCTAAGTCATGCTTTAAAGGTTATATACTGTATATATACTGACTTCAAACTTATTTATTTATTTATTTTTTACAATAATGGCCAAAGCCTTTGAACAGCACATATTTAAAATATCACATACATCGCATATTGCATGTCTTATGTTCTTCAAAGACAGTAATTTTTCAGTCTGTTTAGATTGTAGTTAAAAATGGTGTAAATATATTTAACATGGTCTGGTATTACGGTTAAGCAATAAAACCAATACACACAGTAAGCATCAAAAATAAAGGATGGGGGTATGGTAAACGTTTTAATGTGATTTATATATAACACAAGGAAAATCTGTTAGTTTTAATAAAAACTATCCATCAACCACTTATTTTCTTTCAAAACAAAAATGGAAGATACTGTATGTGGTTGGTGGCTTTGTATGTGATTGTAAGTAGTTGAGTTGGTAAGACATTCTGATTAATATTTTGGAAAATGATCTTATCCTCTAACTTTCCTGCATTACAAAAATGGTTTGTTGAGTGGCATGGTTTTACCATGAGTCATTAGAGTGTCTGGGACATGATGGGGTTCACATCAAGCTGCCACATTAGAAAAGCCAACAGCACTTGTGAGAGCCTTTGGCCCTACATCACAACGTTCAGCATTTTTGTCTGTTATTTAAAATGCTAAATATGCTATAAATCAAACACACTTTGTAATTTAGTGTGGCAAAACATCTGTTGGCACAGAATCTTTAAATGTGCCATCTTACTATTGTCTTTTTTCTCTCTTTCTCAGGGAGTGAAGAAGAGTGGCGGACCATGTGGGGGGAGAGACTGCAGCGGAGGGTGTCAGTGTTTTCCTGAAAAGGGTGCAAGGGTATGTTTCATCTTTCTAGACAATCCCACCATCGTAATCCATCCTACACCATTGTAATGGATTTGAATTCACTGCTATTAATGCACAATGCAAAATATGTGAACATTTGTCAAGAAATATACTAATTTGGGGTCTAATCTCACAGTAATAAAATCCAATATTTCAATGGATAAGTGATATCTGCGTGTACAACAATTCCAAACAAACCCAAACATATATAGTGCACGTATATTGAGCTTGAAATAGTTTATTAAACTTGTATTGAACTTATAACACACTAAGCCTACACTCAAAAGGACACTCAAAAAAGTTGGATGGCTTTTTTTTAATTTATAATATTTTAGAGCACAATCCATATCGAATTGTAGGTGCTTGACAGAGCATCGGGCTGTACAAGATGTGTTTATTCACCATATCTTCTTTGGTGAAAGTAAAGCTCCTTAGGGAGGGTGGGGGAGAGAGGAAATACATTCCTTAGCAAACATCAGGATATGAAGTGCCTTGTGAGTATGACTTGAGATGTCAGTTCAGATGTCTTTTTTCCTGCACTGTACAGGATCAGGAAAAGCAGTTTGATTGTTCTGTTGAGTCATATAATAAGTGCCAAGGCTGCTAAATGTTCATTCCACAAGACATTTTTCCTTTTGTTGAACACAAATGAAAACATAGAAGGGAAGGACTCACAGACAAACACTCCCTGCTTGTGTTTCTGACGCACATGAGTAGTCATATATCTGTTATGTTCGACGTTCTGTTATATGTACGTCAGCTTTTAAGCAATGATTTATAGTGTTAATGCACAACAGGATTTACGTTGTTATACTGTACTGATTATATGGTTGAAATGCTTTGTTCTGTTACAGGAACTGAATTTAAAATATAAATGCTCTTTAAAGCAAGTACCTATTGCGCCCAAGCAAACATAGCACAAGAAAGTAAAATGTACTGCATACAAAAGTAAGTTTGGGTACTGAAACCTAGTACCAAAATGGCACCAGTGCCTAAGTAACCGGTATGTACTAGAACCAAAACAGAACACAGGTTTCAGTTTTTCCTTTCCGTGCCACAGCTGAGCAATCAATTAAAATGGTTGCCTTTCAGTCGGTCACTCTCGCTATTAATCGGTCACCGACGTGACGCCTCCGTTCCGTTCTTCAGGGAACGAGGGTTACAATACGTAACCGAGACGTTCTCTGAAATGGATGTAAGCATCATCACTGGCACCATGTGAAATTATTACCCAACTGAAAACATTTCCCTTACTTCACAACACCAGTAAAATGATTCCTTTTGTGATCTGATGTAGTTTTCTGTCACAGAAGTATGTTCCATAGGCTACTGTAAAAAAAATACATTGATTAGCAATGGATTTATAATACTTAATTATTATTAAAAAGTTATTAAAAAGGTTATAATTATAATAATCATTATTTAAAAAGTGTGTCAGTGTGAATGAAAAAGACATTTTGTGTTTATAGTGTTAATGGCCAATTTTTTGGGGTATTTTTTATTTAGTTATTTATCCTTTTCTTTTACAAGTATTGGTTCAGGCACCATTTAGGCATCAAAATCATTTTAAAAGTATTCATTTGGCACCAGTATCGAGAAAAACAAACACCAAAACGGTCCCACTTTATATTAAGTGTCCCTAGTACCCGTGTACTTTCATAGTAACTAGATGTGTATGTAGTATGTAACTA